>JAINUG010000095.1:1570000-1897500 GCA_029706075.1 Aldrovandia affinis
AACAAAATGTACATCCACCGTAACAACCCTCTGACAGCCTACTCCACAGCATCTCTCCCCTCTGGACGGCTCTCCCATCCTCTCTCTCTCTCTCTCTCTCTCTCTCTCTCTCTCTCTCCCCCTCTCCCCATTTCTCTCGCAGTCTCTCTTTCTCTCTCTCTCCCTCCTCACAACAAAACACAAAACACAAAGCAATTGTTCAATACTTTATTGGAAAAATCTGTTGTGTTCAATCGAATAGTCATATTTTCTTCACTTCCTGTCCCTCGGTCTGTTTTTATTGGCTGCACTGTGCTGCGAGTGTCACACACTCAATCCTCTCTCCCAGGAGGAAGGGTAGTCTGTCTTCCTCGCACAGGGTCTCAGATTCAGTGCAGATTTTCAGTATTTTTTCAGTATAGGGGTTCTTGTTTTTGTATTTTTTTCACATTTTGTTAGAACAACTCCCTCTCTCTCTGCCTCTCTGCCTCCTTCTCTCTTCCTCTCTCCCTATCCCTCTCCTCCCTCGCTCTCTCCCTCCCCCCCTCCCTCTCCTCTCTCCCCCTCTCCCTCTCTCCTCCCACGCGTGGCCCGTGCGATGCTGCTAGGCGAGGCCGCTGGTCTGGGGACTGTCTTGTGATGAGGGTGGCTGGAGGCATATGACTCATCGCGCTCTGCACCGATTACATTATCCTTAATGTAATCACCCCCCCCTCTGCATCAGCTGCCCATCCATGCCACGTTGCATCATGGGATACGGGCAGGGCCGGGCCCTGACATGCCACGGCTGACCGTTCCATGTGTCTGTGTGTGTGTTTGTGTGCTTGTGCCTGTGTGTGTGCGAGGGCATAGGTCTGTGTATGTGTGTGTGTGTGTGTGTGTGTCATGGGGCTGTGTATTCGTGTGCGCTTGCATAAACACGGAACCTCGCGCACATGCACTTGTGAGTCTGTGTACGTCCACACGCGGTGCAGTTAATAGCGACCTGCGCCAGCGAAAACAAATTAAAAATAAAATCCAGAAGAAAAAAAAAGCGTAATTCATATTTGATTTTTGAAAAGTCACGCTTTGCATTAACGAGCACAGCAGCGTCGGACCGGCTCGCCGCGCCTGCCTCCGCATACGAAGCCGCGGTTAATTAGCACACTTCCCTTTGACGGATCTCGCTGAATGTCCACAGACGCTGCGATGAGATTTGTGCCGCAGTGGGGGCTGTAGGGGGCTGTCAGCTTAAGCGCATCTTTATATTCCCCGTTTACGCCCTAGGACAGGAGACTCTTCGATTTCTCACCCCCGGGGACACGCGGCTCCGTAAAGCGGGCGCCGGTATTGGCGACGATGTGACAAACGCGAAACGGGACGGCCGTCGCCGTTTCTTACGTTCTCTGGATAAGAGAGCGATTTCAGAGATCTCAAAAACATAATCCGGGAAAGCAAACCCGTAAACCTTGTGAGAATCGCTGAGGGGCTCGCTCCTGGCACACCTCAAGGTAGAATGTGTGCGTTACAAACTTGATGAGGCATCTAAACCATTTCACTCACAGGTGGTGTGCTAGGGACGTGGTGAAGTGAAGCAGGAGCAGACAGCCACACTGCTCGAGGACTAGCGTGCAGCAGTGTCTGTGTTCAGGTACGCACACACTAGACACAGGTGTGCAGAGACTAGTAACGACGCACATGCAACACCGAAGGCTTAAATGAAGTGCTGACTAACAGCGTCGACCTGCAGATCCTGAGGCTCCCCAGCTCCAGGGCTGGAGGCCCCTACGTCTCTACCCCAGCACTGAGCAGCGCTGTGCTTTAAAAAGCCTTATCCGAAACAGGCTGGAGGCTGGACGGCATTTTACAGAAATTAAATCAGAATAATAGAATATAAGCATTATGCGTTTATATTTTTGCCTCCCCCGGCCATGGCAACCCCTGCCATGGCAATGGACACTCGCTGTGCTCCACCCACTTAAAGGATCCCTCAATTTACTCAAGCGTTGCCTTTATTTTGGCAGTTAACTGTATATATATATACACACATACATACATATAGATATCTAAACAAGATTTAAACTGGTGTTTATGCGCTGCATTTACAAATAAGGAGAGCCCAGACATTGTCCGCCTTCTTTGCTATAACATAAAGAATGCTGTTACACTGTCTTCCTCGTGGAAGATGGCGGAGAAAACGAAACACATGCAATCTCCTCTCCGGACGTGCGTGGAGGAATCTGTCACAGACAGCAAATCTACATTTTAAGCAACTAATCTGGCCTGACTCCTGTGGCAGCCCATGTAAACAGCTCAATAAATCACAGCGTAACAGGTCCCCATGCCTCCCCCCCCGTCCCTCCCAGTGGGATAAGAATGTATCGGGAACGTCCTGGGAAGTGCAGTGGAATGAGATCTTCATCTGCTACTGGCGCGGCTACCTCATCTTCTCCTTCTCCGCCACCGTGTCAAATCTCTACTGAATCCCTCCCCGTATGCAGCTCCCCCAAATGCCACATCAGTACCCTATTTTGACCACTAGATGGTGGCAATATGGCAGATATGTAGTGACAGTGACTGAATAATGGCTGGTCTGTCCTTATCTGTAAATTTAGTGCATAAATCCTTCTTTAATATATATATACACACACACCGTTGCCAAAATAAAGACAACACTTGAGTAAATGAGGGATCATTTAAATGGGTGTAGTATCGCCAGTGTCCATCGGGGGGTGCCATGACCGGTACTGGGAGATAGGCCCAGCCCTCCCCTTTTCCAAGAGCTCCACCCAGACTGTACTCTCCTAGCCCCGGGCCAGGGCCGTTTGATATACACAGCACATATATCATCAGCCTGAACACGGCCATTGCAAATGTAATTTGGTATCCTTGTCAGGGCTAAGTGCTGTCAGCATTATGGGTGAATACTGCTGCTCGAGCCCACGTCTCTTTGCTTGGCGGAGAGTTACTGACTCAAACGCAGTATCTCTTTCCGCTTCTGCTCAGTTCAAATAGACGGATGAGAAAATAAATAAAAGCTAAGCCCAAACGTTTATCATAATACGACACATCGAAGATCAAAAGGCCGTGTGTATCCTGAAGCCCTGTTACCTTTTCGCATACCATACATAGGAAATATGGGTGGACAGTAGCCAAAGCGATTCTTGGAAATATGTTCCATGAAAAACATTCCATATATGTACTGTATATACGGTATAACTGTGAAACCTTAGGTAAGCGATCAATCCCGTCTTGTGACAAACGTTTATCAAACAGCATGTTCAATAATGACAAATGTTGACGCCTCTTTTATGTGTCCAGTAAAGCATTCTTTAATCATTTCTACTTTGCTCCAGAGTGCCTAATGGCTCCCAGGGGATTTACTGGCAGGGATGTTTTCTTTTTTAAAAGATGTTCTCTTCACACGGAAAGGAAAACGGTGGTTTGATGTAAAGCGCGCTCCTTGGAGTGAGTCGACGCTAACTAGAGTTGGGGCCCTGGGGGAGTCTGTTAGTTGTTGTTGTTGTGTTGCATGCACAGCTAACTGTTTGAAAGACTCACAATTTCCGCTCGTTCTCAACCCAGGCATCAAGTCAGTGCCTGCCATCTTATGCATGCTCAAATATTTTCGAATGCCCGATGTTATGTACTTTTTAGGTGCTATGAGTTACCTAAAATATGTTTTTGATTTTATTCAGATGGGCCTTTTTTGTCATTTTAATACAACTTATTAGGCATTGGTATTGATGTATTGCAACGGGAAAGCAGCGGTCTGAATTGTGATATGGATGCATATATCTATTGTGCTATAGCGGATTAGGTGCATGGTTATAGATGGTTAGTTGAAATTCAAAAGATAATCTTGCACGCTATTTTACTCTTGGCAGTGCAGTTGAAATGCATCTGATGCTCAATAGATACTTGAATGTTGAAATCAGATATTTGAATGTCTGTTGATGCTTCCTTCCTTCCTGTAAGTCGATAGATATGCAGTTGACATGTTGCTTGCAGCTTATTCATAGTTTGTCGAGCATCTATAGGGGGGCTCAAAATAACGTGTGACCATCGTGCACTTTGAAATCTCCACGGCCTCACCTCGCTCTATTCGTGACCACAGGGCTCTCTGAAGTCACACAGCCGTTGCGTTAACAGGGCCACCTAAATTATTAAAGGCAAGTGTGCCGAAAGATAGGATCTCAAATGTCATCTATATCCGGAGTCTTCTGTGTTAGGACGGGACGCCTCATATAAGGTCGTTTTCCCCCCCATCCAAAATATATAAATGATTCAATCAATGAATAAATAAATAAATACAGTCGATGTGCAGTGCCTTCTCTAGTCTTAAAGCAAACCATTCGCAAAGTCTCAGAGTTATTCTCTGGAACACAGAGGGCTCGCAAAGTTGAGTGTGGATGTCGACGATGTGGGAGTTGCAATTTGGGACCTATTTGTTTCACCCCCAAAACACCCAGAGTGGATATGGTCAGATTTCAATTGAATAGAAATGATACAAAAGTCCGACAAAGCCTGTGTACTTAATTAACCATTACATGGGAAGCATTTTTAGAGAATGAAAAAATAATCTCCCAAATAATGTCCCAATCTAAATTAAGCATTACAAAATTAAGAAAGAAAAGAAATAGAAATAGAAATGACTGGCCAACAAGAAGGTACTACATTATATTATGTTGCATTGCATTGCTAAAAGGGCATTCACCAAGAAAGTCATAAAACGGTGGGGGGGGGGGAAATGTTATTGTCACATGCCGTGTGACTAAACCAGGGGAGAGCAGAACAGCAGGACGCAGGGATTGGATTTTTCCGTCTGCGGACCGGGATTTTATTGATCTCCCTCACACAGAGACGGGGAGAGAGAGAGAGAGAGAGAGAGAGAGAGAGAGAGAGAGAGAGAGAGAGAGAGAGAGAGAGAGAGAGAGAGAGAGAGAGAGAGAGAGAGAGAGAGAGAGAGAGAGCACAGACAAATAAAACAAACAACAAAAAGGTCCTCAGCCGTCCGCCTCGTGGGTTCCAGACACGAATAACAGACAAAAATACGAAACGAAATCAAACCCCCCTTTTTGACAGTGACGTATTCACGCTCAGGACTTTTCGGTCAGCTTCGGGAAATCTTTTCCTCTCGCTCTCTCAGACTTTTCGCTCCGGTGTTCCAGGCCCCTACTGAGAACAGAGCAGTTTTAAGCACAAAAGTACAATTCGATGATGCCGCACAGCTGTGTGCCCTAGCTGCCTTGCCAATAAGCGTGGTCGTTAATCACCCTGATTGCCCTGCTTAGACCGACGACTTCCACGGTCCTCCAGCCGTACCGTCCCATTCCAGAAAACTGGACCTCCTCTTAACTTCTTCTTTATCAGTTACTTGAAGTAAGCAACGGACATTATACAGTATAATAACTACAGAACTGAGTGTGCGTTTTTGAGCATAATTACTGCATTGCATATTCTTGCAGAAGAGCTTAGATCAGCCAACAGCTGCTAGTATTTTGGTGGCAGGGGTTTGTTGTCGTCGGACGTGAGTTACAGTACAACCAAACGTGAGTCACTTCTTCCAGCTGTCAAGATGAATGAAACATTACAAACCCTTTTGAGTCCGTTCATGGTGCCTTCCTGCTTTTACTTACATGGGAAACAGGTCATACACATCTGTCATATTTATGACATATATGTCATTTTAGACATATGTTGTAAGTATATGATGTAATATTTTTGCATTGCAATCAGGGGAGGTTTTGTTTTTTTGACTTAAGGAGCCTGCAGGAAATGTGATCTCAGCTCTTAAATTGTATTGTGTGAGTGAGCCGGTGAAACAGGTCATGTGACCTGTCACCTCAAGTTGCTGCCCTGTCCACAGGAACAATAGTGAAAAAACATATTTTCAGTGCTATGTCTGGTGGCTTAATACTGCCGCTTAAACCAGAGAAATAAAAAAAACCTTGGACAAGTGCATAATTCAAAAAGGAATTATGTCAGTAAAATGATAAACTTTTCATTATGAAACCCCTGTCAGGGGGCTTTTTAACTGCGCTGTCATTGATACGCAGCTTTAGAGCTGATCGTTTTCACTGTGGGGCTTCAGCTAATTTACCGTCTTTTGTAGTGCTAATGAGGAATGTCAAATATTTGCACTATGCTGAGGTTTTCTAGGGTCCTGCCCATGGTGAAACTGCACTTATCAGTCACAATATGAATAGCCAGAGGAAAATTACTGCAGGGGTGCAGCTCACACACACACACACACACACACAGGCAGGCACACACATACATACATACACACACACACACACAAACACATAGGCAGGCAGACATACACCCACACACACACACACACAGGCAGGCACACACATACATACACACACACACTCACATAGGCATGCACATATACATACACACACACACAGGCATGCACACACATACATTCATACATATAAACACACACACACAGGCAGGCACACACACACACATACATACACAATATATGTGTTCTTAGCCTTCATAAAGCATGTATAACACCTTTATTAACATGACTTAACATATTTATAAATAATTCAGAAACATTCATGAATGATTATTTTAGACATCTCTCTCATCTCATCTCATTGTCTAAGCCGCTTATTCCTGGTCAGGGTCGCGGGGGGGCTGGAGCCTATCCCAGCATGCATAGGGGCGAGAGTCAGGAATAAACCCTGGACAGGTCGCCAATCCATCGCAGGGTACACACACCATTCACTCACACACTCATACCTACGGGCAATTTAGACTCTCCAATTAGGCTAACGTGCATGTCTTTGGACTGTGGGAGGAAACCGGAGTACCTGGAGGAAACGGGGAGAACATGCAAACTCCACACAGAAAGGCCCCCGGCCTGGATTCGAACCCGAGACCTTCTTGCTGTGAGGCGACAGTGCTATCCACTGCACCACCGTGCCGCCTTATTTTAGACATGTTATTCATAACACATGATGTCACTTGACTTAATGCCTGAACAGTCAAGGTTTTACACAGCCAGAGACTGACAAAATGTTTGCATTGAAACTACATCAATATGGTTTTAAAAACATTGGCTATAACAAAAACATTTCAATTAAATCACACAATTTTAAATATCTGAACGGCTTCCATTCCTAATTTTCAAAAAAGTCTCATAACTGCATCAAGAGGTACCCTAAACATACGAGCTGTATGTTCAGCTGTGGAAATAGTACTTATAGCAAATAAGGAGAAAACTGAATTTTTACAACGCCCAAACTACCCTGTGCGTAAGTGTCAACTTTGATGTACATTTACCACAGGTGAATATTTACAAATATAATACAGCATACCTTAAATATTTACCCCTCGTGTCTGTGATTATGTTTTAGTTACACCCCCTCTCTGTTTGTCTCAACATGCTTCCCGGATTGTGACCACGGTGCTTCATGTAACAAGGTCGGTGGAAAAACAGACGCTCACTCAAACTGATTCGGTTTCATTGGCTAGGTCTTCCAACAAGCTCGGCTTATGCCGTGACGTGCTTATCACGGCTCCAAGAGATCCAGAGATCAACGTAAACAAATAGGTGGAATGTCAGTTATGAATGCAGTTCAAAGCACCGTAGCCACCCGGTCAAGATTCAAACGGGTAGACATGGTACAGCCAATAGGATAGGACTGTTACTCACAGACAGGACCTTTGCAGGCTTCAAAGCAAAGTGATTTGTGGCCGCCGGGCACTAGTGAGACTTACAGGCCACTGATCTTTTTGACTGAGCTTGGAACTTTAAGCAGAAGTGATTTCAAGCTTCTTCTGAGAAATACTGAAATTCAGCATTAAGTCATATAAAGGTGTTAAATACTGTACATATATCTAGGAGTAAGGCGTGGAAAACCATGTATCTGTCAGAGCGGCAGAGTAATGTGCATTTCAACAGTGCATGTCGTCAAAAAGAGAGCCATCACCGTGCTGGGGGCATTGGATTTTTTATCATCTGATCCGGAGACAAGGGTGGAAAACTCTTCCCTCCGGACCAAATTGTGCTTTACTCTTTACTATTTTCCAATATAAACACCTGCATTGCACTGTATACACACAGCTGTACTTCCGTTGGTTCATTTTAATTAGCATCAGTACACCTGCATTCCTGTCTTCTCATTCTGCGTTAATGTCTGCTCTCCTCTGTCGCCGTCTAAAGACCTGGCACACATTACAATCAGCATCCCGTTAATGGCTCACCTCAGGCACAGGATTGTTATTTCACATTTCAAACGTCATATTCAACGGAAGTATGTATTTAACGAAATTGCCTGTTCCACAATTCTAGGGGGTGCCGTTAAAATCATACGATGTAAGCCGAACACCAGGAGATGCCAGGCTTACCGGGAATTGAGAGGTAAAACTGCAATTGACTGCATGTTAAATCTCCGGAATAAGGAATGGCCCGTCTATTTGGAAATGGATTAATTACAACAATGTGAAGATTTATTCGTGGAGTGGAGAGACACATCAGCAGGCCGTTCCTCGAGGCTTCCTCCTTTTCCAGCGCTGTTAATATTCATGGCTAAGTCCCTGTAAAAGACAACTCAGTCCGAGGGGGTTTCGCAAGGTTTAAGTAGCAATAGGCTAGAGGGGAACATGCTCATTCAAATTGTAATTATGTGGTATTATTGAACATAAAATGGCATTTAATGCATGCATTTGTCTGGCCCGACTATGACTGTGTCTGAAAATGATGACATAAACAATATATATATATAAATACCTTGCTATGGTTGTACTCATAATTGTATTCATTGTTTGTGTCATAATTTTCAGACACAGTTATAGTATAGATATATATAGGTAAATATTACATTACATTACATTACAGGCATTTAGCAGACACTCTTATCCAGAGCGACTTACAGTTTACATTTCTTTACAATCCATTTATACAGCTGGATACTAACTGAAGCAATCCAGGTTAAGTACCTTGCTCAAGGGTACAACGGCAGTGTCCCACCTGGGTATTGAACCTGCAACATTAATGTTACAAGCCCAGTTCCCTAACCATTATACCACACTGCCTGCCTACATAAAGGAAACACTTGAGTAACTGAAGGGTTCTGGTGTGGGGTGAATTTTCCTGCATGTTCCATAGCATGAGTTATAGACGGCTAGGTGTGTCACATTTTTTTCTGTTCTTACTTTTTTTTTACATTGAAAAATGTATAAAAATAATTGTACATGAAAAATGTATATCTAAAATGTTATCTTACATCAAAAAAGCGAATAAAAAATATAATCTAAATGAGTCCCTCAGCTAAGGACAAAGCACCAGAGAACCCTTACCTCTACCCCTCCTCCCCCAGCCTGGGAAGATCACGTGACTGCATACTTTATCTGAGATATATATACATATGGCATTTAGCAGACGCTTTTATCCAAAGCAACTTACAGTAGTGAATGCATAAATCTTTCACTATATGTTGGTCCCAGTGGGAATTGAACCCACAACCTCAGCATTGCCAACGCCATGCTCTACCTACTGAGCTACACGGAACAGAGCTACAGTATATTTCAACGAGCAGCCAATAAGCACCTTCAATGACAGACAGGGCATCAGGCCATTGGCTGAGAGAAATGCAGAACCTCTTTAAACAGTCTGTGGCTGCCAGGGCCGTGTGCGGACATTTTCACTGATTTCTTGAGTGCATCAAAGTTTGCAGGCAAGGCTATTACTGTATTTCCATTATATTTCCAATTGAGTATACGGCATTGTGTTCTTCTGTTCAGACCTACTGCTGCGTCAGGAAACGATGTCATCCATTTATTATTGCATTGGCTTACGTACAGAGGTATTTGGAAACAGGATCCACTCCAGTAAGCTATACTAGAGCAGTACTGGTAGCTGTAGATATAGAGCGTGATGACTCTGGCCAGGGGGCAGGAGGAAGGTGTTTCAGTGACATACGGTGACACAAACATGCCGGTACATTCCACAGTCCTGGTCTGATGTTGTCACTGATACGTGGGGCAAGACAACAATGCAAGGTTGCCATGTGTACGGGCGCGTGAGGTGACGGGGGCTTCGACTCTGCGAAAGGTCATAGGTCACGGACGCTCTGAATGCGGCGCAGCGGATTTCCCAGATTTCTCATTTACATATGTAGCATTAGAACATGATTTGCATAAGAGAGAGAGAGGGCGCCACGGGTAATAAAGAGGGAATCATCATGTGTGGATGTATACTGGATATTAGATTTTTAAAAGGTGTACAGCGCCCTTTAAGCGCCTTTTTAAAAGATCACCATTCTTGTTATAGTTTCATTTGGAATGATCTGTGCTGGCATGGGTTTGGAGGTTTGCTCTACATTGTGCTGAAATCGAACTCTAATGCAAAGCTCAATAAGTACAGAGTGCTCTGAGGTCCACAGCGGATCTGAACTGAAGAGGAGATTGGGGAGATACTGTGGGGCACAGATACATGTGATTCAGTAACATATCGGCTCATCACTGGCAGCACTGTCATTCATCAAATATTATACACCCCCTTCACCTGCACACCCCCCCGGCACTCACACACACACTCACTCACAATCACACTCACGCACACACATACAAGCACACACACACACACACACACACACACACATGCATGCACACACTCTCAGACACACACACACACACACTCACGCAATCACACAGACTCACACATGCACACACTCACTGCAATCACACTCGCACACACACACACACACACTCACACACACACACATTGCACACACCCACTCACACACATTCATACACACATATGCACACACTTACACACACACTCATGCAATCACACACACTCGCACACACCCCCACATGCGCACACACACACTCTCACACACACATGCACACACTTGCACACACACTCATGCAATCACACACACTCACACTGACACACACACACACACACACACACACCCACATGCACACACACACAGTCACACACATGCACACACACACATTCATGCACACACTTGCACGTGCACACACTTGCACATGCACACACTTGCACACACAATCACACACATGCACACACACACACATGCTGACACAAATACGCACCCATGCACACACACGTACACACATATGCATACACTCACACTCATATACTCACACACACACTCACCCAATCACACACACACACACACACACACACACACACACTGCTTTTACAATCCCTGTTTGTCAGCAGGAGTTTAGGGCTGTGGCCAAGGGACCTCTGATTGCATTTAAGTCTGCTGCAGTTCCGTTTTCCCCTTAGTCACACAGGGGCATATTCACCACCTCTGAGCTCATCGCCAATGCACTGCTGCAGCCGCGGTCCAGATCACCGCCACAAAATCACATCCATCATGTGGAATATGTGATGCTGTGATTGGCATGGACCAGTGTGTGTGTGTGTGTGTGTGTGTGTGTGTGTGCGCGCGTGCGTGTCTGTCAAGGACAAACAATTAACGTCCCCTCTTCTCGTTCTGTCCTCGTTAATTAAATCTCAATTAGATGTTCATAGAGATGGAATGGTGCTAATTATGCTGCATAAATAAATATGATGATGATGATGACAATGGTGATGATGATGCTGATGATGGGGATTACGAAGAAGATGATGATGATGGTAATGATGATGATGGTGATGATGATGATGATGGTGATGACAATAACGACAATCGCTTCCACCCCTTACGGTGAAATGGCATTTAGTTGAGCGTGAAACAGACATGGCCTCGCCGTTGGAGGAGCGCTAAATCACACGTTCATTTGTACCAGGCTGATCTCCCAATGTGGCCACCGACAGGGAGCAGGAGGGGGGCGGTCGGGTCCTCCCCCATGTGTTTCCAGTTCGCCGACGGGGCGGCAGATTTAGGCTCTAATCCTGCGGCCATTCATCTGAATCTGAATGAGGGTACAGCGACCGCCCTTCCCTGCAGATAAATATCCCTCCGCTCGCCTTTCTCTCCATCCTCTTTTATTCCTTTTTTTTTTTTTTGCCTGGCAGGGCGCCCAGCAGGTGCTGCTATCCTGAACGACTTACAAAGCACACATGATCAAAATGCACCATAGTTCTGGGTAGGGGGTCTCAGGCTGGGTTCTGCAGAATAAACCCCTCCCAGCAATCCATCTGCCACCTTGTTTTCATGACTAGAATATATTCTGTCAAGGCTATCTGTATGACATGACAAAATGCAGTTTGCCCCTCTCTCTCCCTCCTGGAGTTGCGAATTGACTGGGCCCTTCTGTACATGCAGATGCACAACTTATTCACAAGCTGTTAGGTTTGTGCCTTTTGGAGTGCTAGCTGAACTACTACTGCTGCATAACTTATGGGATTCATTCTTTATGGATTTTTATTTGCTGCTATCCATGTCAAACGATGCAATCTGCTCCTGGAAAAGTTAATACACAAATGTCAATGAAATTGGTGTCTGTCCATTGAAGGGACAGCTTGCTGGTTTGGTGCCTCAGCCTGCCCAGTGGTGGGTACGGTCTAGTAGACTAACAGTAATGCAGCAGTGTTGTAAGCCTTGTCAGAGCATAGGTCAAGATAGTTGAGGTGCTTCTGTGAATGTTCTGCTTTCCAACCAGTAAGCATTTTTGGGTTTCATTGTATACACATACCACTCCTATAAACAGGCAATACATTCATACAATTACTGTGTATAGTTTATACCAGCAGTATTTATTTTTACAAATACGGAATCCTAAACATACAAATGCACACATGACGACCACATAGTTATGTAAAGTCCAACCCATTCCTATAGTGAAGGCTACTCCTTCACACTATGAAGAAACAAATTCTGCATATTCTGTAAAACTAAAGATTAAATGTACACCTTCAATTATACTCACTATTAGAGCAGGTAATTAGTTTATCACCTCAGCCAACTTGACTCAAAACTATTTCAATGCATTTAAATAAAACTTGTCAAAACAGACAACCCCGGTCCTGGGCACCCACTGCATATTCTGATTTTCATTCCAACCATAATTCCAACCTCTGAATTGTAACTAGCTGTTAAATGTTCTTAATTAGTGCTTCTAATTTCTATTAAAGAGGACTTTAAATCAGTTAGATCAACTAATGCTCTAATTGTATGTGCTAAATGACACATCATTCCTTTAGAAAGAGGTTACCTTTTTTGATTGATTCAATTACAGACTGTCAGGTGAAATCAATGGGGGCCTAATTGTTGAACATGTGGACACCTGGTCACTCAAACTAAACTATTTGTGGAACATGAGCCAAACCTGCAAGCCTATTAATTTGTGTTAAAATAAGTTTAAGGAAAAAATTATGGTAGAACTTGCAAACGTTTTCAACAATGTTAATTTATCAAGATATTGGTTATAAAAAAAAAGGCAGCATACACAGTGGGTCCCCAGGACCGAAGTTGAGAACCGCTGGCCTAGACCTTAATGAACACATCTCTTTGCCACTAATCAGTGTGTGGAATTCTCATGATCTAATTACACACCTGAGACAATCAGTGTGCTGCAGTATTTAAACACCTGAGGAAGGCTTCCCAGTATTGCTTTGTCTCATTTCATCATGGAGCAGATGTGGGTTTTGTTTGTGCTTTTGGGCATCGCATCGGCACAGATGCACCAAGATAAGTATTTCAAAGGACAAACTGGAGACGCTCCTTTTCATAGATGCCAGGTCAGTGACTTTGAGAGGGTGCAATGTGGAGACACAGGTATCGATGATGTTGGCTGTGAAGCTATCAACTGCTGCTTTGACCGAGCGCAGTGTTTCTACGCTAAGGAGGGTGAGCATTAAATGCTGTGGAATGGCTTATTACTGGTGATCTTCAAAATTGTACTTGTCTTTGATGCTTCTGATATTCCTACCACAGTGACTGTGCAGTGTCTTCGAGATGGTCAGTTTGTGGTTGTGGTGGCCAGTGAAACCACTTTGCCACGGCTGAGCCTTGATTCCGTGAGCCTGCTGGAGGGTGGCAACGTTGCTTCCTGTGGCCCTGTTAGCACCACCCCTGCCTTTGTCATCTTCCAGTTCCCAGTCAGTGCCTGTGGCACGAAAATGAGGTGGGTTATTCTTTGTCCGAGCATGTGAACTGGCTTAAATGCATAGTTGTCAACACTGGTTTGCTTGCCTATCCTCTGATAGGAGGAAGGGGCTATGTGGTCTACGAGAACGAGCTGTCATCGTCTTATGAAGTAGCGCAGTGGACTCTTGGAGCTCCATAACGAGGGACAGTGTTCATGAGTAAGTGTGGGGGGGATTCTCTCGTTCATGTTCTCTGGTTGTGTACCTGACTGCACGGTGGTTCTCTCCTGTTCCAGGTTGTCCTTCCAGTGCAGGTATTTTGGCAGTGAGGTGGTCTCCCTTGTGGCTGAGGTGAACACGGTGCCTCCTCCCCTACCAGTGACTGCTCAAGGCCCCCTAAGTGTGGAGCTCAGACTGGCTAATGGTCAATGTGATGCTAAAGGATGCTCTGATGGTAAAGCTTCTACTTCACTAGAGCTCTTTAAACCAGAGTTCCTGTATGCTGGTTCATTCCATTTAGGCAAGGCAAGTTTATTTGTATAGCCCATTTCATACAATGATGGCAATTCAATGTGCTTTACACAGCATAGGAAGTACAAATGGGTGAATATATAATAAAAATAAGATCTAAAAAGTAATAAGAATAGATAAAAAATGTATAGAGTAAAAATACAAATGATTACGAGTAAATCAAGGTGCTAGTGTTTAGTTATAGATGATGCACAACATGAAGGTTTTAGCCTAGTTTAATGTATTGAGTTTGGGCTTTGAGTTCTTCAAGAAGTTCCTTTAGGCACAGGGTTACTGACCCTTTCCCACCAGCTAACCAGTACCAGCTGTTATAGGTTGCAGAAAAGGTGTTCTAGGTGAAGCCTAGTGCCAAAGAAATTGTTTGGTATTCTGATCAATTGGGATGATTTGTTTCCACTGTGGACTGTTTGACATGCTGTGTTAACTTGTCCTTCCTGGTCTCTGTAGCCAATGTGTACAGCTCCTACTACAGTGGGGCAGACTACCCTGTGACTAAGGTGCTGGGACCCTGTCTATGTGGAAGTTCGCATCCTGGAGAGGACCGATCCCAACATCGCCCTGACCCTGCAGCACTGCTGGGCCACGTCCACCTCCAGCCCCGGCCAGCCTGCCCCAGTGGACCCTGCTGGTTGATGGGTAACTAAACCCTGACCCACTGTCTGTCCTGCTGGTCTTGCAGCCCCCTCACTCTGGGTCTCTCCAGGTGTCCCTACCATGATGACCGGTACCTGACCACCTTAGTCCCTGTGGATCACTCCTCTGACTACCGAACCCCACCCACTACAAGCGGTTCATCTTCCAGATGTTCACCTTCGTTGATGCTGTCTTTCTGCCCTCCCAGACGGAAACGGTAATGTCTGCACCACCTGTCTGCTTCAGACTTTATGATCATTAAATGGGAGTGGTGTCTAGGTGAGCCATCTACACTGTAAAACCAGAAATTGGTGGCTCTGTCTTACCATAGTTACTGAACTTTGGCTCTTGCATGGTGTCAGTCGAAGCATTCTGCCGTGGCTTTTCCTCACAGGTCTTCATCCACTGTAGTACAGCAGTATGTCACCCCTCTGCTACTGACAGCTGTGAACGCAGATGTGGCAGGCACAGTGAGTGGAAGGGCTGGGCATTTGTCACTGAGCAATTCTGGGGTGAATGAGGGTAGTGATTGCCTCTCTTCCTTTCAGGGAGACATGCTACTAAAGGAGTGCAGTTGAGCGGGGAGACGGCCGTGGTTTCTAGTGGGGAGGTGATCGTCGTGACCTCTCAGCCTGCTGCTCTGGACAGGAGGGTCTCGGACAGTGACCATCAGGGTGAGGCCGCAGCTCCTGTGGAGGTTCAGTCTAATCTCTTGTGAAATGGTTTACTCATGTGATGTCTCCCTCCCTAGTGCCCCAGTCTCTCAGCTATGGTCTGCTGGGAGTGGCTGGTTTGGCTGTACTTGCTGTCTCTGCCCTGGTGCTCGCTGTGGTGTGGAGATCCAGACCTCAGCTGCAGGCTACCAAGCTGTGACATTTTTTCTTAAATAAAGCTGTTTGTGGAGGAAGTTGCTGTCCTGTGTCCATCTTTAGCTTGAATTGTTGCCCACTTTGCTAATATGACTGGGTAGTATGACACCTTACCCTTTCCAATGTAAACTGTCCATTTTTCTCAAGCCTTAGTCCTACAGATGCAAGACCCAGCACACACTGTCATACTAATTGGGGACTATGTCCTTGTGGAGCATGTGGTATTAAAGGAGCCACACCTGAATTTTATGCCTATGCTATCTTGCTATTGTTCAAATGGGATGGGGCTAGGAGCTGGGGCTCAGTCCCAAATTCACTTATTTTTTTGTCAAATGCCACATGAGCAGTCAACATTTGGGCAAAGTGCACATGATGGATGTACTTTATCCCCAAAGGGGAAATTCATGTCACCAGCACAGAACATGCAGTTTAAAATGGAGACAAATGAGAAAATAAAAGCTGAGAAATGGAGAGGACAGCCACCATCACAACTGTACAGTATAAAACAAAGATCACTCTACATGCAGTACAGTTAATCAGTTAGACCGCTGCCTCATTGAAATACCTTATGGCAGTGGGGGTAAAGGACTTCCAGAAACACTCAATATTACACCTTGGTAGTATAAAATGACAGCTAAATGTGCTCCTCAGGCTTCTAAAAGACCCGTGCAGAGGATGACCCTCGTACTGCAGTATGGAGCATATTTTTTGTACGTTGCTCTGTGACAGTCTCCAAAGAGTGGGGGGGAACCAACCAGTCTTTTTGATTAGTGTATTCAGCCTGTATCTTCTGAGGTAATGCTGCCACCCCAGCAAGCCACTGCATGAAATAAAACATTAGCTAAAATGCTCTGATAAAAGACAGGAGTTTGTTGCTGACATTAAAATATTTGAGTTTCCGCAGGAAAGAAAAGTCTAGACTGGGCTTTTTTAAAATGGCATTGGTGTTCTCTTTCCAGTCTAGTTTTGCATCAATGTGGGTACCCAGGTACTTGTAGGAGGTGACTATTTCGACTGGGTGGCCTTTGACTGAGACAGGGGGAACTGGACGATGACCAACTCCTTTATTTTGGTAATATTTAGGTCAAGGAAATTGTCATCACATCAGTTAACAAATTGGTTGACTTCATGCCTGTAGCTTTTGTCTGTGTTGTCATTTAAAATATGGCCCACTATGGCTGAATCATCAGAAAGGAGCGGATGGAACCGGTCTCATCACATCAAGTTTACATTGCTTCATTTTAAATATCCATCAGTATTTGGTATGCAAATCAATGTAATGCTCCGCTGTCCATCAGACTGCTGAAATGAAAAGTATGTTGACTGAGTGCATATGACATTAAATTAGGTCAGTTTCTGTATGATCACATTTGACTTGCACAAGTTATGTTCAGGATTATTTTCATAATAGCACCTCCAGTGAATAAGAACCATAACCTGAAGAACAAACCACTTTCAAACCGTACTACTCCATACCTTTTTTGCACAAAATAAACGTCCCTTGGATTAAATCAGCCTGAAATTATTAGTTTCACCTAGGAGCATTCTCATCAATTAGCTTACCTGCAAGTTATCACACTCTTGTGCAGCAGGCAATACGTTCACACAATTGCTGTATGTAGTTTATACCAGCAGTTTTTGTTTTTTTTTACAAATATGGTATCCGAAACATAAAAATGCACACATGACGACCACATAATTATGTAAAGTCCAACCCATTCCTATAGTGAAGGCTCCTCCATCACACTATGAAGAAACAAATTCTGCATATTCTGTAAAACTAAAGATTAAATGTACACCTTCAATTCTAATCACTATTAAAACAAGTAACTAGTTCACTACATCAGTCAACTTGACTCAAAACTATTTCAATGCATTTAAATAAAACTTGTCAAAACAGACAACCCCGGTCCTGGGCACTCACTGCGTATTCTGAATTTCATTCCAACCATAATTCCAACCTCTGAATTGTAACTAGCTGTTAAATGTTCTTAATTAGTGCTTCTAATTTCTATTAAAGAGGACTTTAAATCAGTCAGATCAATTAATGCTCTAATTGTATGTGCTAAATGACACATCATTCCTTTAGAAAGAGGTTACCTTTTTTAATTGATTCAATTACAGACTGTCAGGTGAAATCAATGGGGGCCTAATTGTTGAACATGTGGACACCTGGTCACTCAAACTAAACTATTTGGAAAAATGAGCCAAACCTGCAAGCCTATTAATTTGTGTTAAAATAAGTTTAAGGAAAAGATGATGGTAGAACTTGCACACGTTTTCAATAACCTTAATTTATCAAGATATTGGCTGTAAAAAAAAGCAGCATACACAGTGGGTCGCCAGGACCGAAGTTGAGAACCGCTGGCCTAGACCTTAATGAACACATCTCTTTGCCACTAATCAGTGTGTGGAATTCTCATGATCTAATTACACACCTGAGACAATCAGTGTGCTGCAGTATTTAAACACCTGAGGAAGGCTTCACAGTATTGCTTTGTCTCGTCTCGCTTTGGATAAAAAAAAGCGTCTGCTAAATGGCATATATTATCATGGAGCAGCTTCAGCATAGTGTGCAGATGTGGGTTTTGTTTGTGCTTTTGAGCATCACATCGGCACAGATGCACCAAGATAAGTATTTCAAAGGACAAACTGGAGACACTCCTTTTCATAGATGCCAGGTCAGTGACTTTGAGAGGGTGCCATGTGGAGACACTGGTATCCATGGTGCTGATTGTGAGGCTATCAACTCCTGCTTTGACCAAGCGCAGTGTTTCTACGCTAAGGAGGGTGAGCATTAAATTCTGTGCAATGGCTTGTTTCTGTTGATCTCCAAAATTGTACTTGTCTTTGACTGCTATTCCTACCACAGTGACGGTCCACTGTCTTCGAGATGGTCAGTTTGTGGTTGTGGTGGCCAGTGAAACCACCGTGCCACGGCTGAGCCTTGATTCCGTGAGCCTGCTGGAGGGTGGCGACGTGGCTCCCCTGTCGCCCTGTTGGCACCACCCCTGCCTTTGTCATCTTCCAGTTCCCAGTCAGTGCCTGTGGCACCACAATGAGGGTGGGTTATTCTCTGTCCGAGCATGTGAACTGGCTTAAATGCATGGTTGCTTGTCAACACTGGCTCTCTTGCCTATCCTCTTGCAGGAGGAAGGGGGTTATGTGGTCTACGAGAACGAGCTGTCATCGTCTTATGAAGTAGCGAGTGGACCCTTGGGCTCCATAACGAGGGACAGTGTTCATGAGTAAGTGTGGGGGGGGTATTCTCTTGTTCATGTTCTCTGGTTGTGTACCTGACTGCACTGTGGTTCTCTCCTGTTCCAGGTTGTCCTTCCAGTGCAGGTATTTTGGCAGTGAGGTGGTCTCCTTGTGGCTGAGGTGAACACAGTGCCTCCTCCCCTACCAGTGACTGCTCAAGGCCCCCTAAGTGTGGAGCTCAGACTGGCTAATGGTCAATGTGATGCAAAAGGATGCTCTGATGGTAAAGCTTCTACTTCACTTGAGCTCTTTAAACCAGAGTTCCTGAATGCTGGTTCATTCCATGTAGGCAAGGCCCGTTTATTTGTATAGCACATTTCATACAACAATGGCAATTCAATAGGAAGTACAAATGGGTGAATATATATATAATAAAAATAAGATATAAAAAGTAATAAGAATGGATTAAAAAATGAAATGTTTAGATTTAAAAAAAATACAAATGATTAAAAGAGTGAATCAAGGTGCTAGTGTTTTTAGTTATAGATGCAGAACATGAAGGTTTTTAGCCTAGCTTAATGTATTGAGTTTGGGCTTTGAGTTCTTCAGGAAGTTAATTTAGGCACAGGGGTTACTGACTTGAGGGTTTCCACCAGCTAACCAGTACCAGCTGTTATAGGTTGCAGAAAAGGTGTTCTACATGAAGCCTAGTCTCAAAGAAAGTTTGCTATTCTGATCAATTGGGATGAATTGTTTCTACTGTGGTCCTGAGGACCATGTTTGACATGCTGTGTTAACTTGTCCTTCCTGGTCCAGCTTCCGTCCACTTGGTCACCTCTACCCCATCTCTCCGGCGCGCCCCAACCGCATGCAGCCGGCAGAATGATGAGAAACGGCTCTTCGCCGCCTCCCACCACTCCACCACTGAGGTGTATAAGGGCCGCAATGCCCGGACAGTACTATAACACCTTGTGAAAGCTGTTACAAAGGCGCCGGAGCCAGCAACGGCGTGTTCAAACGCCAGAAGCCCGGTCCCCACTTTGGCCTGTCCGCAGGAAGGGGAGACCCGTAGCATGTCGTGGTCCGACGCCCCACGAGGGGAGAAGAACACACTTCATGCCACTTTGCCCCCACCCACGAAGATGTAATCCAGGCGGCTAGCGGCCCCTGGAATTACGCCACGTGATGCCAGCATCGGACGGGTGCGACACCCTATAGGCGTCAACCAGGGAGAAGTCCTCACTACCTCCGCATGAGCATTCTGGCAGAGTAGTCTATGCCACCTTCGCCCGCCCCATCCCTCCCATCTAAGTGAACATTAAAATCCCCCAGTATCAGGGACCGCGTGGTTGAGAGGCATCCGGGTAGGTCCCGGAAAACCTCCAACCTGCGATCCCTCTGGGTGGGGCATACACATTTATCACCCTGTACTTTTCCCCATTAAACAAAAATCTGTGAACATCACACGCCCCGCCACCAAAACCACCACCTCCTCCACTACGAAAAAGGGGCCCTAAACAAAATACCAACCCCATCAGAGTGGACATTACCCACTGACCACCCTGAGGGGCCCCACACCCACTCACGTGACAAAGCCGCTGCGTCCTCCACATCCCTGAGGTGCACCTCCTGCAGGAGGAAGATGTCTCCCGCATGGCCCCCAGGGATGCAAAGACCTAGCGCGCTTGGTGGGGTCCCGAAGGCCCCGCACATTAGTAGTGACAATAACTGCCATAGTGGAGGCTAAAAAGAAAAGACAGACAAAAATCCTAACAACAGAAAAAACTAAACTAAACACACACTCAAAAAGTCCCCCGTGAGCCCCTTCCTCCCCAGGTCCTCCCTGGTGGATTCGGGGTCCTTAAATCCGTATCCATTTGATCCTGTTCAAAAGGGGGCCATATTTCCGGCAAGCAGGCCATGAAGTCTATATTCATGCCCATGCCTTCCTCGCCGTTCTCTTCGTCCCCCCCTGTCCCCGCCAGAACCTCGAAACGGTTGGTCAGGGGGAGCAAGGCAAGCAAGGCCGCTCACCCCCGACGGGTCCTTCCGGAAGCGAACAGAAAACCTCCGCTTCCCGTTCCAGAACCCGTATTTGTTCTGGAGCTTCACCGCGTCCTTGACCTCAGCACAGAACCGGCTGAGAAAAATAAGAATGTCTTCTTGCTTTACAAAGGGGTTGTAGCAATGCAGGGTGAGAGGCCTCCACACCTGCGCCTGGAGGAGCTCCACCTTCACTCCCTCCAGCGCAGGTGTGTCCGGGTTGGCTGTGTATTTTTGAAAAAAAGTGTAAGCTGATGCTTCTGTGTGGAATGTTAAATCATAAAACCCTTGTGCAGAAAAATCTTGTAAGCATAATATTGTCTCCGGCTTGATGCCAAAGAAATCTTTCAAAACTTTTTCAACAAAAAAACCCAAAGAATTTTTTTTTTTTTTTATCACCTGATCTGCTCCCGCATCAAAACGCACTGTGTTCTTATACCGGGCTCTAAAGCCCGGCGTCCCTCCATCCTTCGATGAGGTAATAGGAACCACACTGGAACTTGATGGCCATGCTATCTTGCCATTGGTCAGATGGGATGGGGCTTGGAGCTGGGGCTTGGTCCCAAATTCAACAGTTTTGTCAAAGGCCACATGAGCAGTCACCATTTGGGGCAAAGCACATGATCAAAATGCAACACCGTTCTGGGTAGGGGGTCTCAGGCTGGGTTCTGCAGAATAAACCCCTGGTATCGATGGTGCTGGCTGTGAGGCCATCAACTGCTGTTTTGACCAAGCACAGTGTTTCTACGCTAAGGAAGGTGAGCATTAAATGCTGTGGAATAGCTTATTTCTGGTGATCTCCAAAATTGTACTACTTCGATGCTTCTGATATTCCTACCACAGTGACGGTCCACTGTCTTCGAGATGGTCAGTTTGTGGTTGTGGTGGCCAGTGAAACCACCGTGCCACGGCTGAGCCTTGATTCCATGAGCCTGCTGGAGGGTGGCGACGTGGCTCCCTGTCGCCCTGTTGGCACCACCCCTGCCTTTGTCATCTTCCAGTTCCCAGTCAGTGCCTGTGGCACCACAATGAGGGTGGGTTATTCTCTGTCCGAGCATGTGAACTGGCTTAAATGCATGGTTGCTTGTCAACACTGGCTCTCTTGCCTATCCTCTTGCAGGAGGAAGGGGGTTATGTGGTCTACGAGAACGAGCTGTCATCGTCTTATGAAGTAGCGAGTGGACCCTTGGGCTCCATAACGAGGGACAGTGTTCATGAGTAAGTGTGGGGGGGATTCTCTTGTTCATGTTCTCTGGTTGTGTACCTGACTGCACTGTGGTTCTCTCCTGTTCCAGGTTGTCCTTCCAGTGCAGGTATTTTGGCAGTGAGGTGGTCTCCCTTGTGGCTGAGGTGAACACAGTGCCTCCTCCCCTACCAGTGACTGCTCAAGGCCCCCTAAGTGTGGAGCTCAGACTGGCTAATGGTCAATGTGATGCAAAAGGATGCTCTGATGGTAAAGCTTCTACTTCACTTGAGCTCTTTAAACCAGAGTTCCTGAATGCTGGTTCATTCCATGTAGGCAAGGCCCGTTTATTTGTATAGCACATTTCATACAACAATGGCAATTCAATAGGAAGTACAAATGGGTGAATATATATATAATAAAAATAAGATATAAAAAGTAATAAGAATGGATTAAAAAATGAAATGTTTAGATTTAAAAAAATACAAATGATTAAAAGAGTGAATCAAGGTGCTAGTGTTTTTAGTTATAGATGCAGAACATGAAGGTTTTTAGCCTAGCTTAATGTATTGAGTTTGGGCTTTGAGTTCTTCAGGAAGTTAATTTAGGCACAGGGGTTACTGACTTGAGGGTTTCCCACCAGCTAACCAGTACCAGCTGTTATAGGTTGCAGAAAAGGTGTTCTACATGAAGCCTAGTCTCAAAGAAAGTTTGCTATTCTGATCAATTGGGATGAATTGTTTCTACTGTGGTCCTGAGGACCATGTTTGACATGCTGTGTTAACTTGTCCTTCCTGGTCCAGCTTCCGTCCACTTGGTCACCTCTACCCCATCTCTCCGGCGCGCCCCAACCGCATGCAGCCGGCAGAATGAGGCGAAACGGCTCTTCGCCGCCTCCCACCACTCCACCACTGAGGTGTATAAGGGCCGCAATGCCCGGACAGTACTATAACACCTTGTGAAAGCTGTTACAAAGGCGCCGGAGCCCAGCAACGACGTGTTCAAACGCCAGAAGCCCGGTCCCCACTTTGGCCTGTCCGCAGGAAGGAGACCCGTGGCATGTCGGGGTCCGACGCCCACGAGGGGAGAAGAACACACTTCATGCCACTTTGCCCCCCACCCACGAAGATGTAATCCAGGCGGCTAGCGGCCCCCCTGGAATTACGCCACGTGATGCCAGCATCGGACGGGTGCGACACCCTATAGGCGTCAACCAGGGAGAAGTCCCTCACTACCTCCGCGAGCATTCTGGCAGAGTAGTCTATGCCACCTTCGCCCGCCCCATCCCTCCCATCTAAGTGAACATTAAAATCCCCCCCCAGTATCAGGGACCGCGTGGTTGAGAGGCATCCGGGTAGGTCCCGGAAAACCTCCAACCTGCGATCCCTCTGGGTGGGGGCATACACATTTATCACCCTGTACTTTTCCCCATTAAACAAAAAATCTGTGAACATCACACGCCCCGCCACCAAAACCACCACCTCCTCCACTACGAAAAAGGGGCCCCTAAACAAAATACCAACCCCATCAGAGTGGACATTACCCACTGACCACCCTGAGGGGCCCCACACCCACTCACGTGACAAAGCCGCTGCGTCCTCCACATCCCTGAGGTGCACCTCCTGCAGGAGGAAGATGTCTCCCCGCATGGCCCCCAGGGATGCAAAGACCGCAGCGCGCTTGGTGGGGTCCCGAAGGCCCCGCACATTAGTAGTGACAATAACTGCCATAGTGGAGGCTAAAAGAAAAGACAGACAAAAAAATCCTAACAACAGAAAAAACTAAACTAAACACACACTCAAAAAGTCCCCCGTGAGGGCCCTTCCTCCCCAGGTCCTCCCCTGGTGGATTCGGGGTCCTTAAATCCGTATCCATTTGATCCTGTTCAAAAGGGGCCATATTTCCGCAAGCAGGCCATGAAGTCTATGTTCATGCCCATGCCTTCCTCGCGCCCGTTCTCTTCGTCCCCCCCCGCCAGAACCTCGAAACGGTTGGTCAGGGGAGCAAGGCAAGCAAGGCCGCTCACCCCGACGGGTCCTTCCGAAGCGAACAGAAAACCTCCGCTTCCCGTTCCAGAACCCGTATTTGTTCTGGAGCTTCACCGCGTCCTTGACCTCAGCACAGAACCGGCTGAGAAAATAAGAATGTCTTCTTGCTTTACAAAGGGGTTGTAGCAATGCAGGGTGAGAGGCCTCCACACCTGCGCCTGGAGGAGCTCCACCTTCACTCCTCCAGCGCAGGTGTGTCCGGGGTTGGCTGTGTATTTTTGAAAAAGTGTAAGCTGATGCTTCTGTGTGGAATGTTAAATCATAAAACCTTGTGCAGAAAAATCTTGTAAGCATAATATTGTCTCGGCTTGATGCCAAAGAAATCTTTCAAACTTTTTCAACAAAAAAACCCAAAGAATTTTTTTATTTTTATCACCTGATCTGCTCCCGCATCAAAACGCACTGTGTTCTTATACCGGCTCTAAAGCCCGGCGTCCTCCATCCTTCGATGAGGTAATAGGAACCACACTGGAACTTGATGGCCATGCTATCTTGCCATTGGTCAGATGGGATGGGGCTTGAGCTGGGGCTTGGTCCCAAATTCAACAGTTTTGTCAAAGGCCACATGAGCAGTCACCATTTGGGGCAAAGCACATGATCAAAATGCAACACCGTTCTGGGTAGGGGTCTCAGGCTGGGTTCTGCAGAATAAACCCTGGTATCGATGGTGCTGGCTGTGAGGCCATCAACTGCTGTTTTGACCAAGCACAGTGTTTCTACGCTAAGGAAGGTGAGCATTAAATGCTGTGGAATAGCTTATTTCTGGTGATCTCCAAAATTGTACTACTTCGATGCTTCTGATATTCCTACCACAGTGACGGTCCACTGTCTTCGAGATGGTCAGTTTGTGGTTGTGGTGGCCAGTGAAACCACCGTGTACACGGCTGAGCCTTGATTCCATGAGCCTGCTGGAGGGTGGCGACGTGGCCCCCTGTCGCCCTGTTGGCACCACCCCTGCCTTTGTCATCTTCCAGTTCCCAGTCAGTGCCTGTGGCACCGCAATGAGGGTGGGTTATTCTCTGTCCGAGCATGTCAACTGGCTTAAATGCATGGTTGCTTGTCAACATTGGCTCTTGCCTATCCTCTTGCAGGAGGAAGGCGGTTATGTGGTCTACGAGAACGAGCTGTCATCGTCTTATGAAGTAGCGAGTGGACCCTTGGGCTCCATAAGGAGGGACAGTGTTCATGAGTAAGTGTGGGGGGGGTATTCTCTGGTTCATGTTCTCTGGTTGTGTACCTGACTGCACTGTGGTTCTCTCCTGTTCCAGGTTGTCCTTCCAGTGCAGGTATTTTGGCAGTCAGGTGGTCTCCCTAGTGGCTGAGGTGAACACAGTGCCTCCTCCCCTACCAGTGACTGCTCAAGGCCCCCTAAGTGTGGAGCTCAGACTGGCTAATGGTCAATGTGATGCTAAAGGATGCTCTGATGGTAAAGCTTCTACTTCACTTGAGCTCTTTAAACCAGAGTTCCTGAATGCTGGTTCATTCCATGTAGGCAAGGCCCGTTTATTTGTATAGCACATTTCATACAACAATGGCAATTCAATAGGAAGTACAAATGGGTGAATATATATATAATAAAATAAGATATAAAAAGTAATAAGAATGGATTAAAAATGAAATGTTTAGATTTAAAAAAAATACAAATGATTAAAAAAGAGTGAATCAAGGTGCTAGTGTTTTTAGTTATAGATGCAGAACATGAAGGTTTTTAGCCTAGCTTAATGTATTGAGTTTGGGCTTTGAGTTCTTCAGGAAGTTAATTTAGGCACAGGGGTTACTGACTTGAGGGTTTCCCACCAGCTAACCAGTACCAGCTGTTACAGGTTGCAGAAAAGGTGTTCTAGATGAAGCCTAGTCTCAAAGAAAGTTTGCTATTCTGATCAATTGGGGTGAATTGTTTCTACTGTGGTCCTGAGGATCATGTTTGACATGCTGTGTTAACTTGTCCTTCCTGGTCTCTGTAGCCAACGTGTACAGCTCCTACTACAGTGGGGCAGACTACCCTGTGACTAAGGTTCTGCGGGACCCTGTCTATGTGGAAGTTCGCATCCTGGAGAGGACCGATCCCAACATCGTCCTGACCCTGCAGCACTGCTGGGCCACGTCCACCTCCAGCCCCGTCAGCCTGCCCCAGTGGACCCTGCTGGTTGATGGGTAATTAAACCCCTGACCCTGACCCACTGTCTGCCCTGCTGGTCTTGCAGCCCCCCTCACTCTGGGTCTCTCCAGGTGTCCCTACCATGATGACCGGTACCTGACCACCTTAGTCCCTGTGGATCACTCCTCTGGGCTCCCGAACCCCACCCACTACAAGCGGTTCATCTTCCAGATGTTCACCTTCGTTGATGCGGTCTTTCTGCCCTCCCAGATTAAAACGGTAATGTCTGCACCACCTGTCTGCTTCAGACTTTATGATCATTAAATGGGAGTGATTTCTAGCTGAGCCATCTACACTGTAAAACCAGAAATTGGTGGCTCTGTCTTACCATAGTTGCTGAACTTTGGCTCTTGCATGGTGTCAGTCGAAGCATTCAAGCCGTGGCTTTTCCTCACAGGTCTTCATCCACTGTAGTACAGCAGTATGTCACCCCTCTGCTACTGACAGCTGTGAACGCAGATGTGGCAGGCACAGTGAGTGGAAGGGCTGGGCATTTGTCACAGTGCTTCTGGGGTGAACGAGGGTAGTGATTGCCTCTCTTCCTTTCAGGGAGACATGCTACTAAAGGAGTGCAGTTGAGCGGTGAGACGGCCGTGGTTTCTAGTGAGGAGGTGATCGTCGTGACCTCCCAGCCTGCTGCTCTGGACAGGAGGGTCTCGGACAGTGACCATCAGGGTGAGGCAGCAGCTCCTGTGGAGGTTGTCTAATCTCTTGTGAAATGGTTTACTCATGTGATGTCTCCCTCCCTAGTGCCCCAGTCTCTCAGCTATGGTCTGCTGGGAGTGGCTGCTTTGGCTGTACTTGCTGTCTCTGCCCTGGTGCTCGCTGTCATGTGGAGATCCAGACCTCGGCTGCAGGCTATCAAGCTGTGAAATGTTTCTTAAATAAAGCTGTTTGTGGAGAAGTTGCTGTCCTGTGTACATCTTTAGTTGGAACTGTTGCGCACACTATTGGCTAATATAACCAGGTAGTATGATACCTTACCCTTCAGCCTTAAACTTTAACTGTCCAGTATCTCAAGCCTTAGTTCTGCAGATGAAATGCCCCGCACACCATGTCACTAATTGGGATTATATCCTTGTGGAGCACCTGGTATTAAAGGAACCACACTGGAACTTGATGGCCATGCTATCTTGCCATTGGTCAGATGGGATGGGCCTAGGAGCTGGGGCTTGGTCCCAAATTCAACATTTTTGTCAAAGGCCACATGAGCAGTGACCATTTGGGGGCAAAGCACATGATCAAAATGCAACACAGTTCTGGATAGGAGGTCTCAGGCTGGGTTCTGCAGAATAAACCCCTCCCAGCAATCCATCTGCCACCTTGTTTTCATGACTTGAATATATCCTGTCAAGGCCATCTGCCTATGACAAAATGCAGTTTGCCTCCACTGTAGGATGACCATTTCCAAAACCCCAGGATGGAGGACCCTTCAGGTAGTGACAATTTAACATGCAATTATATGATCAATTTAAAACCATAACCTATATAGACAATTAAATGTTTACTTGCAATAGCTGGATTGTCTGCTTTAGATACCCTGCCATTTTTGAGAAGCCTTCTGTTGGTCAGGAACATTTGTTAACTTTCTGTGCACCCTTCAGTAAAGTTAATGCAGGTCTGGGCCGGTATTCACAAAGCATTTTATCTTACCACTAGGAGTATTCCTGAATCGCACTAAAACATTCTAGCTGAGAGTCCCCTCTTAAAACTTATTCACAAAGCTGCAAAGACAAACTCATACTAAAGAAGTCAGAATTTTCAGGGTAAGAGTGAGGGCAGGGTTGATGTTGCTATGGATGAGGTGTCTCATGAACGAGCTTACTCAGAATGCCCACAGCGATTGGTTGATATAGGGGATGGGTCTCTGCCCGCGATTTCAACCTAGAAAATAAATTATATGCTACTGTAAAGGGGTATGTAGGCCTACCTGTCCCTATTATATTGTAATAAAGATTCTAAAATACAAATGTAGGCTACGTGTCACTGATTTAACATGAAACCAAGAATACTGACTAGTCAATTCGTTACATGTCTGCATTTCGTAAACAATCAGCGTGTATCTATATAAGCAGCCTTCCAATTATCCAGACTAGAATCACCATGGCTAACAAACGCAAACGCAAACCAAACTGGACGAAAGACCAACAACTACTGCTGGCCGAACAAGTGAATGAAATAAAGGGAAATTCGGAAGTGGCATAACCACCATAACCAAAAAAGAAGCATGGGAAAGCATTCGCATGGAAATAAACGCGAGAAGCCGTGGTTCTCTCTGCAGTCTCATGCGAGGCAAGAGATTGCACAATACAAGCGACAAACAGCTGCCACAGGTAATACGACATTAGGCCAATCATCCACAAATAGGGCCTACACTATAGACTAGACCACAGTGTTTTATTCTATCATTTAATGCATTCAGCCTATATACAAAAATGAACATATGTTTTCATCCATAAATTAATCTCGCTAAACATGTCACCGAAGATCATGTAATCTGTAATACATAATATTTAATGTATTCATTAGGAGGAGGCACAGCACTCAAGGAACTGTCGCCAACTGCCTCAGTGGTGTACAGTATCCTTGGGTACTCTGACACCAGCATAACAGGGCTGCATAGCTGCATTTTCCCTGTGGCCAAGTAGCGTACAGTTGTAAACACCTTGATCTCTGCTGTTATCTGGTTGTTTCTGTTTGTTAGTGATGTGATTGCACCTCTGACTAGCTCTACTACTATCATAATACCCTCGCGATTGAGGCGGTACCTTTTTATGAGCTCTGTATCATTCAATATTTCCAAAGTGTTGACGCGATTGCGACGACGATTGCCGGCAGCAGCCATTTTCGGATCGCTGTGAGTAGGTCTTTAGCGACTTAGAAGTCCTCTTGACTGCTTCTAACTTCTCCTGGACTTAGGAGCTGTTTTTAGATCTATAACCCTTTGTGAAATACTCTTATCCCAAAAATGTAGGAGTCCTACATTTATGAGTGACACGCCCATTATTTTTCCAAGTTGCTCCTAAATTGCAGTTAGGACCAACTTTTACCCTTAAAATGCTTTGTGAATACTGACCCTGGCGTTCTGCTTTGACACTCCACTTCCACGTCCAACTCACACCGACACATTGTACAGATGGCTTAATCGTCTCTTCTGCTTTTAGAAATTAATCCGTGCTCTTTTGGCCACTCTGGGTTGTATGAAGTCTACCGTTTCTGCTTTTTGCAGGGCGGGCTACGATGGCGCCGAACACTCTTATAGCACTTAATCGCATGGCTTGCCGCTCGTGACCACAGTGTACATAAGAACGTCATATTAAAGCGTGGTGTTTGTTGACTTTTATTAGACCAATGACACAGGCGATTCATTATTTTACAAATACATAAACCAATAAGAAGCACATTCAAATCCTCAAATTTGATTTAATGAAGAATTTAGTGTTTTTTTAGTCTAGACTTCAAAAGGAGGACAAACGGACGTCCGGCAGAGGATCGTGCCGGTCGGAAGACAGAGCGCTTGAAAACCGGACTGTCCGGCATAATGCCAGATGCATGGCTACCCTATCTCTCTGTCCTGGAGTTGCAAATTGACTGGGCCCTTCTGTACATGCAGATGCACAACTTATTCACAAGCTGTTAGGTTTGTGCCTTTTGGAGTGCTAGCTGAACCACTACTGCTGCATAACTTATGGGATTCATTCTTTATGGATTTTGACTTTGCTGCTATCCAGTGGTGGGTACGTTCTAGTAGACTAACAGTAATGTAGCAGTGTTGTAAGCCTTGTCAGAGCACAGGACAAGATGGTTAAGGTGCTTGTGAGGTTGACTGAGTGCCTATGACATTAAATTAGGGTCAGTTTCTGTATGATCACATTTGACTTGCACAAGTTATGTTCAGGATTGTTTTCATAATAGCACCTCCAGTGAATAAGAACCATAACCTGAAGAACAAACCACTTTCAAACCGTACTACTCCATTCCTTTTGCACAAAATAAACTTCCCTTTGTTAGCACCTGTTGGATTAAATCAGCCTGAAATTATTAGTCTAACCTAGGAGCATTCTCATCAATTAGCTTACCTGCAAGCTATCACACTCTTGTGCAGCAGGCAATAAGTTCACACAATTGCTGTATGTAGTTTATACCAGCAGTATTTATTTTTACAAATACGGAATCCTAAACATAAAAATGTACACATGACGGCCACATAGTTATGCAAAGTCCAACCCATTCCTATAGTGAAGGCTTCTCCATCACACTATGAAGAAACAAATTCTGCATATTCTGTAAAACTAAAGACTAAATGTACACCTTCAATTATACTCATTATTAGAACAAGTAACTAGTTCACTACCTCAGCCAACTTGACTCAAAACTATTTCAATGCATTTAAATAAAACTTGTCAAAACAGACAACCCCGGTCCTGGGCACCCACTGCGTATTCTGATTTTCATTCCAACCATAATTCCAACCTCTGAATTGTAACTAGCTGTAAAATGTTCTTAATTAGTGCTTCTAATTTCTATTAAAGAGGACTTTAAATCAGTCAGATCAACTAATGCTCTAATTTTATGTGCTAAATGACACATCATTCCTTTAGAAAGAGGTTACCTTTTTTAATTGATTAAATTACAGACTGTCAGATGAAATCAATGGGGGCCTAATTGTTGAACGTGTGGACACCTGGTCACTGAAACTAAACTATTTGTGGAAAATGAGCCAAGCCTGCAAACCTATTAATTTGTGTTAAAATACGTTTAAGGAAAAAATTATGGTAGAACTTGCACACGTTTTCAATAACCTTAATTTATCAAGATATTGGCTGTAAAAAAAAAGCATCATACACAGTGGGTCCCCAGGACCGAAGTTGAGAACCGCTGGCCTAGACCTTAATGAACACATCTCTTTGCCACTAATCAGTGTGTGGAATTCTCATGATCTAATTACACACCTGAGACAATCAGTGTGCTGCAGTATTTAAACACCTGAGGAAGGCTTCCCAGTATTGCTTTGTCTCATTTCATCATGGGACAGCATTCAGAGTAGTTGGTTTAAAAATCTCAAATATGAGCAAATCTACTATTTTTACCTCATCCAAGGATGGAGGGACGCCGGGCTTTAGAGCCCGGTATAAAAACACGGTGCGCTTTGATGCGGGAGCAGATCAGGTGACTAAGCAAAAATTTTCTTTAGGTTTTTTTGTGGAGAAAGTTTTGAAGGATTTTTTTGAAATAAAACCGGACACTGTTTTATGTTTACAAGATTTTTCCACTCAAGGGTTTTTCGATTTAACTTTTCATACAGAGGCATCAGCCTATTCATTTTTTCAGAAATATACAGCCAACCCGGACACACCTGCGCTGGAGGGAGTGAAGGTGGAGCTCCTCCAGGCGCAGGTGTGGAGGCCTCTCACTTTGCATTGTTATAATCCATTTGTTAAACAACAAGACATTATTATTTTTCTCAGCCGGTATTGTGCTGAGGTTAAGGACGCAGGGAAGCTCCAGGACAAATACGGTTTCTGGAACGGAAAGCGAAGGTTTTCGGTTCGCTTCTCGGAAGGACCCGCCGGGGTGAGCGGCCTTGCTCACCCCCCAAGGAGCTTCTCCATTGGGTCTGACAGGGGCTACCTACACTACCCGGGTCAGCCGGAGTATTGCAGGAAGTGCGGCCGCCTTGGGCACACCAAACAGGTGTGCCAGGAGGCAATGTCTTGCAAGTACTGTGCTTCGGCTGACCACGCTACTAAGGACTGCGTGGCCCCTAAAGCCTGCAGTCTGTGCGGGGCGGAGGGCCACTTGCATCGGGCCTGCCCTTGGAGGAAGCGAACATTCGCGGAATTGTTCGCTGAAGGGCGGGCCTGTGACGACCATGCGGTCGGCCACCTGGGGCCTCCTGGAGGTATAGCGCCTCCTGGGGGCGCAGCGCCCTCCGGTGGGCCGGAGGGGGATCGACCGGTTCCAGTTCCCAGAAGAAAGGTCGGAACGGAGGGTGCTCCCGGGAACGCCCCTGGGGAAGCTCCAGGTCCCGGGCAGACAAAATCTTCTGCTCGGGTCTCCGCTCCTAGCACAACTGCATCAGACCCAATGCTCGCCCTGGCCTCAGCTTCTCACCCCATCACCACCACCATGTCCGCCGCCACCACTACTCCCAGCACAGCACCTGGTCTTGCTCCCGCACCCATTCCTGCGCCTGATCCGGCGCTGGTTTTATGCCTGGTTCCGGCTCTGGCTTCGGAGGAGGACAGCGCTGCTGGGCCGCCTTCGGGCCCTGGAGCAGCGCCGTTTCCTGCGCCTGTGTCGGCGTCTGCCCCTGTCCCTCCCTCTGCCCCAGCTCCTGTTCTAGACTCTACCCCTGTTCCAAGCCCCTCTTCATCTGGTTCCGGATGCGGATGGGGCAGGGGTCGTGCCCCCCCCCCCGCAACCCCTCCTCCCCTGTACCCCGCCCCTGACCCCCCCCCCCTTCCCCCCTTCCCCATCTACGGTCCCAGCCCTGGGCCCCCCCCGGTCCCTGTACGGGATAATGAGAACAGCACCGGCGGCGAGGAAGCGGCTTTTCCGGGGGGTATGTCTCCGGAGCTGTTTCCCTCTCCGTCCGGGACTGGGGTGGCGGGGCCAGGGGAGGGGGCCATGTCCCCTTCTATGGAGAGGGCAGCCCTCCCCACTACTTTGGACTTGGATACCCCCCCTGGGGAATGGGGGGACAGCAAATGGGAAGAGGCAAAGCCCACGAGGAAAAGGGCGCTGTCCGGGGGACAGGAACACCCTAGGGGCAGCAAAACAGCCCCCGCGGTCCCCCTGACCAACCGTTTTGAGGCCCTGGCGGGGATAGGGGGGGACGAAGAGAACGGCGAGGAGGGCATGGGCTTAGATCTCATGGCCTGCTCGCCGGAAATATGGCCCCCTTTTGAACAGGATCACGGTTTGGACATGGATTTGGGAACCCCGAGTCCACCGGGGGAGGAAGGGCCCTCACGGGGGGATTTTTTTAGTGTGTGTTTAGTTTAGTTGTTTTCTGTTGTTAGGTTTTTTTGTCTGTCTTTTCTTTTAGCCTCCACTATGGCAGTTATTGTCACTACAAATGTGCGGGGCCTTCGGGACCCCACCAAGCGCGCTGCGGTCTTTGCGTCCCTGGGGGCCATGCGGGGAGATATCTTCCTCCTGCAGGAGGTGCACCTCAGGGATGTGGAGGACGCAGCGGCTTTGTCACGTGAGTGGGTGTGGGGCCCTCAGGGTGGTCAGTGGGTAATGTCCACTCTGATGGGGTTGGTATTTTGTTTAGGGGCCCCTTTTTCGTAGTGGAGGAGGTGGTGGTTTTGGTGGCGGGGCGTGTGATGTTCACAGATTTTTTGTTTAATGGGGAAAAGTACAGGGTGATAAATGTGTATGCCCCCACCCAGAGGGATCGCAGGTTGGAGGTTTTCCGGGATCTACCCGGATGCCTCTCAACCACGCGGTCCCTGATACTGGGGGGGGATTTTAATGTTCACTTAGATGGGAGGGATGGGGCGGGCGAAGGTGGCATAGACTACTCTGCCAGAGCGCTCGCGGAGGTAGTGAGGGACTTCTCCCTGGTTGACGCCTATAGGGTGTCGCACCCGTCCGATGCTGGCATCACGTGGCGTAATTCCAGGGGGGCCGCTAGCCGCCTGGATTACATCTTCGTGGGTGGGGGGCAAAGTGGCATGAAGTGTGTTCTTCTCCCCTCGTGGGCGTCGGACCACGACATGCTACGGGTCTCCCTTCCTGCGGACAGGCCAAAGTGGGGACCGGGCTTCTGGCGTTTGAACACGTCGTTGCTGGGCTCCGGCGCCTTTGTAACAGCTTTCACAAGGTGTTATAGTACTGTCCGGGCATTGCGGCCTTTATACACCTCAGTGGTGGAGTGGTGGGAGGCGGCGAAGAGCCGTTTCGCCTCATTCTGCCGGCTGCATGCGGTTGGGGCGCGCCGGAGAGATGGGGCAGAGGTGACCAAGTGGACGGGAGCTCTGGCCTATCTCCATGGACGCCTCAATCGCGGGGAGTCAGTGGACTGGGCCGCATATGAGGGCGCTAAGGAGCGGCTCAGGGGGCTGCTGGAGGCGAGGGCGAAGGCCCTGGCTTTCCAGGCTCGGCTCCGTGAGCTGGAGGAGGGAGAGAGGGCCACGGCCTTTTTCTTCCAGGCCGCCAGGGCGCGTCGGGGCGCCTCTGCCATCGCGGGGTTGAGAAGGAGGGATGGCACCCTGGCTGAAGGGCCGGCGATGTTGGCTGTGGCAGAGTCGTACTATGCTGAGCTCTTCAGCCGGCGGGCCTGCGACCCTGCAGCGGAGGCGCGCCTCCTGATCTGTGTCTCGGCTCGGCTGGGGGCCGAGGAGGCGCAGGCTATGGAGGCAGACGTGACCCTGGAGGAGGTGCGGGAGGCCCTGATGGGCCTTAGGGACGGTCGTGCCCCTGGGCATGATGGGCTCCTAAGGAGTTCTATGTGGCTTTCTGGCACCTCCTGGGGTCTGATCTCCTGAGGTCTACAGGACCCTCCTGAAAAGGGGGCCCTGTCGGCTTCTATGCAGAAAGGTGTCCTCGTACTCCTGCATAAGGGAGGTGACCGGGCAGAGCTGGGGAACTGGCGGCCGCTAACTTTGCTGACTACTGATTATAAGGTGTTGGCTAAGGTGGCGACCGCTCGTTTGCGGCGGGTTATGGGTGGGCTGGTGAGTCAAGACCAGACCTGCGGGTTCCGGGCGTTCGTGCTCCTGGAATCTCATCCTCCTCCGGGACGTGTTGGACTGGGTCGAGGAACAATCTGCCTTTGGCCCTGGTCAGTATCGACCAGGAGAAGGCTTTCGACCGGTCCAGCACGGTTTCCTGTTCGGCGTCTTGGGCCGAATGGGGTTCGGGCCCCGTTTCATTGGCTGGGTTCGCACGCTGTATGCGGGAGCATACAGCTGCGTTCGAGTGAATGGGTTCCTGAGTGGGGCGGTGGAGCAGGTGGGGGGGGTGCGGCAGGGCTGTCCGCTTTCTCCGCTGCTCTACGTCCTGTTCATGGAGCCCTTTGCTGAGCTGGTGCGCCGGGACCCGGGCGACGACGGTGTTCGGCTCCCGGGGCGGCGGGCGAGGTTTTGAAAATCCAGCAGTACGCGGACGACACAACGCTGTTTGTGTCGTCTGTCCGGTCGCTGGGTCGCATCCGGGCCTTGACCGACCTTTTTGGGGCGGGAACGGGCTCCAGAGTGAACATGGCTAAATCCTCTGTCCTATTTTGTGGTAGATGGACGGAGGACATAGGCGACTCTGGAGGTTTTGCTGTGTGTGAGGGGGGACTGAAAATCTTGGGCGTCCGGTTCTGGGCTCGCGGAAGCGCGGCTCAGAACTGGAAGGCCCGCCTGACCCTCGTACGCAGCAGACTTGGTATGTGGTCACGCCGGCAGCTGTCGCTGACGGGAAAGGTGACAGTGGTTAGGTCGGTGCTCCTTCCGCTGCTCCTCCACCTGGCGTATGTTTTCCCGGTTCCGGCTCGTGCTAAGCTTGCCCTGACGAGAGCGGTCTTCCGCTTCTTGTGGGGCGGCAGGTGCGAGTACGTGAGCCGGGAGTTGATGTACGCTCCGGTGAGGGGGGGGAGGGGTGTCCCGAGGGTGCCACTGAAGCTGGACGTGCTTTACGCCAGCTTCGCCAGCAAAACGTTTCTGGAGCGGGTGCCACACAAGTGTTTTTTCCTCGCCAGGTTTTACCTGGCGGGTTTTTTTAGGCATTTGGTGGTGCTGTCGCACGTGGTGCCCCGGGCGGACGTTAGGTCCCCGGCTTACGAGGCAGTGGCGAGATTCTTTCGCCAGTGCCCTCCCTCGATCTCGCGTGCAGAGGCCCTGGACCACAGGGCCCTGTACGCGAGACTGGCCTGTCGACAGGTGGTGGTTCCCTCTGGGGTGCCCGCTGGAGTCAGGTGGGACAGGGTGAGTGGAGGCGGCGCGCCAGGTGTGGTGCGTGACCTCCACTGGCGATGTGCGCTGGGGCGTTTGCCGGTGCGAGAGGTCCTGTACCGACACGGCTGCACTGCGAGTGCTCTGTGTCCCCGGGGTGTGGGGCACCGGAAACGGTGTCTCACGTTTTCTGGGGATGCCCTTTCAGGGGAGTTTTGGGGTTAGTGCTCGGCCTTCTCAGGAGGGTCGGGCCGGGTTTTGTATTGTCACGGGATGGGGTTGTTTATAGACGTGGGTTGGGGGTGGTTCCCACGGTATCCGCTGGGGTGCTCTGGGATATTCTGGGGCACGCCAAGTGGGTACTGTGGGAGGGCAGGATGTCTGCAGTGGGTAGGAGGTTGAGAGTCTTAACTCCTGCCCAACTGTTCCAAAATTTAGAGGGAGGGTTGCACAGTGGGTTAGGATGTGTGGTCTCGCACGGGGAAGGGGGTGGGTGGGGGATCATTGGGGTGGTTTAATGTGGGTTTTTGATTGTGTGGTTTTGTGAAGTTGTGAAGATGGAGAGGTGAAAGGAAGGGAGGTGGGGATGGGATGCCCCCTTTTTGGGTTTTGTTTCTGTTTTGTTCCTTTTTATTTAATTCTATCTTTATTTTATTTTATTTTATTCTATTTCATCTGTCTGTTGTTTGGTGCTGTTACTGTGGTGTGCTTTCCGGAAGGTTTTGTTTTGAGGGCGTTTCCTGGTTTTGTTGTGGGTTGTGTTTTCTTTTGCGCGTTGTGGCGGTTTTTTTGTTTTTCGTTTATGGCGGTGTGGAGATGTTTTGTTTCATTACTTTGGGTTGCCTGGTGTCTATCTTTGTGTTTTCGTGTGATGTTTTGGTTTTTTCTAAATAAAAAAAAAAAAAAAAAAAAATAGTGTGCAGATGTGGGTTTTGTTTGTGCTTTTGGGCATCGCATCGGCACAGATGCACCAAGATAAGTATTTCAAAGGACAAACTGGAGACGCTCCTTTTCATAGATGCCAGGTCAGTGACTTTGAGAGGGTGCAATGTGGAGACACTGGTATCGATGATGTTGGCTGTGAAGCTATCAACTGCTGCTTTGACCGAGCGCAGTGTTTCTACGCTAAGGAGGGTGAGCATTAAATGCTGTGGAATGGCTTATTACTGGTGATCTCCAAAATTGTACTTGTCTTTGATGCTTCTGATATTCCTACCACAGTGACGGTCCAGTGTCTTCGAGATGGTCAGTTTGTGGTTGTGGTGGCCAGTGAAACCACCGTGCCACGGCTGAGCCTTGATTCCGTGAGCCTGCTGGAGGGTGGCAACGTTGCTTCCTGTGGCCCTGTTAGCACCACCCCTGCCTTTGTCATCTTCCAGTTCCCAGTCAGTGCCTGTGGCACGAAAATGAGGGTGGGTTATTCTTTGTCTGAGCATGTGAACTGGCTTAAATGCATAGTTGTCAACACTGGTTTGCTTGCCTATCCTCTGGCAGGAGGAAGGGGGTTATGTGGTCTACGAGAACGAGCTGTCATCGTCTTATGAAGTAGCGAGTGGACCCTTGGGCTCCATAACGAGGGACAGTGTTCATGAGTAAGTGTGGCGCAGGATTCTCTTTGGTTTATGTTCTCTGATTGTGTACCTCACTACACTTTGGTTCTCTCCTGTTCCAGGTTGTCCTTCCAGTGCAGGTATTTTGGCAGTGAGCTGGTCTCCCTAGTGGCTGAGGTGAACACGGTGCCTCCTCCCCTACCAGTGGCTGCTCCAGGCCCCCTACGTGTGGAGCTCAGACTGGCTAATGGTCAATGTGATGCTAAAGGATGCTCTGATGGTAAAGCTTCTACTTCACTTGAGCACTTTCTATAAACCAGACTTCCTGTATGCTGGTTCATTACACTTCGACACGGTTGACTGACTAATGAGGGTTTCTCAACAGCTAACCAGTATGGATTTATGGGTTGAAGAAAATGTGTTCTAGGTGACGCCTAGTCTCAAAGAAATGGTTTGCTATTCTGATCAATTGTAAATAATGGTGGTTTCCACTGAGGTCCCAAGGACCATGCTTGAGATTTGGCACTAACCTGTCCTCTGGTCTCTGTAGCAAATGTGTACAGCTCCTACTACAGTGGGGCAGACTACCCTGTGACTAAGGTGCTGCGGGACCCTGTGTATGTGGAAGTTCGCATCCTGGAGAGGACCGATCCCAACATCGTCCTGACCCTGGAGCACTGCTGGCCACGTCCACCCTCAGCCCTCTCAGCCTGCCCCAGTGGAGCCTGCTGGTTGATGGGTAACTAAACCCTGACCCACTGTCTGTCCTGCTGGTCTTGCAGCCCCCCTCACTCTGGGTCTCTCCAGGTGTCCCTACCATGATGACCGGTACCTGACCACCTTAGTCCCTGTGGATCACTCCTCTGGGCTCCCGAACCCCACTCACTACAAGCGGTTCATCTTCCAGATGTTCACTTCGTTGATGTCTCTTTGCCCTCCCAGAAGGAAACGGTACTTTCTGCTCTTGGCTTTATGATCATTAAATGTGATTTCTAGCTAAGAAATCTACACTGTAAAACCAGAACTGGGTAGCTCCATGCCTTTACATGGCTACTGTACTTCTGGTTAAGCACATGGATGTCAGTTGGGAAGCATTAATTCTGCTTCCTCCAGGCTTAAATCCATGGCTTTTTCCTGCAGGTGTTCATCCACTGTAGTACGGCAGTGTGCTACCCTTCAGCTACTGACAGCTGTGAACGCAGATGTGGCAGGCACAGTGAGTGGGAAGGCCTGGGCATTTGTCACTGAGTGCTTCTGGGGTGAACGAGGGTAGTGATTACCTCCCTTCCTTTCAGGGAGACATGCTACTAAAGGAGTGCAGTTGAGTGGGGAAACTGCTGTGGTTTCTAGTGAGGTTATCCTGGTCACCTCACGGCCTGCAGCTCTGGACAGGAGGGTCTCGGACAGTGACCATGAAGGTGAGGCCATAGCTCCTGTGGAGGTTCAGTCTAATCTCTTGTGAAATGGTTTACTCATGTGATGTCTCTTTTCTAGTGCCCCAGTCTCTCAGCTATGGTCTGCTGGGAGTGGCTGCCTTGGCTGTACTTGCTGTCTCTGCCCTGGTGCTGGCTGTGGTGTGAGATCGAGACCTCAGCTTCAGGCGATCAAGCTGTGAAATGTTTCTTAAATAAAGATGTTTGTGGAGAAGTTGCTGTCCTGTGTCCATCTTTAGCTGGCACTATTGAGTGGATGGTGTAACACATTCCATTTCTCCCCCCAACCCCCCTTCATTTCACTGCTTGGTCATACAGCTGTAAGGCCCCTGAATACACTGTCACTGATTGGGGACCATGTCCTTGTGGAGCATGTGTGATGTGAACTCCACCTTAACTTGGGAGCTATGCAATGTTGCCATTAGTCAGATGTGATGAGGCTAGGTACTGGGTGTGGGTCCCACATTTCACATGTTCATAAGGCCACAAATGAGCAGTCAACCTTTAGGCAAAGCACACGCCTGATAAAAATGTATCATTGTTTTGGGTAAGGCTCTGAGGCTGGATTCCACAGAATAAACCCCTCACTGCAATCCAGCTGGCTTGTCTAGCTGTATTTTCATGACTAGCCTATACCTTGTCAAGGTTCTCTGCATAACAGTGTGATTTGCCCTCTACCTCCTGTGGTTGCAGATTGACTGACCCTTTACATTTTACATTTACATTACCTTTACACACAGGTGCACAACTTGCTCACAAGCTGTTGCATTAGGGTTGCCTTTTGGACTACTAGCTACACTAACAAAGCATCAGATGTACAGAATCTTGTCAAAGGAGATGATTTATGAATTGCACTGCAACCACTCGTTACTGGTTTGAGAACTGGCTGGTTGCAGATCTAAAGTGCAGATGGGGACCGGTCATCAAGTTTACATTGTATAATTGTCCATCAGAATTCGATAGTATGTAAAGCTATCTATTGTTGCCCTGTGCAATAGACTTCAGAAATAAATACTATTGACTGCATGCATATAGCACTAAATTAGGGTCACTTTTTGTTCGTGAGATCACATTTGACTTGCACAAGTTTATTTTCACAATAGTACCTCCAGTGAATAAGAACCATAACTTGTAATATACGCCATTCAGCAGACGCTTTTATCCAAAGCGACTTACAGTAGTGAATGCATACATTTTCAGTATATGTGGGCCCCAGTGGGGATTGAACCCACAACTTAAGTGTTGCCAATGCTCTGCTCTACCAACTGAGCCACAGAGCACCACAGAAGAATAAACCGCTTTCTAAACATACATTGTTGAACAAAATAAACTTCTCTGTCAGCACACCTTGGATTAATTAGGCCTGCAATTACAAGTTTCAATTACAAGAGCATTCTTATCAATCAATCAATTAACTTACCTGCAAGCCATGGCATTCCTGTGGAGCAGGAAATAAGTTCATACCATTGCTGAATGTAATTTATACCAGCAGTGTTTTTGTCAAAATACGGTATCCTAAACATGAAAATGCACACATGACAACCACACATGCCAAGTCCAGCACATTCCTATAGTGAAGGCTACTCCCCCTCAGTATGTCAAAACATATTATTTATATTCTGTATAAGTAAAGTTTAAATGTACACCTTGAAATCAAATCACTATTATAAAAAGTAAATAGTTCACTACTTCAGCCAATTTGACTGAAAACTATTTCAATGCATTTAAATAAAACCTGCCAAAAGAGAGTATACCTAGATCTTTGTGAACACATCTGTTTGCCACTAATTAGTGTGTGGAATTTTCATGATCTAATTACACACCTGAGACAATCAGTGTGCTGCAGTAGTTAAACACCTGAGGAAGGCTTCCCAGTATTGTTTTGTCTCATTTCATCATGGGGCAGCTTTCGGAGTAGTTTGGCTAAAAATCTCAACAAAAGATGAGTAAGTCTACTATTACCTCATCCACGGATGGAGGGACGCCGGGCTTTAGAGCCCGGTATAAGAATACGGTGCGATTCGACACGGGAGCAGATCAGGTGATCAAGCAAAAATTTTCTTTGGGTTTTTTTGTGGACAAAGTTTTGAAGGATTTTTTTCATATCAAGCCGGACACTATTTTATGTTTACAGGATTTTTCTACTCAAGGTTTTTTTGATCTAACGTTTCATACAGAGGCAGCAGCCTATTCATTTTTTCAGATATATACAGCCAACCCGGACACACCTGCGCTGGAGGGAGTGAAGGTGGAGCTCCTCCAGGCGCAGGTGTGGAGGCCTCTCACCCTGCACTGCTATAACCCATTTGTTAAACAGGAAGACATCATTATTTTTCTCAGCCGGTTCTGTGCTGAGGTTAAGGACGCAGGGAAGCTCCAGAACAAATACGGGTTCTGGAACGGAAAGCGGAGGTTTTCGGTTCGCTTCCGGAAGGACCCGTCGGGGGTGAGTGGCCTTGCTCACCCCCCAGGGAGCTTCTCCATTGGGTCTGACAGGGGCTACCTACACTACCCGGGTCAGCCGGAGTATTGCAGGAAGTGCGGCCGCCTTGGGCACACCAAACAGGTGTGCCAGGAGGCAATGACTTGCAAATACTGTGCTTCGGCTGACCACGCTACTAAGGACTGCGTGGCCCCTAAAGCCTGCAGTCTGTGCGGGGCGGAGGGCCACTTGCATCGGGCCTGCCCTTGGAGGAAGCGAACATTCGCGGAATTGTTCGCTGAAGGGCGGGCCTGTGACGACCATGCGGTCGGCCACCTGGGGCCTCCTGGGGGTATAGCGCCTCCTGGGGGCGCAGCGCCCTCCGGTGGGCCGGAGGGGGATCGACCGGTTCCAGCTCCCAGAAGAAACTTTGGAACGGAGGGTGCTCCCGGGGAAGCTCCAGGTCCCGGGCAGACAATATCTACTGCTCGGGTCTCCGCTCCCAGCACGACTGCATCAGACCCAATGCCCGCCTTGGCCTCAGTTTCCCACCCCATCACCACCACCATGTCCGCCGCTACCATCACTCCCAGCACAGCACCTGGTCCTGCTCCCGCACCCTTTCCTGCACCTGATCCGGCACTGGCCTTATGTCTGGTTCCGGCTCTGGCATCGGAGGAGGAAAACGCTGCTGGGCTGTCTTCTGGCCCAGGAGCAGCGCTGATTCCTGCGCCTGTGTCTGCGTCTGCCCCTGTCTCTCCCTCTGCCCCAGATCCCGTTCTAGACCCTACGCCTGTTCCAAGCCCCTCTTTGTCTGGTTCCGGATGCGGATGGGGCAGGGGCCGTGCCCCTCCCCCGCAACCCCCTCCCCCCGTACCCCCCGCCCCTGACCCCGCCCCTCCCCCCCTTCCCCCTTTCCCCATCTACGGTCCCAGCTCTGGGCCCCCCCCGGTCCCAGTACTGGATAAGGAGAACAGCATCGGCGGCGAGGAAGCGGCTTTTCCGGGGGGTATGTCTCCGGAGCTGTTTCCCTCTCCGTCCGGGACCGTGGCGGCGGGGCCAGGGGAGGGGGCCATGTCCCCTTCTATGGAGAGGGCAGCCCTCCCCACTACTTTGGACTTGGATACCCCCCCTGGGGAATGGGGGGACAGCGAATGGGAAGAGGCTAAGCCCACGAGGAAAAGGGCGCTGTCCGGGGGACAGGAACACCCTAGGGGTAATAAATCAGCCCCCGCGGTCCCCCTGACCAACCGTTTTGAGGCCCTGGCGGGGACAGGGGGGGACGAAGAAAACGGCGAGGGGGGCATGGGCATGAATTTAGATTTCATGGCATGCTCGCCGGAGATATGGCCCCCTTTTGACCATGAACTTATGGAAACGGATTTGAGGACCCCGAATCCACCAGGGGAGGACCTGGGGGAGGAAGGGCCCTCACGGGGGGACGTTCGATTGTGTGTTTAGTTTTTTAGTTTTTTTCTATTGTTAGGGTTTTTGTCTGTCTTGTTTTTATTTTCTTTTTCTTTTTCTTTTTATCTATTGTACTTTCCGGAAGTGTTGTTTTGGAGGTGTTTCCTGAGTTTGTTGTGTGTTGTGGTTTCTTTTTCACGTTGTGGCAGTGTTTGGTTTTCGTTTATGGCGGCGTGGAGATGTTTTTTTTTTGTTTCGTTGCTTTGAATTGCCTTGTGTCTTTGTGATTTCGTGTAATATGTTTTGGGTTTTTCTAAATAAAAAAAAATAAAAAAATAAAAAAAAAATAGTGTGCAGATGTGGGTTTTGTTTGTGCTTTTGGGCATTGCATCGGCACAGATGCACCAAGATAAGTATTTCAAAGGACAAACTGGAGACGCTCCTTTTCATAGATGCCAGGTCAGTGACTTTGAGAGGGTGCCATGTGGAGACACTGGTATCGATGGTGCTGATTGTGAGGCTATCAACTGCTGCTTTGACCGAGCTCAGTGTTTCTACGCTAAGGAAGGTGAGCATTAAATGCTGTGCAATGGCTTATTTCTGTTGATCTCCAAAATTGTACTTGTCTTTAATTGCTATTCCTACCACAGTGACGGTGCAGTGTCTTCGAGATGGTCAGTTTGTGGTTGTGGTGGCCAGTGAAACCACCGTGCCACGGCTGAGCCTTGATTCCGTGAGCCTGCTGGAGGGTGGTGATGTGGCTCCCTGTCGCCCTGTTGGCACCACCCCTGCTTTTGTCATCTTCCAGTTCCCAGTCAGTGCCTGTGGCACCACAATGAGGGTGGGTTATTCTCTGTCCGAGCATGTCAACTGGCTTAAATGCATGGTTGCTTGTCAACACTGTCCCTCTTGCCTATCCTCTTGCAGGAGGAAGGGGGTTATGTGGTCTACGAGAACGAGCTGTCATCGTCTTATGAAGTAGCGAGTGGACCCTTGGGCTCCATAACGAGGGACAGTGTTCATGAGTAAGTGTGGGGGGGATTATCTCGTTCATGTTCTCTGGATGTGTACCTGACTGCACGGTGGTTCTCTCCTGTTCCAGGTTGTCCTTCCAGTGCAGGTATTTTGGCAGTGAGGTGGTCTCCCTTGTGGCTGAGGTGAACACAGTGCCTCCTCCCCTACCAGTGACTGCTCAAGGCCCCCTAAGTGTGGAGCTCAGACTGGCTAATGGTCAATGTGATGCTAAAGGATGCTCTGATGGTAAAGCTTCTACTTCACTTGAGCTCTTTAAACCAGAGTTCCTGTATGCTGGTTCATTCCATTTAGGCAAGGCAAGTTTATTTGTATAGCCCATTTCATACAATGATGGCAATTCAATGTGCTTTACACCGAGCATAGGAAGTACGAATGGGTGAATATATATATATATATATATATATAATACAAATAAGATATAAAAAGTAATAAGAATATGTTCTTCAGGAAGTTCATTTAGGCACAGGGGTTACTGACTTGAGGGTTTCCCACCAGCTAACCAGTACCAGCTGTTATAGGTTGCAGAAAAGGTGTTCTACATGAAGCCTAGTCTCAAAGAAAGTTTGCTATTCTGATCAATTGGGATGAATTGTTTCTACTGTGGTCCTGAGGACCATGTTTGACATGCTGTGTTAACTTGTCCTTCCTGGTCCAGCTTCCGTCCACTTGGTCACCTCTGCCCCATCTCTCCGGCGCGCCCCAACCGCATGCAGCCGGCAGAATGAGGCGAAACGGCTCTTCGCCGCCTCCCACCACTCCACCACTGAGGTGTATAAGGGCCGCAATGCCCGGACAGTACTATAACACCTTTGAAAGCTGTTACAAAGGCGCCGGGCCCAGCAACGGCGTGTTCAAACGCCAGAAGCCCGGTCCCCACTTTGGCCTGTCCGTAGGAAGGAGACCCGTAGCATGTCGTGGTCCGCGCCCACGAGGGGAGAAGAACACACTTCATGCCACTTTGCCCCCCACCCACGAAGATGTAATCCAGGCGGCTAGCGGCCCCCCTGGAATTACGCCACGTGATGCCAGCATCGGACGGGTGCGACACCCTATAGGCGTCAACCAGGGAGAAGTCCCTCACTACCTCCGCGAGCGCTCTGGCAGAGTAGTCTATGCCACCTTCGCCCGCCCCATCCCTCCCATCTAAGTGAACATTAAAATCCCCCCAGTATCAGGGACCGCGTGGTTGAGAGGCATCCGGGTAGGTCCCGGAAAAACCTCCAACCTGCGATCCCTCTGGGTGGGGGCATACACATTTATCACCCTGTACTTTTCCCCATTAAACAAAAAATCTGTGAACATCACACGCCCCGCCACCAAAACCACCACCTCCTCCACTACGAAAAAGGGGCCCCTAAACAAAATACCAACCCCATCAGAGTGGACATTACCCACTGACCACCCTGAGGGGCCCCACACCCACTCACGTGACAAAGCCGCTGCGTCCTCCACATCCCTGAGGTGCACCTCCTGCAGGAGGAAGATGTCTCCCGCATGGCCCCCAGGACGCAAAGAAGACAGCGCGCTTGGTGGGGTCGAAGGCCCCGCACATTTGTAGTGACAATAACTGCCATAGTGGAGGCTAAAAGAAAAGACAGACAAAAAAATCCTAACAACAGAAAAACTAAACTAAACGCACACTCAAAAAATCCCCCGTGAGGGCCTTCCTCCCCAGGTCCTCCCTGGTGGATTCGGGGTTCTTAAATCCGTGTCCATTTGATCCTGTTCAAGGGGGGCCATATTTCCGGCGAGCAGGCCATGAAATCTATGCCCATGCCCTCCTCGCCGTTCTCTTCGTCCCCCCCTGTCCCCGCCAGGGCCTCAAAACGGTTGGTCAGGGGGACCGCGGGGGCTGATTTGCTGCCCCTAGGGTGTTCCTGTCCCCCGGACAGCGCCCTTTTCCTCGTGGGCTTTGCCTCTTCCCATTCGCTGTCCCCCCATTCCCCAGGGGGGGTATCCAAGTCCAAAGTAGTAGGGAGGGCTGCCCTCTCCATAGAAGGGGACATGGCCCCCTCCCCTGGCCCCGCCACCACGGTCCCGGACGGAGAGGGAAACAGCTCCGGAGACATACCCCCCGGAAAAGCCGCTTCCTCGCCGCCGGTGCTGTTCTCCTTATCCCGTACAGGGACCGGGGGGGGCCCAGAGCTGGGACCGTAGATGGGGAAGGGGGGAAGGGGGGAAGGGAGGGGGCGGGGTCAGGGGGCGGGGGGGGGGGGAGGAGGGGGTTGCGGGGGCACGACCCCTGCCCCATCCGCATCCGGAACCAGATGAAGAGGGGCTTGGAACAGGGGTAGAGTCTAGAACAGGAGCTGGGGCAGAGGGAGGGACAGGGGCAGACGCCGACACAGGCGCAGGAAACGGCGCTGCTCCAGGGCCCGAAGGCGGCCCAGCAGCGCTGTCCTCCTCCGATGCCAGAGCCGGAACCAGGCATAAAACCAGCGCCGGATCAGGCGCAGGAATGGGTGCGGGAGCAAGACCAGGTGCTGTGCTGGGAGTAGTGGTGGCGGCGGACATGGTGGTGGTGATGGGGTGGGAAGCTGAGGCCAGGGCGAGCATTGGGTCTGATGCAGTCGTGCTAGGAGCGGAGACCCGAGCAGAAGATTTTGTCTGCCCGGGACCTGGAGCTTCCCCAGGGGCGTTCCCGGGAGCACCCTCCGTTCCGACGTTTCTTCTGGGAACTGGAACCGGTCGATCCCCCTCCGGCCCACCGGAGGGCGCTGCGGCCCCAGGAGGCGCTATACCCCCAGGAGGCCCCAGGTGGCCGCCCGCATGGTCGTCACAGGCCCGCCCTTCAGCGAACAATTCCGCGAATGTTCGCTTCCTCCAAGGGCAGGCCCGATGCAAGTGGCCCTCCGCCCCGCACAGACTGCAGGCTTTAGGGGCCACGCAGTCCTTAGTAGCGTGGTCAGCCGAAGCGCAGTATTTGCATGCCATTGCCGCCTGGCACACCTGTTTGGTGTGCCCAAGGCGGCCGCACTTCCTGCAATACTCCGGCTGACCCGGGTAGTGTAAGTAGCCCCTGTCAGACCCAATGGAGAAGCTCCCTGGGGGGTGAGCAAGGCCGCTCACCCCCGACGGGTCCTTCCGGAAGCGAACCGAAAACCTTCGCTTTCCGTTCCAGAACCCGTATTTGTTCTGGAGCTTCCCTTCGTCCTTAACCTCAGCACAAAACCGGCTGAGAAAAATAATAATGTCTTCTTGTTTAACAAAAGGGTTATAGCAATGCAAAGTGAGAGGCCTCCACACCTGCGCCTGGAGGAGCTCCACCTTCACTCCCTCCAGCGCAGGTGTGTCCGGGTTGGCTGTATATATCTGAAAAAATGATATATATATATATATATTTTTTTTTTTTTTTTTTTTTTTTTTTTTTGTCTGTTGTTTGGTGCTGTTACTGTGGTGTGCTTTCCGGAAGGGTTTGTTTTGAGGGCGGTTCCTGGTTTTGTTGTGTGTTGTGGTTTCTTTTGCGCGTTGTGGCGGTATTTGTTTTCGTTTATGGCGGTGTGGAGATGGTTTGTTTCATTGCTTTGGGTTGCCTGGTGTCTTTCTTTGTGATTTCGTGTGATATGTTTTGGTTTTTTCTAAATAAAAAAAATAAAAAAATAAAAAAATAGTGTGCAGATGTGGGTTTTGTTTGTGCTTTTGGGCATTGCATCGACACAGATGCACCAAGATAAGTATTTCAAAGGACAAACTGGAGACGCTACTTTTCATAGATGCCAGGTCAGTGACTTTGAGAGGGTGCAATGTGGAGACACTGGTATCGATGGTGCTGGCTGTGAAGCTATCAACTGCTGCTTTGACCGAGCGCAGTGTTTCTACGCTAAGGAGGGTGAGCATTAAATGCTGTGGAATGGCTTATTACTGGTGATCTCCAAAATTGTACTTGTCTTTGATGCTTCTGATATTCCTACCCCAGTGACGGTCCAGTGTCTTCGAGATGGTCAGTTTGTGGTTGTGGTGGCCAGTGAAACCACCGTGCCACGGCTGAGCCTTGATTCCGTGAGCCTGCTGGAGGGTGGCAACGTTGCTTCCTGTGGCCCTGTTAGCATCACCCCTGCCTTTGTCATCTTCCAGTTCCCAGTCAGTGCCTGTGGCACGAAAATGAGGGTGGGTTATTCTTTGTCTGAGCATGTGAACTGGCTTAAATGCATAGTTGTCAACACTGGTTTGCTTGCCTATCCTCTGATAGGAGGAAGGGGGCTATGTGGTCTACGAGAACGAGCTGTCATCGTCTTATGAAGTAGCGAGTGGACCCTTGGGCTCCATAACGAGGGACAGTGTTCATGAGTAAGTGTGGGGGGGATTCTCTCGTTCATGTTCTCTGGTTGTGTACCTGACTGCACGGTGGTTCTCTCCTGTTCCAGGTTGTCCTTCCAGTGCAGGTATTTTGGCAGTGAGCTGGTCTCCCTTGTGGCTGAGGTGAACACGGTGCCTCCTCCCCTACCAGTGACTGCTCAAGGCCCCCTAAGTGTGGAGCTCAGACTGGCTAATGGTCAATGTGATGCTAAAGGATGCTCTGATGGTAAAGCTTCTACTTCACTAGAGCTCTTTAAACCAGAGTTCCTGTATGCTGGTTCATTCCATTTAGGCAAGGCAAGTTTATTTGTATAGCCCATTTCATACAATGATGGCAATTCAATGTGCTTTACACAGCATAGGAAGTACAAATGGGTGAATATATAATAAAAATAAGATCTAAAAAGTAATAAGAATAGATAAAAAAATGTATAGAGTAAAAAAAATACAAATGATTACGAGTAAATCAAGGTGCTAGTGTTTAGTTATAGATGATGCACAACATGAAGGTTTTTAGCCTAGTTTAATGTATTGAGTTTGGGCTTTGAGTTCTTCAGGAAGTTCCTTTAGGCACAGGGGTTACTGACCCTTTCCCACCAGCTAACCAGTACCAGCTGTTATAGGTTGCAGAAAAGGTGTTCTAGGTGAAGCCTAGTGCCAAAGAAATTGTTTGGTATTCTGATCAATTGGGATGATTTGTTTCCACTGTGGACTGTTTGACATGCTGTGTTAACTTGTCCTTCCTGGTCTCTGTAGCCAACGTGTACAGCTCCTACTACAGTGGGGCAGACTACCCTGTGACTAAGGTGCTGCGGGACCCTGTCTATGTGGAAGTTCGCATCCTGGAGAGGACCGATCCCAACATCGTCCTGACCCTGCAGCACTGCTGGGCCACGTCCACCTCCAGCCCTGTCAGCCTGCCCCAGTGGACCCTGCTGGTTGATGGGTAACTAAATCCCTGACCCACTGTCTGTCCTGCTGGTCTTGCAGCCCCCCTCACTCTGGGTCTCTCCAGGTGTCCCTACCATGATGACCGGTACCTGACCACCTTAGTCCCTGTGGATCACTCCTCTGGACTACCGAACCCCACCCACTACAAGCGGTTCATCTTCCAGATGTTCACCTTCGTTGATGCTGTCTTTCTGCCCTCCCAGACGGAAACGGTAATGTCTGCACCACCTGTCTGCTTCAGACTTTATGATCATTAAATGGGAGTGATGTCTAGGTGAGCCATCTACACTCTAAAACCAGAAATTGGTGGCTCTGTCTTACCATAGTTACTGAACTTTGGCTCTTGCATGGTGTCAGTCGAAGCATTCAAGCCGTGGCTTTTCCTCACAGGTCTTCATCCACTGTAGTACAGCAGTATGTCACCCCTCTGCTACTGACAGCTGTGAACGCAGATGTGGCAGGCACAGTGAGTGGAAGGGCTGGGCATTTGTCACTGAGCAATTCTGGGGTGAATGAGGGTAGTGATTGCCTCTCTTCCTTTCAGGGAGACATGCTACTAAAGGAGTGCAGTTGAGCGGGGAGACGGCCGTGGTTTCTAGTGAGGAGGTGATCGTCGTGACCTCTCAGCCTGCTGCTCTGGACAGGAGGGTCTCGGACAGTGACCATCAGGGTGAGGCCGCAGCTCCTGTGGAGGTTCAGTCTAATCTCTTGTGAAATGGTTTACTCATGTGATGTCTCCCTCCCTAGTGCCCCAGTCTCTCAGCTATGGTCTGCTGGGAGTGGCTGGTTTGGCTGTACTTGCTGTCTCTGCCCTGGTGCTCGCTGTGGTGGGGAGATCCAGACCTCAGCTGCAGGCTACCAAGCTGTGACATTTTTCTTAAATAAAGCTGTTTGTGGAGAAGTTGCTGTCCTGTGTCCATCTTTAGCTTGAATTGTTGCCCACTTTGCTAATATGACTGGGTAGTATGACACCTTACCCTTTCCAATGTAAACTGTCCATTTGTCTCAAGCCTTAGTCCTACAGATGCAAGACCCAGCACACACTGTCATACTAATTGGGGACTATGTCCTTGTGGAGCATGTGGTATTAAAGGAGCCACACCTGAATTTTATGCCTATGCTATCCTGCTATTGGTCAAATGGGATGGGGCTAGGAGCTGGGGCTCAGTCCCAAATTCACTTTTTTTTTGTCAAATGCCACATGAGCAGTCAACATTTGGGCAAAGTGCACATGATGGATGTACTTTATCCCCAAAGGGGAAATTCATGTCACCAGCACAGAACATGCAGTTTAAAATGGAGACAAATGAGAAAATAAAAGCTGAGAAATGGAGAGGACAGCCACCATCACAACTGTACAGTATAAAACAAAGATCACTCTACATGCAGTACAGTTAATCAGTTAGACCGCTGCCTCATTGAAATACCTTATGGCAGTGGGGGTAAAGGACTTCCAGAAACACTCAATATTACACCTTGGTAGTATAAAATGACAGCTAAATGTGCTCCTCAGGCTTCTAAAAGACCCGTGCAGAGGATGACCCTCGTACTGCAGTATGGAGCATATTTTTTTGTACGTTGCTCTGTGACAGTCTCCAAAGAGTGGGGGAACCAACCAGTCTTTTTGATTAGTGTATTCAGCCTGTATCTTCTGAGGTAATGCTGCCACCCCAGCAAGCCACTGCATGAAATAAAACATTAGCTAAAATGCTCTGATAAAAGACAGGAGTTTGTTGCTGACATTAAAATATTTGAGTTTCCGCAGGAAGAAAAGTCTAGACTGGGCTTTTTTTTAAATGGCATTGGTGTTCTCTTTCCAGTCTAGTTTTGCATCAATGTGGGTACCCAGGTACTTGTAGGAGGTGACTATTTCGACTGGGTGGCCTTTGACTGAGACGGGGGGGAACTGGACGATGACCAACTCCTTTGTTTTGGTAATATTTAGGTCAAGGAAATTGTCATCACACCAGTTAACAAATTGGTTGACTTCATGCCTGTAGCTTTTGTCTGTGTTATTTAAAATATGGCCCACTATGGCTGAATCATCAGAAAGGAGCGGATGGAACCAGTCTCATCACATCAAGTTTACATTGCATCATTTTAAATATCCATCAGTATTTGGTATGCAAATCAATGTAATGCTCTGCTGTCCATCAGACTGCTGAAATGAAAAGTATGTTGACTGAGTGCCTATGACATTAAATTAGGGTCAGTTTCTGTAAGATCACATTTGACTTGCACAAGTTATATTCAGGATTATTTTCATAATAGCACCTCCAGTGAATAAGAACCATAACCTGAAGAACAAACCACTTTCAAACCGTACTACTCCATACCTTTTGCACAAAATAAACTTCCCTTTGTTAGCACGCATTGGATTAAATCAGCCTGAAATTATTAGTTTCACCTAGGAGCATTCTCATCAATTAGCTTACCTGCAAGTTATCACACTCTTGTGCAGCAGGCAATAAGTTCACACAATTGCTGTATCCGAAACATAAAAATGCACACATGACGACCACATAATTATGTAAAGTCCAACCCATTCCTATAGTGAAGGCTCCTCCATCACACTATGAAGAAACAAATTCTGCATATTCTGTAAAACTAAAGATTAAATGTACACCTTCAATTATACTCACTATTAAAACAAATAACTAGTTCACTACCTCAGCCAAGTTGACCCAAAACTATTTCAATGCATTTAAATAAAACTTGTCAAAACAGACAACCCCGGTCCTGGGCACCCACTGCGTATTCTGATTTTCATTCCAACCATAATTCCAACCTCTGAATTGTAACTATCTGTTAAATGTTCTTAATTAGTGTTTCTAATTTCTATTAAAGAGGACTTTAAATCAGTCAGATCAACTAATGCTCTAATTGTATGTGCTAAATGACACATCATTCCTTTAGAAAGAGGTTACCTTTTTTAATTGATTCAATTACAGACTGTCAGGTGAAATCAATGGGGGCCTAATTGTTGAATGTGTGGACACCTGGTCACTGAAACTAAACTATTTGTGGAAAATGAGCCAAACCTGCAAGCCTATTAATTTGTGTTAAAATAAGTTTAAGGAAAAGATGATGGTAGAACTTGCACACGTTTTCAACAATCTTAATTTATCAAGATATTGGCTGTAACAAAAAGCAGCATACACAGTGGGTCCCCAGGGACGAAGTTGAGAACCGCTGGCCTGGACCTTAATGAACACATCTCTTTGCCACTAATCAGTGTGTGGAATTCTCACGATCTAATTACACACCTGAGACAATCAGTGTGCTGCAGTATTTAAACACCTGAGGAAGGCTTCCCAGTATTGCTTTGTCTCATTTCATCATGGAGCAGCTTCAGCATAGTGTGCAGCTGTCCAGAGTCGCCTATGTCCTCCGTCCAACTACCACAAAATAGGACAGAGGATTTAGCCATATTCACTCTGGAGCCCGTTCCCGCCCCAAAAAGGTCGGTCAGGGCCCGGATGCGACCCAGCGACCGGACAGACGACACAAACAGCGTTGTGTCGTCCGCATACTGCTGGATTTTCAAGACCTCGCCCGCCGCCCCCGGGAGCCGAACACCATCGACGCCCGGGTCCCGGCGCACCAGCTCAGCAAAGGGCTCCATGAACAGGACGTAGAGCAGCGGAGAAAGCGGACAGCCCTGCCGCACCCCCCCCACCTGCTCCACCGCCCCACTCAGGAACCCATTCACTCGAACGCAGCTGTATGCTCCCGCATACAGCGTGCGAACCCAGCCAATGAAACGGGGCCCGAACCCCATTCGGCCCAAGACGCCGAACAGGAAACCGTGCTGGACCCGGTCGAAAGCCTTCTCCTGGTCGATACTGACCAGGGCCAAAGGCAGATTGCGTTCCTCGACCCAGTCCAACACGTCCCGGAGGAGGATGAGATTCCAGGAGCATGAACGCCCCGGAACCCCGCAGGTCTGGTCTTGACTCACCAGCCCACCCATAACCCGCCGCAAACGAGCGGTCGCCACCTTAGCCAACACCTTATAATCAGTAGTCAGCAAAGTTAGCGGCCGCCAGTTCCCCAGCTCTGCCCGGTCACCTCCCTTATGCAGGAGTACGAGGACACCTTTCTGCATAGAAGCCGACAGGGCCCCCCTTTTCAGGAGGGTCCTGTAGACCTCCAGGAGATCAGACCCCAGGAGGTGCCAGAAAGCCACATAGAACTCCTTAGGGAGCCCATCATGCCCAGGGGCACGACCGTCCCTAAGGCCCATCAGGGCCTCCCGCACCTCCTCCAGGGTCACGTCGGCCTCCATAGCCTGCGCCTCCTCGGCCCCCAGCCGAGCCGAGACACAGGCCAGGAGGCGCGCCTCCGCTGCCCAAGGCGGCCGCACTTCCTACAATACTCCGGCTGACCCGGGTAGTGTAGGTAGCCCCTGTCAGACCCAATGGAGAAGCTCCCTGTGGGGTGAGCAAGGCCGCTCACCCCCGACAGGTCCTTCCGGAAGCGAACCGAAAACCTCCGCTTTCCGTTCCAGAACCCGTATTTGTTCTGGAGCTTCCCTGCGTCCTTAACCTCAGCACAGAACCGGCTGAGAAAAATAATAATGTCTTCTTGCTTTACAAAAGGGTTGTAGCAATGCAGGGTGAGAGGCCTCCACACCTGCGCCTGGAGGAGCTCCACCTTCACTCCCTCCAGCGCAGGTGTGTCCGGGTTGGCTGTGTATATTTGAAAAAAAGTGTAGGCTGATGCTTCTGTGTGGAATGTTAAATCATAAAACCCTTGTGCAGAAAAATCTGAACTTAACCCCATTAAACAAGAAATCTGTGTACATCACACGCCCCACCACCAAAACCACCACCTCCTCCACTACGAAAAAGGGGCCCCTAAACAAAATACCTACCCCATCAGAGTGGACATTCCCCACTGACCACCCTGAGGGGCCCCACACCCACTCACGTGACAAAGCCGCCGCATCCTCCTCATCCCTGAGGTGCACCTCCTGCAGGAGGAAGATGTCTCCCCGCATGGCCCCCAGGGACGCAAAGACCGCAGCGCGCTTGGTGGGGTCCCGAAGGCCCCGCACATTTGTAGTGACAATAACTGCCATAGTGGAGGCTAAAAGAAAAGACAGACAAAAAAATCCTAACAACAGAAAAAACTAAACTAAACACACACTCAAAAAGTCCCCGTGAGGGCCCTTCCTCCCCAGGTCCTCCCCTGGTGGATTCGGGGTCCTTAAATCCGTATCCATTTGATCCTGTTCAAAAGGGGGCCATATTTCCGGCGAGCAGGCCATGAAATCTATGCCCATGCCCTCCTCGCCGTTCTCTTCGTCCCCCCCTGTCCCCGCCTCCTCGGCCCCCAGCCGAGCCGAGACACAGGCCAGGAGGCGCGCCTCCGCTGCCCAAGGCGGCCGCACTTCCTACAATACTCCGGCTGACCCGGGTAGTGTAGGTAGCCCCTGTCAGACCCAATGTGAAGCTCCTGGGGGTGAGCAAGGCCGCTCACCCCCGACAGGTCCTTCCGGAAGCGAACCGAAAACCTCCGCTTTCCGTTCCAGAACCCGTATTTGTTCTGGAGCTTCCCTGCGTCCTTAACCTCAGCACAGAACCGGCTGAGAAAAATAATAATGTCTTCTTGCTTTACAAAAGGGTTGTAGCAATGCAGGGTGAGAGGCCTCCACACCTGCGCCTGGAGGAGCTCCACCTTCACTCCCTCCAGCGCAGGTGTGTCCGGGTTGGCTGTGTATATTTGAAAAAAAGTGTAGGCTGATGCTTCTGTGTGGAATGTTAAATCATAAAACCCTTGTGCAGAAAAATCTGAACTTAACCCCATTAAACAAGAAATCTGTGTACATCACACGCCCCACCACCAAAACCACCACCTCCTCCACTACGAAAAAGGGGCCCCTAAACAAAATACCTACCCCATCAGAGTGGACATTCCCCACTGACCACCCTGAGGGGCCCCACACCCACTCACGTGACAAAGCCGCCGCGTCCTCCTCATCCCTGAGGTGCACCTCCTGCAGGAGGAAGATGTCTCCCCGCATGGCCCCCAGGGACGCAAAGACCGCAGCGCGCTTGGTGGGGTCCCGAAGGCCCCGCACATTTGTAGTGACAATAACTGCCATAGTGGAGGCTAAAAGAAAAGACAGACAAAAAAATCCTAACAACAGAAAAAACTAAACTAAACACACACTCAAAAAGTCCCCCCGTGAGGGCCCTTCCTCCCCCAGGTCCTCCCCTGGTGGATTCGGGGTCCTTAAATCCGTATCCATTTGATCCTGTTCAAAAGGGGGCCATATTTCCGGCGAGCAGGCCATGAAATCTATGCCCATGCCCTCCTCGCCGTTCTCTTCGTCCCCCCCTGTCCCCGCCAGAACCTCGAAACGGTTGGTCAGGGGGAGCAAGGCAAGCAAGGCCGCTCACCCCCGACGGGTCCTTCCGGAAGCGAACAGAAAACCTCCGCTTCCCGTTCCAGAACCCGTATTTGTTCTGGAGCTTCACCGCGTCCTTGACCTCAGCACAGAACCGGCTGAGAAAAATAAGAATGTCTTCTTGCTTTACAAAGGGGTTGTAGCAATGCAGGGTGAGAGGCCTCCACACCTGCGCCTGGAGGAGCTCCACCTTCACTCCCTCCAGCGCAGGTGTGTCCGGGTTGGCTGTGTATTTTTGAAAAAAAGTGTAAGCTGATGCTTCTGTGTGGAATGTTAAATCATAAAACCCTTGTGCAGAAAAATCTTGTAAGCATAATATTGTCTCCGGCTTGATGCCAAAGAAATCTTTCAAAACTTTTTCAACAAAAAAACCCAAAGAAATTTTTTTTTTTATCACCTGATCTGCTCCCGCATCAAAACGCACTGTGTTCTTATACCGGGCTCTAAAGCCCGGCGTCCCTCCATCCTTCGATGAGGTAATAGGAACCACACTGGAACTTGATGGCCATGCTATCTTGCCATTGGTCAGATGGGATGGGGCTTGGAGCTGGGGCTTGGTCCCAAATTCAACAGTTTTGTCAAAGGCCACATGAGCAGTCACCATTTGGGGCAAAGCACATGATCAAAATGCAACACCGTTCTGGGTAGGGGGTCTCAGGCTGGGTTCTGCAGAATAAACCCCTGGTATCGATGGTGCTGGCTGTGAGGCCATCAACTGCTGTTTTGACCAAGCACAGTGTTTCTACGCTAAGGAAGGTGAGCATTAAATGCTGTGGAATAGCTTATTTCTGGTGATCTCCAAAATTGTACTACTTCGATGCTTCTGATATTCCTACCACAGTGACGGTCCAGTGTCTTCGAGATGGTCAGTTTGTGGTTGTGGTGGCCAGTGAAACCACCGTGCCACGGCTGAGCCTTGATTCCGTGAGCCTGCTGGAGGGTGGCGACGTGGCTCCCTGTCGCCCTGTTGGCACCACCCCTGCCTTTGTCATCTTCCAGTTCCCAGTCAGTGCCTGTGGCACCGCAATGAGGGTGGGTTATTCTCTGTCCGAGCATGTCAACTGGCTTAAATGCATGGTTGCTTGTCAACATTGGCTCTTGCCTATCCTCTTGCAGGAGGAAGGCGGTTATGTGGTCTACGAGAACGAGCTGTCATCGTCTTATGAAGTAGCGAGTGGACCCTTGGGCTCCATAACGAGGGACAGTGTTCATGAGTAAGTGTGGGGGGGGTATTCTCTGGTTCATGTTCTCTGGTTGTGTACCTGACTGCACTGTGGTTCTCTCCTGTTCCAGGTTGTCCTTCCAGTGCAGGTATTTTGGCAGTGAGGTGGTCTCCCTAGTGGCTGAGGTGAACACAGTGCCTCCTCCCCTACCAGTGACTGCTCAAGGCCCCCTAAGTGTGGAGCTCAGACTGGCTAATGGTCAATGTGATGCAAAAGGATGCTCTGATGGTAAAGCTTCTACTTCACTTGAGCTCTTTAAACCAGAGTTCCTGAATGCTGGTTCATTCCATGTAGGCAAGGCCCGTTTATTTGTATAGCACATTTCATACAACAATGGCAATTCAATAGGAAGTACAAATGGGTGAATATATATATAATAAAAATAAGATATAAAAAGTAATAAGAATGGATTAAAAAATGAAATGTTTAGATAAAAAAAAAAAAATACAAATGATTAAAAGAGTAAATCAAGGTGCTAGTGTTTTTAGTTATAGATGCAGAACATGAAGGTTTTTAGCCTAGCTTAATGTATTGAGTTTGGGCTTTGAGTTCTTCAGGAAGTTAATTTAGGCACAGGGGTTACTGACTTGAGGGTTTCCCACCAGCTAACCAGTACCAGCTGTTATAGGTTGCAGAAAAGGTGTTCTAGGTGAAGCCTAGTGTCAAATAAATTGTTTGCTATTCTGATCAATTGGGATGAATTGTTTCTACTGTGGTCCCCAGAACCATGTTTGACATGCTGTGTTAACTTGTCCTTCCTGGTCTCTGTAGCCAACGTGTACAGCTCCTACTACAGTGGGGCAGACTACCCTGTGACTAAGGTGCTGCGGGACCCTGTCTATGTGGAAGTTCGCATCCTGGAGAGGACCGATCCCAACATCGTCCTGACCCTGCAGCACTGCTGGGCCACGTCCACCTCCAGCCCCGTCAGCCTGCCCCAGTGGACCCTGCTGGTTGATGGGTAATTAAATCCCTGAGCCCCCCCCACCCCACTGTCTGTCCTGCTGGTCTTGCAGCCCCCCTCACTCTGGGTCTCTCCAGGTGTCCCTACCATGATGACCGGTACTTGACCACCTTAGTCCCTGTGGATCACTCCTCTGGACTACCGATCCCCACCCACTACAAGCGGTTCATCTTCCAGATGTTCACCTTCGTTGATGCGGTCTTTCTGCCCTCCCAGACGGAAACGGTAATGTCTGCACCACCTGTCTGCTTCAGACTTTATGATCATTAAATGGGAGTGATGTCTAGGTGAGCCATCTACACTGTAAAAGCAGAAATTGGTGGCTCTGTCTTAACATAGTTACTGAACTTTGGCTCTTGCATGGTGTCAGTCTAAGCATTAAAGCCGTGACTTTTCCTCACAGGTCTTCATCCACTGTAGTACAGCAGTATGTCACCCCTCTGCTACTGACAGCTGTGAACGCAGATGTGGCAGGCACAGTGAGTGGAAGGGCTGGGCATTTGTCACAGCAATTCTGGGGTGAACGAGGGTAGTGATTGCCTCTCTTCCTTTCAGGGAGGCATGCTACTAAAGGAGTGAAGTTGAGCGGGGAGACGGCCGTGGTTTCTAGTGAGGAGGTGATCGTCGTGACCTCTCAGCCTGCTGCTCTGGACAGGAGGGTCTCGGACAGTGACCATCAGGGTGAGGCAGCAGCTCCTGTGGAGGTTCAGTCTAATCTCTTGTGAAATGGTTTACTCATGTGATGTCTCCCTCCCTAGTGCCCCAGTCTCTCAGCTATGGTCTGCTGGGAGTGGCTGCTTTGGCTGTACTTGCTGTCTCCGCCCTGGTGCTCGCTGTCGTGTGGAGATTCAGAACTCTGCATCAGGCTATCAAGCTGTGAAATGTTTCTTAAATAAAGCTGTTTGTGGAGAAGTTGCTGTTCTGTGTCCATCTTTAGCTGGAACTGTTGCGCACACTATTGGCTAATATGACCAGGTAGTATGACACCTTACCCTTCAGCCTTAAACTTTAACTGTCCAGTATCTCAAGCCTTAGTTCTGCAGATGAAATGCCCCACACACCATGTCACTCTAATTGGGATTATATCCTTGTGGAGCACCTGGTATTAAAGGAACCACACTGGAACTTGATGGCCATGCTATCTTGCCATTGGTCAGATGGGATGGGCCTAGGAGCTGGGGCTTGGTCCCAAATTCAACATTTTTGTCAAAGGCCACATGAGCAGTGACCATTTGGGGGCAAAGCACATGATCAAAATGCAACACAGTTCTGGATAGGACGTCTCAGGCTGGGTTCTGCAGAATAAACCCCTCCCAGCAATCCATCTGCCACCTTGTTTTCATGACTTGAATATATCCTGTCAAGGCCATCTGCCTATGACAAAATGCAGTTTGCCTCTTCCCTGTAGGATGACCATTTCCAAAACCCCAGGATGGAGGACGCTTCAGGTAGCGACAATTTAACATGCAATTATATGATCAATTTAAAACCATAACCTATATAGACAATTAAATGTTTACTTGCAATAGCTGGATTGTCTGCTTTAGATACCTCTGTCACTTCCTGCCATTTTTGAGAAGCCTTCTGTTGGCCAGGAACATTTGGTAACTTTCTGTGCACCCTTCAGTAAAGTTAATGCAGGTCTGGGCCGGTATTCACAAAGCATTTTATCTTACCACTAGGAGTACTCCTGAATCGCACAAAAACATTCTAGCTGAGAGTCCCCTCTTAAAACTTATTCACAAAGCTGCAAAGACAAACTCATACTAAAGAAGTCAGAATTTTCAGGGTAAGAGTGAGGGCAGGGTTGATGTTGCTATGGATGAGGTGTCTCATGAACGAGCTTACTCAGAATGCCCACAGCGATTGGTTGATATAGGGGATGGGTCTCTGCCCGCGATTTCAACCTAGAAAATAAATTATATGCTACTGTAAAGGGGTATGTAGGCCTACCTGTTCCTATTATATTGTAATAAAGATTCTAAAATACAAATGTAGGCTACGTGTCACTGATTTAACATGAAACCAAGAATACTGACTAGTCAATTCGTTACATGTCTGCATTTCGTAAACAATCAGCGGGTATCTATATAAGCAGCCTTCCAATTATCCAGACTAGAATCACCATGGCTAACAAATGCAAACGCAAACCAAACTGGACGAAAGACCAACAACTACTGCTGGCCAAGCAAGTGAATGAAATAAAGGGAAATTCGGAAGTGGCATAACCACCAAAACCAAAAAAGAAGCATGGGAAAGCATTCGCATGGAAATAAACGCGAGAAGCGGTGGTTCTCTCTGCAGTCTCATGCGAGGCAAGAGATTGCACAATACAAGCGACAAACAGCTGCCACAGGTAATACGACATTAGGCCAATCATCCACAAATAGGGCCTACACTATAGACTAGACCACAGTGTTTTATTCTATCATTTAATGCATTCAGCCTATATACAAAAATGAACATATGTTGTCATCCATAAATTAATCTCGCTAAACATGTCACCGAAGATCATGTAATCTGTAATACATAATATTTAATGTATTCATTAGGAGGAAGCACAGCACTCAAGGAACTGTCACCAACTGCCTCAGTGGTGTACAGTATCCTTGGGTACTCTGACACCAGCATAACAGGGCTGCATAGCTGCATTTTCCCTGTGGCCAAGTAGCGTACAGTTGTAAACACCTTGATCTCTGCTGTTATCTGGTTGTTTCTGTTTGTTAGTGATGTGATTGCACCTCTGACTAGCTCTACTACTATCATAATACCCTCGCGATTGAGGCGGTACCTTTTTATGAGCTCTGTATCATTCAATATCTCCAAAGTGTTGACGCGATTGCGATGACGATTGCCGGCAGCAGCCATTTTCGGATCGCTGTGAGTAGGTCTTTAGCGACTTAGAAGTCCTCTTGACTGCTTCTAACTTCTCCTGGACTTAGGAGCTGTTTTTAGCTCTATAACCCTTTGTGAAATACTCTTATCCCAAAAATGTAGGAGTCCTAAATTTATGAGTGACACGCCCATTATTTTTGGAGTTGCTCCTAAATTGCAGTTAGGACCAACTTTTACCCTTAAAATGCTTTGTGAATACCGACCCTGGCGTTCTGCTTTGACACTCCACTTCCACGTCCCACTCACACCGACACATTGTACAGATGGCTTAATCGTCTCTTCTGCTTTTAGAAATTCATCCGTGCTCTTTTGGCCACTCTTGGTTGTATGAAGTCTACCGTTTCTGCTTTTTGCAGGGCGGGCTACGATGGCACCGAACACTCTTATAGCACTTAATCACATGGCTTGCCGCTCGCGACCACAGAATACATAAGAACGTCATATTAAAGCGTGGTGTTTGTTGACTTTTATTAGACCAATGACACAGGCGATTCATTATTTTACAAATACATAAACCAATAAGAAGCACATTCAAATCTTCAAATTTGATTTAATGAAGAATTTAGTGTTTTTCTAGTCTCGACTTCAAAAGGAGGACAAACGGACGTCCGGCAGAGGATCGTGCCGGTCGGAAGACAGAGTGCTTGAAAACCGGACTGTCCGGCATAATGCCAGACGGATGGCTACCCTATCTCTCTGTCCTGGAGTTGCAAATTGACTGGGCCCTTCTGTACATGCAGATGCACAACTTATTCACAAGCTGTTAGGTTTGTGCCTTTTGGAGTGCTAGCTGAACCACTACTGCTGCATAACTTATGGGATTCATTCTTTATGGATTTTGACTTTGCAGCTATCCATGTCAAACAATGAAATCTGCTGCTGGAAGATTGAATACACAAATGTCAATGATGGTGTCTGCCCATTGAAGGGACAGCTTGCTGGTTTGGTGCCTCAGCAGCCTGCCTGCCCAGTGGTGGGTACGTTCTAGTAGACTAACAGTAATGTAGCAGTGTTGTAAGCCTTGTCAGAGCATAGGACAAGATGGTTAAGGTGCTTGTGAGGTTGACTGAGTGCCTATGACATTAAATTAGGGTCAGTTTCTGTATGATCACATTTGACTTGCACAAGTTATGTTCAGGATTGTTTTCATAATAGCACCTCCAGTGAATAAGAACCATAACCTGAAGAACAAACCACTTTCAAACCGTACTACTCCATTCCTTTTGCACAAAATAAACTTCCCTTTGTTAGCACCTGTTGGATTAAATCAGCCTGAAATTATTAGTCTAACCTAGGAGCATTCTCATCAATTAGCTTACCTGCAAGCTATCACACTCTTGTGCAGCAGGCAATAAGTTCACACAATTGCTGTATGTAGTTTATACCAGCAGTTTTTATTTTTACAAATACGGAATCCTAAACATAAAAATGTACACATGACGGCCACATAGTTATGCAAAGTCCAACCCATTCCTATAGTGAAGGCTACTCCTTCAAACTATGAAGAAACAAATTCTGCATATTCTGTAAAACTAAAGACTAAATGTACACCTTCAATTATACTCATTATTAGAACAAGTAACTAGTTCACTACCTCAGCCAACTTGACTCAAAACTATTTCAATGCATTTAAATAAAACTTGTCAAAACAGACAACCCCGGTCCTGGGCACCCACTGCGTATTCTGATTTTCATTCCAACCATAATTCCAACCTCTGAATTGTAACTAGCTGTAAAATGTTCTTAATTAGTGCTTCTAATTTCTATTAAAGAGGACTTTAAATCAGTCAGATCAACTAATGCTCTAATTTTATGTGCTAAATGACACATCATTCCTTTAGAAAGAGGTTACCTTTTTTAATTGATTAAATTACAGACTGTCAGGTGAAATCAATGGGGGCCTAATTGTTGAACGTGTGGACACCTGGTCACTGAAACTAAACTATTTGTGGAAAATGAGCCAAGCCTGCAAACCTATTAATTTGTGTTAAAATACGTTTAAGGAAAAAATTATGGTAGAACTTGCACACGTTTTCAATAACCTTAATTTATCAAGATATTGGCTGTAAAAAAAAAGCATCATACACAGTGGGTCCCCAGGACCGAAGTTGAGAACCGCTGGCCTAGACCTTAATGAACACATCTCTTTGCCACTAATCAGTGTGTGGAATTCTCATGATCTAATTACACACCTGAGACAATCAGTGTGCTGCAGTATTTAAACACCTGAGGAAGGCTTCACAGTATTGCTTTGTCTCATTTCATCATGGAACAGCTTCAGCATAGTGTGCAGATGTGGGTTTTGTTTGTGCTTTTGGGCATCGCATCGGCACAGATGCACCAAGATAAGTATTTCAAAGGACAAACTGGAGACGCTCCTTTTCATAGATGCCAGGTCAGTGACTTTGAGAGGGTGCAATGTGGAGACACTGGTATCGATGGTGCTGGCTGTGAAGCTATCAACTGCTGCTTTGACCGAGCGCAGTGTTTCTACGCTAAGGAGGGTGAGCATTAAATGCTGTGGAATGGCTTATTACTGGTGATCTTCAAAATTGTACTTGTCTTTGATGCTTCTGATATTCCTACCACAGTGACGGTCCAGTGTCTTCGAGATGGTCAGTTTGTGGTTGTGGTGGCCAGTGAAACCACCGTGCCACGGCTGAGCCTTGATTCCGTGAGCCTGCTGGAGGGTGGCAACGTTGCTTCCTGTGGCCCTGTTAGCATCACCCCTGCCTTTGTCACCTTCCAGTTCCCAGTCAGTGCCTGTGGCACCACAATGAGGGTGGGTTATTCTCTGTCTGAGCATGTGAACTGGCTTAAATGCATAGTTGTCAACACTGGTTTGCTTGCCTATCCTCTGGCAGGAGGAAGGGGGTTATGTGGTCTACGAGAACGAGCTGTCATCGTCTTATGAAGTAGCGAGTGGACCCTTGGGCTCCATAACGAGGGACAGTGTTCATGAGTAAGTGTGGCGGGATTCTCTTTGGTTTATGTTCTCTGATTGTGTACCTCACTACACTTTGGTTCTCTCCTGTTCCAGGTTGTCCTTCCAGTGCAGGTATTTTGGCAGTGAGCTGGTCTCCCTAGTGGCTGAGGTGAACACGGTGCCTCCTCCCCTACCAGTGGCTGCTCCAGGCCCCCTACGTGTGGAGCTCAGACTGGCTAATGGTCAATGTGATGCTAAAGGATGCTCTGATGGTAAAGCTTCTACTTCACTTGAGCACTTTCTATAAACCAGACTTCCTGTATGCTGGTTCATTACACTTCGACACGGTTGACTGACTAATGAGGGTTTCTCAACAGCTAACCAGTATGGATTTATGGGTTGAAGAAAATGTGTTCTAGGTGACGCCTAGTCTCAAAGAAATGGTTTGCTATTCTGATCAATTGTAAATAATGGTGGTTTCCACTGAGGTCCCAAGGACCATGCTTGAGATTTGGCACTAACCTGTCCTCTGGTCTCTGTAGCAAATGTGTACAGCTCCTACTACAGTGGGGCAGACTACCCTGTGACTAAGGTGCTGCGGGACCCTGTGTATGTGGAAGTTCGCATCCTGGAGAGGACCGATCCCAACATCGTCCTGACCCTGGAGCACTGCTGGGCTACGTCCACCCTCAGCCCTCTCAGCCTGCCCCAGTGGAGCCTGCTGGTTGATGGGTAACTAAACCCCTGACCCACTGTCTGTCCTGCTGGTCTTGCAGCCCCCCTCACTCTGGGTCTCTCCAGGTGTCCCTACCATGATGACCGGTACCTGACCACCTTAGTCCCTGTGGATCACTCCTCTGGGCTCCCGAACCCCACTCACTACAAGCGGTTCATCTTCCAGATGTTCACCTTCGTTGATGTCTCTTTGCCCTCCCAGAAGGAAACGGTACTTTCTGCTCTTGGCTTTATGATCATTAAATGTGATTTCTAGCTAAGAAATCTACACTGTAAAACCAGAACTGGGTAGCTCCATGCCTTTACATGGCTACTGTACTTCTGGTTAAGCACATGGATGTCAGTTGGGAAGCATTAATTCTGCTTCCTCCAGGCTTAAATCCATGGCTTTTTCCTGCAGGTGTTCATCCACTGTAGTACGGCAGTGTGCTACCCTTCAGCTACTGACAGCTGTGAACGCAGATGTGGCAGGCACAGTGAGTGGGAAGGCCTGGGCATTTGTCACTGAGTGCTTCTGGGGTGAACGAGGGTAGTGATTACCTCCCTTCCTTTCAGGGAGACATGCTACTAAAGGAGTGCAGTTGAGTGGGGAAACTGCTGTGGTTTCTAGTGAGGTTATCCTGGTCACCTCACGGCCTGCAGCTCTGGACAGGAGGGTCTCGGACAGTGACCATGAAGGTGAGGCCATAGCTCCTGTGGAGGTTCAGTCTAATCTCTTGTGAAATGGTTTACTCATGTGATGTCTCTTTTCTAGTGCCCCAGTCTCTCAGCTATGGTCTGCTGGGAGTGGCTGCCTTGGCTGTACTTGCTGTCTCTGCCCTGGTGCTGGCTGTGGCGTGGAGATCGAGACCTCAGCTTCAGGCGATCAAGCTGTGAAATGTTTCTTAAATAAAGCTGTTTGTGGAGAAGTTGCTGTCCTGTGTCCATCTTTAGCTGGCACTATTGAGTGGATGGTGTAACACATTCCATTTCTCCCCCCACCCCCCCTTCATTTCACTGCTTGGTCATACAGCTGTAAGGCCCTGAATACACTGTCACTGATTGGGGACCATGTCCTTGTGGAGCATGTGTGATGTGAACTCCACCTTAACTTGGGAGCTATGCAATGTTGCCATTAGTCAGATGTGATGAGGCTAGGTACTGGGTGTGGGTCCCACATTTCACATGTTCATAAGGCCACAAATGAGCAGTCAACCTTTAGGCAAAGCACACGCCTGATAAAAATGTATCATTGTTTTGGGTAAGGCTCTGAGGCTGGATTCCACAGAATCAACCCCTCACTGCAATCCAGCTGGCTTGTCTAGCTGTATTTTCATGACTAGCCTATACCTTGTCAAGGTTCTCTGCATAACAGTGTGATTTGCCCTCTACCTCCTGTGGTTGCAGATTGACTGACCCTTTACATTTTACATTTACATTACCTTTACACACAGGTGCACAACTTGCTCACAAGCTGTTGCATTAGGGTTGCCTTTTGGACTACTAGCTACACTAACAAAGCATCAGATGTACAGAATCTTGTCAAAGGAGATGATTTATGAATTGCACTGCAACCACTCGTTACTGGTTTGAGAACTGGCTGGTTGCAGATCTAAAGTGCAGATGGGGACCGGTCATCAAGTTTACATTGTATAATTGTCCATCAGAATTCGATAGTATGTAAAGCTATCTATTGTTGCCCTGTGCAATAGACTTCAGAAATAAATACTATTGACTGCATGCATATAGCACTAAATTAGGGTCACTTTTTGTTCGTGAGATCACATTTGACTTGCACAAGTTTATTTTCACAATAGTACCTCCAGTGAATAAGAACCATAACTTGTAATATACGCCATTCAGCAGACGCTTTTATCCAAAGCGACTTACAGTAGTGAATGCATACATTTTCAGTATATGTGGGCCCCAGTGGGGATTGAACCCACAACTTAAGTGTTGCCAATGCTCTGCTCTACCAACTGAGCCACAGAGAACCACAGAAGAATAAAACGCTTTCTAAACACATTGTTGAACAAAATAAACTTCTCTGTCAGCACACCTTGGATTAATTAGGCCTGCAATTACAAGTTTCAATTACAAGAGCATTCTTATCAATCAATCAATTAACTTACCTGCAAGCCATGGCATTCCTGTGGAGCAGGAAATAAGTTCATACCATTGCTGAATGTAATTTATACCAGCAGTGTTTTTGTCAAAATACGGTATCCTAAACATGAAAATGCACACATGACAACCACACATGCCAAGTCCAGCACATTCCTATAGTGAAGGCTACTCCCCCTCAGTATGTCAAAACATATTATTTATATTCTGTATAAGTAAAGTTTAAATGTACACCTTGAAATCAAATCACTATTATAAAAAGTAAATAGTTCACTACTTCAGCCAATTTGACTGAAAACTATTTCAATGCATTTAAATAAAACCTGCCAAAAGAGAGTATACCTAGATCTTTGTGAACACATCTGTTTGCCACTAATTAGTGTGTGGAATTTTCATGATCTAATTACACACCTGAGACAATCAGTGTGCTGCAGTAGTTAAACACCTGAGGAAGGCTTCCCAGTATTGTTTTGTCTCATTTTATAATGGAGCAGCTTCAGCATAGTGTGCAGATGTGGGTTTTGTTTGTGCTTTTGGGCATTGCATCGGCACAGATGCACCAAGATAAGTATTTCAAAGGACAAACTGGAGACGCTCCTTTTCATAGATGCCAGGTCAGTGACTTTGAGAGGGTGCCATGTGGAGACACTGGTATCGATGGTGCTGATTGTGAGGCTATCAACTGCTGCTTTGACCAAGCGCAGTGTTTCTACGCCAAGGAAGGTGAGCATTAAATGCTGTGCAATGGCTTATTTCTGTTGATCTCCAAAATTGTACTTGTCTTTAATTGCTATTCCTACCACAGTGACGGTGCAGTGTCTTCGAGATGGTCAGTTTGTGGTTGTGGTGGCCAGTGAAACCACCGTGCCACGGCTGAGCCTTGATTCCGTGAGCCTGCTGGAGGGTGGTGATGTGGCTCCCTGTCGCCCTGTTGGCACCACCCCTGCTTTTGTCATCTTCCAGTTCCCAGTCAGTGCCTGTGGCACCACAATGAGGGTGGGTTATTCTCTGTCCGAGCATGTGAACTGGCTTAAATGCATGGTTGCTTGTCAACACTGTCCCTCTTGCCTATCCTCTTGCAGGAGGAAGGGGGTTATGTGGTCTACGAGAACGAGCTGTCATCGTCTTATGAAGTAGCGAGTGGACCCTTGGGCTCCATAACGAGGGACAGTGTTCATGAGTAAGTGTGGGGGGGATTATCTCGTTCATGTTCTCTGGATGTGTACCTGACTGCACGGTGGTTCTCTCCTGTTCCAGGTTGTCCTTCCAGTGCAGGTATTTTGGCAGTGAGGTGGTCTCCTTGTGGCTGAGGTGAACACAGTGCCTCCTCCCCTACCAGTGACTGCTCAAGGCCCCCTAAGTGTGGAGCTCAGACTGGCTAATGGTCAATGTGATGCTAAAGGATGCTCTGATGGTAAAGCTTCTACTTCACTTGAGCTCTTTAAACCAGAGTTCCTGTATGCTGGTTCATTCCATTTAGGCAAGGCAAGTTTATTTGTATAGCCCATTTCATACAATGATGGCAATTCAATGTGCTTTACACCGAGCATAGGAAGTACGAATGGGTGAATATATATATATATATATATATATAATACAAATAAGATATAAAAAGTAATAAGAATATGTTCTTCAGGAAGTTCATTTAGGCACAGGGGTTACTGACTTGAGGGTTTCCCACCAGCTAACCAGTACCAGCTGTTATAGGTTGCAGAAAAGGTGTTCTACATGAAGCCTAGTCTCAAAGAAAGTTTGCTATTCTGATCAATTGGGATGAATTGTTTCTACTGTGGTCCTGAGGACCATGTTTGACATGCTGTGTTAACTTGTCCTTCCTGGTCCAGCTTCCGTCCACTTGGTCACCTCTGCCCCATCTCTCCGGTGCGCCCCAACCGCATGCAGCCGGCAGAATGAGGCGAAACGGCTCTTCGCCGCCTCCCACCACTCCACCACTGAGGTGTATAAGGGCCGCAATGCCCGGACAGTACTATAGCACCTTGTGAAAGCTGTTACAAAGGCGCCGGAGCCCAGCAACGACGTGTTCAAACGCCAGAAGCCCGGTCCCCACTTTGGCCTGTCCGCAGGAAGGAGACCGTAGCATGTCGTGGTCCGACGCCCACGAGGGGAGAAGAACACACTTCATGCCACTTTGCCCCCCACCCACGAAGATGTAATCCAGGCGGCTAGCGGCCCCCCTGGAATTACGCCACGTGATGCCAGCATCGGACGGGTGCGACACCCTATAGGCGTCAACCAGGGAGAAGTCCCTCACTACCTCCGCGAGCGCTCTGGCAGAGTAGTCTATGCCACCTTCGCCCGCCCCATCCCTCCCATCTAAGTGAACATTAAAATCCCCCCCCAGTATCAGGGACCGCGTGGTTGAGAGGCATCCGGGTAGATCCCGGAAAACCTCCAACCTGCGATCCCTCTGGGTGGGGGCATACATATTTATCACCCTGTACTTTTCCCCATTAAACAAAAAAATCTGTGAACATCACACGCCCGCCACCAAAACCACCACCTCCTCCACTACGAAAAAGGGGCCCCTAAACAAAATACCAACCCCATCAGAGTGGACATTACCCACTGACCACCCTGAGGGGCCCCACACCCACTCACGTGACAAAGCCGCTGCGTCCTCCACATCCCTGAGGTGCACCTCCTGCAGGAGGAAGATATCTCCCCGCATGGCCCCCAGGGACGCAAAGACCGCAGCGCGCTTGGTGGGGTCCCGAAGGCCCCGCACATTTGAAGTGACAATAACTGCCATAGTGGAGGCTAAAAGAAAAAACAGACAAAAAAACCCAACAACAGAAACAACTAAACTAAACACCCACTCAAAAAATCCCCCCGTGAGGGCCCTTCCTCCCCATGTCCTCCCCTGGTGGACTCGGGGTTCCCAAATCCATGTCCAAACCTTGATCCTGTTCAAAAGGGGGCCATATTTCCGGCGAGCAGGCCATGAGATCTAAGCCCATGCCCTCCTCGCCGTTCTCTTCGTCCCCCCTGTCCCGCCAGGGCCTCAAAACGGTTGGTCAGGGGACCGCGGGGGCTGATTTGCTGCCCCTAGGGTGTTCCTGTCCCCCGGACAGCGCCCTTTTCCTCGTGGGCTTTGCCTCTTCCCATTCGCTGTCCCCCCATTCCCCAGGGGGGGTATCCAAGTCCAAAGTAGTGGGGAGGGCTGCCCTCTCCATAGAAGGGGACATGGCCCCCTCCCCTGGCCCCGCCACCCCAGTCCCGGACGGAGAGGGAAACAGCTCCGGAGACATACCCCCCGGAAAAGCCGCTTCCTCGCCGCCGGTGCTGTTCTCCTTATCCCGTACAGGGACCGGGGGGGGCCCAGGGCTGGGACCGTAGATGGGGAAGGGGGGAAGGGGAGGGGGGGGGCGGGGTCAGGGGCGGGGGTACAGGGGAGGAGGGGTTGCGGGGGCACGACCCCTGCCCCATCCGCATCCGGAACCAGATGAAGAGGGGCTTGGAACAGGGGTAGAGTCTAGAACAGGAGCTGGGGCAGAGGGAGGGACAGGGGCAGACGCCGACACAGGCGCAGGAAACGGCGCTGCTCCAGGGCCCGAAGGCGGCCCAGCAGCGCTGTCCTCCTCCGAAGCCAGAGCCGGAACCAGGCATAAAACCATCGCCGGATCAGGCGCAGGAATGGGTGCGGGAGCAAGACCAGGTGCTGTGCTGGGAGTAGTGGTGGCGGCGGACATGGTGGTGGTGATGGGGTGAGAAGCTGAGGCCAGGGCGAGCATTGGGTCTGATGCAGTCGTGCTAGGAGCGGAGACCCGAGCAGAAGATTTTGTCTGCCCGGGACCTGGAGCTTCCCCAGGGGCGTTCCCGGGAGCACCCTCCGTTCCGACCTTTCTTCTGGGAACTGGAACCGGTCGATCCCCCTCCGGCCCACCGGAGGGCGCTGCGCCCCCAGGAGGCGCTATGTGGCCGACCGCATGGTCGTCACAGGCCCGCCCTTCAGCGAACAATTCCGCGAATGTTCGCTTCCTCCAAGGGCAGGCCCGATGCAAGTGGCCCTCCGCCCCGCACAGACTGCAGGCTTTAGGGGCCACGCAGTCCTTAGTAGCGTGGTCAGCCGAAGCACAGTATTTGCAAGACATTGCCTCCTGGCACACCTGTTTGGTGTGCCCAAGGCGGCCGCACTTCCTGCAATACTCCGGCTGACCCGGGTAGTGTAGGTAGCCCCTGTCAGACCCAATGGAGAAGCTCCCTGGGGGGTGAGCAAGGCCGCTCACCCCCGACGGGTCCTTCCGGAAGCGAACCGAAAACCTTCGCTTTCCGTTCCAGAACCCGTATTTGTTCTGGAGCTTCCCTGCGTCCTTAACCTCAGCACAATACCGGCTGAGAAAAATAATAATATCTTGTTGTTTAACGAATGGGTTATAGCAATGCAAAGTGAGAGGCCTCCACACCTGCGCCTGGAGGAGCTCCACCTTCACTCCCTCCAGCGCAGGTGTGTCCGGGTTGGCTGTATATATCTGAAAAAATGATATATTTTTTTTTTTTTTTTTTTTTTTTTTTTTTTTGTCTGTTGTTTGGTGCTGTTACTGTGGTGTGCTTTCCGGAAGGGTTTGTTTTGAGGGTGGTTCCTGGTTTTGTTGTGTGTTGTGGTTTCTTTTGCGCGTTGTGGCGGTATTTGTTTTCGTTTATGGCGGTGTGGAGATGGTTTGTTTCATTGCTTTGGGTTGCCTGGTGTCTTTCTTTGTGATTTCGTGTGATATGTTTTGGTTTTTTCTAAATAAAAAAAATAAAAAAAAAAAAAATAGTGTGCAGATGTGGGTTTTGTTTGTGCTTTTGGGCATTGCATCGACACAGATGCACCAAGATAAGTATTTCAAAGGACAAACTGGAGACGCTACTTTTCATAGATGCCAGGTCAGTGACTTTGAGAGGGTGCAGTGTGGAGACACTGGTATCGATGATGTTGGCTGTGAAGCTATCAACTGCTGCTTTGACCAAGCGCAGTGTTTCTACGCTAAGGAGGGTGAGCATTAAATGCTGTGGAATGGCTTATTACTGGTGATCTTCAAAATTGTACTTTTCTTTGATGCTTCTGATATTCCTACCCCAGTGACTGTGCAGTGTCTTCGAGATGGTCAGTTTGTGGTTGTGGTGGCCAGTGAAACCACCGTGCCACGGCTGAGCCTTGATTCCGTGAGCCTGCTGGAGGGTGGCAACGTGGCTCCCTGTGGCCCTGTTAGCACCACCCCTGCCTTTGTCATCTTCCAGTTCCCAGTCAGTGCCTGTGGCACCACAATGAGGGTGGGTTATTCTCTGTGAGCATGTGAACTGGCTTAAATGCATAGTTGTCAACACTGGTTTGCTTGCCTATCCTCTGGCAGGAGGAAGGGGGCTATGTGGTCTATGAGAACGAGCTGTCATCGTCTTATGAAGTAGCGAGTGGACCCTTGGGCTCCATAACGAGGGACAGTGTTCATGAGTAAGTGTGGGGGGGATTCTCTTGTTCATGTTCTCTGGTTGTGTACCTGACTGCACTGTGGTTCTCTCCTGTTCCAGGTTGTCCTTCCAGTGCAGGTATTTTGGCAGTGAGTTGGTCTCCCTAGTGGCTGAGGTGAACACGGTGCCTCCTCCCCTACCAGTGACTGCTCAAGGCCCCCTAAGTGTGGAGCTCAGACTGGCTAATGGTCAATGTGATGCTAAAGGCTGCTCTGATGGTAAAGCTTCTAAATCACTTGAGCACTTCCTTTAAGCCAGAGTTCCTATATGCTGGTTCATTGCATTAGACGGGGTTAAATGACTGAGGGTTTCCCACCAGCTAACCAGTATCGGCTGGTAAAGGTCACAAAAAATGTCCTAGTCTCGAAGAAAAGGATTGGTATTCTGATAAATTAGGAGAAATGATGGTTTCTACTCTGGTCCCCAGGATCATGTTTGACATGCTGTGTTAACTTGTCCTTCCTGGTCTCTGTAGCCAATGTGTACAGCTCCTACTACAGTGGGGCAGACTACCCTGTGACTAAGGTGCTGCGGGACCCTGTCTATGTGGAAGTTCGCATCCTGGAGAGGACTGATCCCAACATCTTCCTGACCCTGGAGCACTGCTGGGCCACGTCCACCTCCAGCCCCGTCAGCCTGCCCCAGTGGACCCTGCTGGTTGATGGGTAATTAAATCCCTGACCCTGAGCCCACTGTCTGTCCTGCTGGTCTTGCAGCCCCCCTCACTCTGGGTCTCTCCAGGTGTCCCTACCATGATGACCGGTACCTGACCACCTTAGTCCCTGTGGATCACTCCTCTGGACTACCGAACCCCACCCACTACAAGCGGTTCATCTTCCAGATGTTCACCTTCGTTGATGCTGTCTTTCTGCCCTCCCAGACGGAAACGGTAATGTCTGCACCACCTGTCTGCTTCAGACTTTATGATCATTAAATGGGAGTGGTGTCTAGGTGAGCCATCTACACTAAAACCCGAAATTGGTGGCTCTGTCTTAACATAGTTACTGAACTTTGGCTCTTGCATGGTGTCAGTCGAAGCATTCAAGCCGTGGCTTTTCCTCACAGGTCTTCATCCACTGTAGTACAGCAGTATGTCACCCCTCTGCTACTGACAGCTGTGAACGCAGATGTGGCAGGCACAGTGAGTGGAAGGGCTGGGCATTTGTCACTGAGCAATTCTGGGGTGAATGAGGGTAGTGATTGCCTCTCTTCCTTTCAGGGAGACATGCTACTAAAGGAGTGCAGTTGAGCGGGGAGACGGCCGTGGTTTCTAGTGAGGAGGTGATCGTCGTGACCTCTCAGCCTGCTGCTCTGGACAGGAGGGTCTCGGACAGTGACCATCAGGGTGAGGCAGCAGCTCCTGTGGAGGTTCAGTCTAATCTCTTGTGAAATGGTTTACTCATGTGATGTCTCCCTCCCTAGTGCCCCAGTCTCTCAGCTATGGTCTGCTGGGAGTGGCTGCCTTGGCTGTACTTGCTGTCTCTGCCCTGGTGTTTGCTGTGGTGTGGAGATCCAGACCTCAGCTGCACGCTATCAAGCTGTGAAATGTTTATTAAATAAAGCTGTTTGTGGAAAAGTTGCTGTCCTGTGTCAATCTTTAGCTGGAACTGTTGCACACTTGGCTAATGACTGGGTAGTATGACACCTTACCCGTTCCAATGTGAACTGTCCATTTTCTCTCACCTTGGTCTTACAGATGCAAGACCCAGCACACACTGTCACACTAATTGGGACAGATTGGGGACTGTCCTTGTGGAACATGTGGTATTAAATGAACCACACCTGAACTTGATATCTATGCTGTCTTGCCATTGCTCAGACGGGATGGACCTGTGGCTTGGTGTGAAATTCAAAATTTTTGTAGAAGGCCATATGAGCAGTCAACATTTGGGCAAAGCACACCATCAAAATGCACAATGGTTCTGGGTAGGGGGTCAGAGGCTGAGTTCTGCAGAATGAACCCCCTAGCAATCCATCTGCCACCTTGTTTTCATTACTAGAATATACCCTGTCAATGCGATCTCCATGACAAACAATGCAGTTTGCCCAGTCTTCCTCCTGGAGTTGCAAATTGTCTGGACATTTATATACATGCAGATGCACAACTTTTTCACAAACTTAAGTGTGCCTTTTGGAGTTTTAGCTGAACTACATAATTTATGGGATTCATGCTTATTGGATTTTGGCTTGTGCTATCCATTTCAAGCAATGCAATCTGCTCCTGGAAAACGTCTCTCCTAACCCTACGGTCTAACAGCGGGCGATTCGGCAACTAGTTGCCGGAAATGCATTGATTCTCTATGAGAGTGAGCGACTTCCGGTGCCTGACCCATTGCCCGATTTGTGGGTGTTTCGGTGTCCCAGAAAAGTTGAAAATTCTGAACTTTCGGGCAATGTTGCCCGGTAAGAGCCAATCAAATTCATGTCTTGCTCTTTTTACCTCCCACGCGGAAACCAACACAACACCGAAATTTTGTTCCTAGTTCTGACACTTCAACATGAGTGAGGAGAAACTGTTAACAGCGGTCTGCAGTACCCATACTTTATTTAATCCTAAAAGCATAAATATTTATAGCTAGCTAAACGTATATGGCCTACATACATCTTATTTAATGTTTGTGTTGGTTAAAAGGCTATTTTTTATCGCATGGGTACGTTTGGAAAAACGTTTGGAAAACGCACTGGAGAGAAATTTCGAGCTGTTTCCAGCGCAAGTAAATGGCCGTAATTGCAAAAAGCCTTCTGAGTTTGAGTTTGCGGTTCATAATTGAAGGAAACAATACTGCTAGCCAACTAATATTTACAATAAAGATTCTCAAAATCTATGATGAACTATTCGTTTACCATGCCAAAAAATTGTAAGCACGTCAGAAGCATTTTTGAGGACGCCAGTCAAGCGTGGTGAACGCCCACTGGGCAATTTATTGCCTAGTATCGCCTGCTGTTAGACCGTAGGGTAAGGATAAAATTGGTGTCTGCCATTTGGAAGGGGCAACTTTCTGGTTGTTCCAAGGAACATTTGAAGCCTTGGCAATCTGCCTGCCCAGTGAGTACCTTCCAGTAGAGTAACGGTAATGTAGCAGTGTTGGAAACCTTGTCAGAGCATAGGTAAAGGCTGAAGTGCTCGTGTGAGTTTCCTGCCTTCCAACCAGTTTCTAATTCAGTTCTTTGGGTTTTCATTGTGTACATGCACCACACTAAACCATGCAATTCAGAAACTAACCATAGTTCAATTCACAAACCAAATATATACAGTATCTTGTCAAAGAAGACTACTTTTGAATAGCACTGCAACCCCTAATTACTGGATTGGGAACTGGAAGTTTGCAGGTCTGAAGTGCAAATGGAACCGGTCTCATAAGTTTACAATGTGTCATTAAAAATACCCATCAGAGTTTGGCAGTATAAAAGGAAATGTAAAGTTTCCCTGTGCATTAGACTGCTGAAATAAAAAGTATGTTGACTGAGTGCATATGACATTAAATTAGGATCAGTTTCTGTTAGATCACAATTGACTTCCAGAAGTTGTGTTCATGGTTTTTTTCACAATAGCACCTCCAGTGAATAAGAACCATAACCTTTAAAATAAACCGCTTTCTAACCATACAACTCCATACCTTGTTGCACAAAATAAACTTCCCTTTCCCGGGAAATGCTGTATTAAATCAGCCTGAAATTATTAGTTTCACATAGGAGTATTCTTATCAATCAATCAATTAGCATACCTGCAAGTCAGAGCATTCTTTTGGAGCAGGCAATAAGTTCACACAATTGCTGAATATAGTTTATACCAGCAGTGCTTTTTAAATCAAACACAGTATCCTAAACATGAAAATGCACACATGACAACCATATATACGAAGTCCAGCCCATTCATATACTGAAAGCTACTCCTTCACAGTATAAAAAAAAATTCTGGATATTCTGTCAAAGTAAAGTTTAAATGTACACCTTAAAATCTTCTCATTATTAGAACAAGTAACTAGTTCACTACCTCAGCCAATTTGACTGAAAACTATTTCAATGCATTTAAATAAAACTTGTAAAAACAGGGTATACCTAGACCTTAATGAACACATCTGTTTGCCACTAATTAGTGTGTGGAATTCTCGTTATCTAATTACACACCTGAGACAATCAGTGTGCTGCAGTATTTAAACACCTGAGGAAGGCTTCCCAGTATTGTTTTGTCTCATTTCATCATGGAACAGCTTCAGCATAGTATGCAGATGTGGGTTTTGTTTGTGCTTTTGGGCATTGCATCGGCACAGATGCACCAAGATAAGTATTTCAAAGGACAAACTGGAGACGCTCCTTTTCATAGATGCCAGGTCAGTGACTTTGAGAGGGTGCAGTGTGGAGACACTGGTATCGATGGTGCTGGCTGTGAAGCTATCAACTGCTGCTTTGACCAAGCGCAGTGTTTCTACGCTAAGGAAGGTGAGAATTAAATGCGGTGGAATAGCTTGTTTCTGGCTCTTTATGATCCTGCTTTCTTTGATGCTTCCACTATTCTTACCACAGTGACTGTCCAGTGTCTTCGAGATGGTCAGTTTGTGGTTGTGGTGGCCAGTGAAACCACCGTGCCACGGCTGAGCCTTGATTCCGTGAGCCTGCTGGAAGGTGGCGACGTGGCTCCCTGTCGCCCTGTTAGCACCACCCCTGCCTTTGTCATCTTCCAGTTCCCAGTCAGTGCCTGTGGCACCACAATGAGGGTGGGTTATTCTCTGTCCGAGCATGTGAACTGGCTTAAATGCATGGTTGCTTGTCAACACTGGCTCTCTTGCCTATCCTCTTGCAGGAGGAAGGGGGTTATGTGGTCTATGAGAACGAGTTGTCATCGTCTTATGAAGTAGCGAGTGGACCCTTGGGCTCCATAACGAGGGACAGTGTTCATGAGTAAGTGTGGGGGGATTCTCTTGTTCATGGTCTCTGGTTGTGTACCTGACTGCACTGCGGTTCTGTTCCAGGTTGTCCTTCCAGTGCAGGTATTTTGGCAGTGAGGTGGTCTCCCTAGTGGCTGAGGTGAACACGGTGCCTCCTCCCCTACCAGTGACCGCTCAAGGCCCCCTAAGTGTGGAGCTCAGACTGGCTAATGGTCAATGTGATGCTAAAGGATGCTCTGATGGTAAAGCTTCTACTTCACTTGAGCTCTTTAAACCAGAGTTCCTGTATGATTTATTCCATTTAGGCACAGAGTTGACTGACTATTGAGGGTTTCCCACCAGCTAACCAGTACCGGCTGTTATGGGTTGCAGAAAATACATTTTTGTTGAAGCCTAGTCAAAGAAATTGCTTTCTATTCTTCTCAATTGGGACGAATGATGGTCCCCAGGGCCATGTTGGAGATGCTGTGTTAACTTGTCCTCTCTGGTCTCTGTAGCCAACGTGTACAGCTCCTACTACAGTGGGGCAGACTACCCTGTGACTAAGGTGCTGCGGGACCCTGTGTATGTGGAAGTTCGCATTCTGGAGAGGACTGATCCCAACATCGTCCTGACCCTAGAGCACTGCTGGGCCACGTCCACCTCCAGCCCCATCAGCCTGCCCCAGTGGAGCCTGCTGGTTGATGGGTAACTAAACCCCTGACCCACTGTCTGTCCTGCTGGTCTTGCAGCCCCCCTCACTCTGGGTCTTTCCAGGTGTCCCTACCATGATGACCGGTACCTGACCACCTTAGTCCCTGTGGATCACTCCTCTGGACTACCGAACCCCACTCACTACAAGCGGTTCATCATTCAGATGTTCACCTTCGTTGATGCTGTCTTTCTGCCCTCCCAGACGGAAACGGTAATGTCTGCACCACCTGTCTGCTTTGTTGTCTCCCTGCTCCCCCAGAAGGAAACGGTAGTGTTGGGAAAGCACCTCCCAGTCTAACTAAAATTACTGCGCATTAGTGTAAGACCAGAGCTGATTATTTCTTAATGTATGGATCAACGTGTTCATCTTGCTTCCTCCAGGCTTATCATTGCTTTTTTCTTTCAGGTCTTCATCCACTGTAGTACGGTGGTGTGCCACCCCTCTGCTACCGACAGCTGTGAACGCAGATGTGGCAGGCAGAGTGAGTGGGAACCTCCAATGGAGTTTGTCTACACTGGCCTCCTGGCAAAGTAATGCATACATTTTTCCTCCTATCCCCTTTTCAGAGAGACATGCTAAAGGCTTGTCCAGCAGGGAAGCTGCCATGGTTTCTGAGGAGACTGCTGTGGTTTCTAGTGAGGAGGTGATCATTGTCTTCATAGAACCTGCTGCTCTGGACAAGAGGCTCTCAGGCCATGAAGGTGAGCGAGTAACTCCTGTAGGGGTCTGCAGTGCTGCAATGTTAAGTTTTCCATAACTTCTCTCTTCTTCCATCTAGTGCCCCAGTATCTCAGCTACAGCCTGCTGGGAATGGCTGCTTTTGCTGTAATTGCTGTGTCTTTGCTGCTGGCTGTGCTTTGGAGATCCCGACAAGTAAAGGCTGTGAAAGATGTTTGTTAAATAAAGCTTTGTGGAAATGTGACTGTCCTGTGTACATTTTGTTTTTTTTGGGGGGGGGTGGATCATCAGGGTAGAGACACCACTGGTATGGTGATCAGCAGGTTCCACTGGGGCATGCTGGGATCAGCCCTCCAGAATGCAAACCTGCATACATGGGATCCCCCAGTGTCTTTTTCCAATTGAATGATTCCTTACTTGGCCTGTCCTCTGTCCTGCAGAATTGAGGCTCAGAGCAAACTCCCTCTGACAGTAATTGGTTAGACAGATGGAAGACCCATCTCTGTAGTAGTAACCCTAACATGGTACCAGTGTTATAGTCTTGCTATATGGGAATGGCGGTCAGTCTACGGATGGGGCACAGATTACTATTTCTCTCACATAGGGCTCAGGGGCTGGGTTCTCCTGACCAAAGCCCTTGCTGCAGTCCAACCACTATACTGGTCTGGTTGAATCTTCATAGCCTTGGTAGGGTTTGATGCTAGGTATCTATGATGCCACAAACAATGCTGTATTTCTCTGCTGTAGTTGGCACTCTGCTGGGCTTTTGTACATTTGTGCTTTGTTTCCAACTAAGAATGCATGTCAAACAATGGTACCTGTGAATACCCCTTCCCAGGTTTAAATGCATTGCTAATCATTAGGCATTCCTTAACCATACATCAGCTAATACCTCTTAGTTGAAGGTGCCAATTAGCATTTTGTGTCTTAATGCATGGTTTACCCTCTACTGAAACCGTTAGCCCACCAGTTTCCCTTGTAATGACAATCTGTAATGCTGTGATATGATTTTTGTTTTTTCTGTGTCTTACACTTGGACGATACCCAGCCTGTATGGGCTTACAAGACAGTGGTTATACAGATTATAATTTAGTTACTATTAAAGCCCATACTAGATTCTGGTTTTGCACAACAGGCACCAGCTCAGTATGTCATTACATACTATAAAATGTATATTTAGTCAAACGGGTAGTATATCATTTACACGTGCAATACTTTTTTTTCTGTCCCAGGCTTTATAAATTGGTGTTAAATATGCACTTTCTGAAAAACCAAGCCTGTGTTCATTAAAATCTTATTAGGCACTTAAAAGCTATTTTTGCTTTTTCCCTACTCTTAAAGCCTTCTAGCCTTGCAATGAAACACTAAGTGTGGGTTGGTGGCAGGATTTGAAGGACACAAGTGTGCCATCAAGACCCACGCAAATGTATTTAATGTGACATATTCATGGTTTTCACTTAAAGTACATGAGAATTTGAACAAAATTAATAAAGCACTTCAGACTGTACTTACTGTCCTTTTTATTATGACAAATTAAACCATCCAGAGGGGTTAAATTATTACATGCAGTTCATTCCCAACATGTACAACAAATTTGGTGGAGATGTATACTGTAATGCTTGATGTGTGTTTTCCATGAATTCTTGCTTGCCAATTCAGCTTAGTGAGGCAGTCTGACGAAACAGAGTTTGGTGTATGACGTCCATTTCAAAGGTTCACGGATTCGTCTAGTGACCCGACTTAACATGCCATTAAACCTATCGTCCACCAGGTGAAAAACACATAATTCTCCCGGGATATGTGTAACGCAATTGATACAGGACATGCTGTAAGAAAAGCTACGTGTTTGGCTGTCAGCGAATATGCTTTACTATATAGCAGTTTCATGTGGATTGTAATCATGACTCTATCACAACAACCATACGAAGCTCTGTGTTTTGGACTTACCAGCTGTGGCCGAAACATGAGCACTTTGGAGAACATTATTATGCAATATGCAAGAAAGTTTATGCAATGCAGTGACTGTATAAATGGGGAAAAAATAAGTTTATGATGTGGTACAGGATGTAATGACTGATGGGGGGAGGACATTTTTTAAATTTCCCTGTGCATGTGGAAGGTCTGATCGGGCTAAAATGGTGTCATTTGCTGCCGAAAAGTTTATTCCATGTTTTGACCACAGAATGACGTCATAATTCTTTGACCGGTACCGGTCAAAATGCAAGGGGGCTTCCAGGCATCCATCCAATTGAATATAACATGAGTATGAGTTTTTGACTTTTCGTTGTGTACTGTAGTCACGTAAGGATTTCATTATCTTATTTAACTATATGATTTAATTCTGGTCAACATCTGGTGAACATTCTCATGGAAATATAAGAAGTCATCTTTTGGGATAGCAATGTGAAATGAATGACAACAACAACACTACTGCTCATTTCCAAAGGAATGGGAGACTCAAGAAACTGCTTAGATGTGCTCACAGGAAGACCTGTGGAAGAAAATTGGCACACGTTGCACAGAGTTGTTGCAATGCTTTGGTTACAGCAAAGCATTAATATATATGGGAGAGCTTCGTACAGAAGTTGTAATTAATTAATGTACATGAGACAGAACTGGAATCTCGTTGGCTTTGGTTTATTTAAGGAGTCCGTGGCATACGTGGCTCGGCTAAATGAGAACAGAGTGGGTTTCTATTTCTTATCCTGACAAGAGATATGTTCAGTGGTAGCAGTGTTGCGCTGTGCAGGTGTAAGCACCGAATATTAACGGCGCGATGTCGAGACTCAAGATTATGAGTGGCCCTGGGGGAAGATTAACTTTTATAATCTGAAACGTCGTTAGGTAGCTAAACTAAGATACGTTTTCTTTTTTCCAAAGGAGGACTGTGCAAACATCAGTGCTTTTCAATTATCTGTCACCTTGAAACTGGTTAATCCACAGCCACTTGGGTGTAAACTATCTATAATTAGTGGAGAAAAAAAACTACTTTCACCAGTTTTCTTCACACTGTAAGGGAGACATAATCTTATGTCATACTGTATCTTCACTGAATGACTTACCAGGAGCAGTGTTTGTTTTAGAGGTCGTGATATAGCAGGCATCCTGCCCCGAGGGAATGCTCTTACACTGCAAAAGTGGGAATACAGAGTACACAATCAACTTCTACTGTAGATGAGCAGGTTTTTTAATGAAGAACACAATGGCAGAACAATATTACTCCATTTAATAACCTTTAATAATCTCTCAAACGAGAAATGAAAGTGGTATTTTCTCCTGGAATCTAATTAAAGTGCTCGAACAGTTGAGGTTGGAGACTTTGTTTTGCAACTGTTACACCGATGACTCAAGCGAACAAAGAACAGTGGGTTTTTAATTTTTTTACTCATATTGTTCGTTTGCTGAACGACTGCACTGTGCATGCGTGGGCTTGTGCGTGCAAACGATATCAAAGCCAAATCTGAATGAAACTTGTCACGTCAAAGCGTCACTTTCCTGCAGAGAGGGGTGTCTTTCATGATGACAATGCCCCCCCCCCCCCAACCAATCCGCGCACAGAACGCGAGTAGTCACCCAATAGTTTGGGGAGCATGACACTGATGTTATCCATATGTCACGGCCTTGTCAGTCGCCAGATCTGAACCCAATCAGGCATTTATATGATGTACCGGAACGAGGCCTGATACAGCGTTTTCCACTTCCATCAACTGCACATGAGTTGATGGACCTTCTCTTGGAAGAGCTGTTTGGGGTTTCTCCCACAGACTCTGGCCCACAATCTGCACTGGCCACATGTGGTGGCCCAACGTTCTACTACGTGACGTTACATTGGCGTATCCAAATTTTGTTCCCTGCCCATCTGTTTATTAGTATATGAGAGCTTAAAGAAGATGTCGAATAGCCACTGAGGCTCCTCTACATTTCTGTGCTCCATGCATTTGGGGCAACGGCGGTTAAGCATTACACCTGTTTGTTTCGAACTCAACGTGACATTTTTCCCTCAATTTCAAGGATCGCTGAGCTTGTGGAAAGAGTGAGGCGTGCTTGAATCTTTTTCTCAGACTAAAAGACAAAAGCGCTCTGCGAATAGGCTGGACAGAGGCCTGCACTTGTAAACAGCTTGGGGAAAAAAGAGAAATCCACAGTAATTTGACTGGGACTGAGACAGACAAACTCCCCTCCCCCCTGTCTCTCACTGCCAGAGAGAAGCTCTGATTTGAACACAGCTTCCAAATGTCAAAAGTGAGAATCAGTGATTTGTTTTGCAGTCTTAAAATAGCAGGCACAGATAGCACTCATGCTCATAGGCATGGCAGCGGAGTTGGGGATGGGGAATGCCAGGGAAAGAGGCCAAGCATATAACTACGTACCACAGACAGCTTCCCACACCACTGGCCTGACAGAGCCCACAGCTAAACGAGTCTGTCTCTCTCTCTCTCCTCTCCCCCCCTCTCTCTCTCTCCCTCCTTATCCCTCTCTTTCTATCCATCTCTCTATCTGTCTTCCTCCTTGTATCTCTCTCTCCCTCCCCCCTCTCTTTCTCTCCCTCTTTGTATCTCTCCCTCTCCTTCCCTCTCTCTCTTTCTCTCTCCATTCCCCTCCCTCCCTCTCTCTCTTTTTCTCTCTCTTTCTCTCTATCTCTCCCTCTCTTTCTTTCTCTCTGCCTCTCTCTCTCCCTCCTCCCTACCTTTCTCTCTCCCTCCCCCTCCCTCCCTCTCTCTCTTTTTCTCTCTCTTTCTCTATCTCACCCTCTCTCTCCCCCACCCTCCCTCTCTTTCTCCCTCTCTTTCTTTCTCTCTGCCTCTCTCTCTCCCTCCCCCCTCTCTTTCTCTCCCTCTTTGTATCTCTCCCTCTCCTTCCATCTCTCTTTCTCTCTCCATTCCCCTCCCTCCCTCTCTCTCTTTTTCTCTCTCTTTCTCTATCTCTCCCTCTCTTTCTTTCTCTCTGCCTCTCTCTCTCCCTCCTCCCTACCTTTCTCTCTCCCTCCCCCTCCCTCCCTCTCTCTCTTTTTCTCTCTCTTTCTCTCTCCCCCTCCCTCCCCCCACCCTCCCTTCCTCTCCCTCTCTTTTTCTCCCTCCTTCTCTCTTTCTCTCTCTCCCTGCTCCTCCCTCTCTCTCTCTCTCTCTCCCCCCCACCCTCCCTCTCTCTCTCTCTCTCTCTCTCTCTCACTCTCCCCCTCCCTCTCTCTCTCTCTCTCTCTCTCTCTCTCTCCCTCCCTCCCTCCCTCTCTTTATTTCCCTCTCTCTCTCTCTCTCTCTCTCTCTCTCTCTCTCTCTCTCTCTCTCTCTCTCTCTCTCTCTCTCTCTCTCTCACTCTCCCCCTCCCTCCCTCCTCTCTTTATTTCCCTCTCTCTCTCTCTCTCTCTCTCTCTCTCTCTCTCTCTCTCTCTCTCTCTCTCTCTGTTCTAATCACTCCAGCAGGCCCAGCTCCTCAAGGCCTGGTTTTGAGTAGAGGGTTTCTGACAGTTCTGGACATCAGCATCGGTGAAGCCCCACCATGCCCTGGGTCACTGGGAATTCAGAGAGCTGGCTTTGACGAGGTCCTCTCACCACACCCACAACAGACAGCAACAGTCGACGAGCAGAGATGCTTCCATCCATCCAGGCTGTAATCTGCTGTAAGAAGAACTGTAGAAGGGCTATACTTACACAAAGCAGCAGACCTTTCCCCTTAATGATTCATGTCAGGCTCTATAAATGAGTTATCTCAGTGGAGATTGGTACCACTCCATTCTATTTTAACGGGAAGAGCATTTCATTCATTTATTTTTTTATATAACCACTTATCCAAACAATTAACTAGGCACATTTCCATGTAAGAAGTATATATATATATATATATATACTGTATACACATAAATATGGTCTGTGCTGTAATCTAATATAAAACATTTTTTTCAATCGCCTGCCTAGCTGGGGATATATTTATTATGCTAATAATTTTGATATTCTTAATAGCACCATTCATTATGCTTGCCATACTGTAAATGAAGACGTTTTTGCTGGTGAACGTTTCGGGGGGGAAAGAAAGCGAAGCACTTGAGCCACGGCAAGCAGCCAGAGGACATTTTAGACGGAGGCTTTTTAACAATCATTCATGGTTATGAGCCCGGGCCACAGTGCACAATCTTTTAATTAAAAACGCTGAACGCGTTCAACTCAGCGTATCTTCTCCGGGCCACGGTCCCTGGTCCGCTTCGCCGATAAAATTTCGATCGGCGAATGCAAGTACGAGTCCTAGTTTTGCCTTCTTTTAACCGTTCGTAAAGGATCAGAGGCTGGGCTTCTATAGGCAGACTGGGGGGTAACTAGACGCCCATGTTCATTATTTTGGGGGCAGCAGTTGGGTGGTGAAGGAAAAGGGCTTTGAAACGGGAGGGCAGGTGGGTCACTGCTATTGTACCCTTGAACATGAGGGACGCTTTTATCCAGGTAGTGAATGTACATTTTCTGCCCCAGCGGGATTGAACCCACAACCTATGCGTTGCCAACGCTGTGCTCTACCAACTGAGCCAACTGAGATGCTTACTTACTTAACCTGGATGACTCCGGTAAATACCCAGACGGACGGTACATTAGATGTCTGATTCACTTTCGATGAGGAAATACACCAAGCAGCTAAATAACCAGGACCTTTGCTTTAAAATGAGATCAGAAGCCATGTGCTTGCTGTACTTTGAGCGAGGAAACAACTGCGCCTCGATCCTACGATATCGTAAAGACCGGGCTCCCGAGACACCGCGCCACGCCTTACTGCGCTGCTGCTGTTAAGTGTTCCCACTGTGCAGCAGAGCTCCCAGCGAGCCAACCGCATTATCTCGCTGGCTTTGGAAAAGAAGTGCTGTTAACTCGAGGGTAGCTGTGGAAGGCGTCGGGCCGGACAGGGCAGTCAGGGTGATTAACGGCCACGCCTGCTGGCAGGCCAGCCGGGCCACACGGCTGTATGGCATCGTCCAGTTGTGCCGCTGTGCTTAGAGCCGCTCTGCTCTCTCGGTAGGTGGCTGGAACACGGGAGCCGAACGCGTGGCGAGAGAGAACCGTGAGACTGAAACGGCACTGAAAAGTTCTGAATGCCCGTGTGTCGTGTCTGTTGCAGTGCTTTGCTGAAAGGCGCTTTTTGTTTAGTTTGTTATTTTGATTTATTGTTTCTGGTCAGAACCCCTTGAGGGGGGCGGCCAAAGTTTATTTTGTTCATTTATAACGTGCAAGTTCTCTCTCTCTCTCTCTTTCTTTAATAAAAATCCCGGTCCGCAGACTAAAATAATCCAATCCCTGCATTCCAGCTGTTTTGTTCTAATCCTGGTTTTGTCGCATGGTGTGCGACAGTAGCATTTCATCGTATGCAACAGAGGATTCAGTTCAAGGACCATGTTTATTATAACAGATCCTGCTGTGTGAAGTAATATGGCATATACTATGTGTACTAGTATGTATATACTGTATGTGTATGTGTATATATATATATATAAAGTCGATATAAAAAGTATTCACCCCCTTTGGCATTTTTCACATTTTATTTTCTTACTTCATGGAATCAAAATGGATTTAATTGGCATGTATTGCCACTGATCTACACAATATACTATATAATGTCAAATAAAAAAGGACTAAAGATTCTTCTTAATTAATGACAAAAAAAACTATATATATATATATATGCATATACACGTACAAACGCTGCATATATGTTGCACGCTCTATATAAATGATTCTGTTCAGCAGTAACACTAGACGAGTCCGCTGTCCTCCTCTCTTAGTGTGGCCTATTAAACAGCATGTGGTTCCATTCTGAGCTGATGGGATAATTAGCATGTGATCTGAGACGCTTCCTCATATCAGTGGGTGAGAGGCTGTGTCGTTCCACTCACACACACCCTCTCACCCATGAGGCATCTGTGTCTCTCATGCTCTAACTCAATGGATTATTTCTGTAAACAGTGGCTGAAGCCTCTGTACATGACACTGCGTGGAACTACATTACCCATAATGCCTACACATCCTATACTTTCTCGTACTTTACACCAAAACCATAGGCGTTGACAGGGTGTCCAGGGGTGAACCGCATTTCCATCAAACTTGTACAATCGCTCAGCCAGGGCATAATTTTCCAGCCACGTGCTGCAGTCAAACCTCTGATGATTAGACATTAGATTGGCTGGGAACCCTGAGCTGTTCTGAGCGCGTTGACTGTGACTTCATTAAACAAGAGGAGAAGGAAACGGCTCGTCACACGTGTGCGTAGTGCCGTCAAATTCCATCAAAGGCCGTCTTCGGTCCCTGAGCATTGCATAACATAGCAGGCGATGGATATAAGGGCGTAGAGATCAGACACAGAAGTCACTGAAGAGAAAAGTAATTAGCCTGTTCGTTGCATCACGGTCTGCCTCGAAGACAGCGGTAGGACTGTACGACAGAGGCAATTAAAGTCCTTCAAACTGAATCCAAAATGAAACCTACTGCAGCCATTGCTGATTTCCTATGAATTTATTCACGTGAACGTGAGTTCGTGAGCTTGGTGTGTGAGCATGCTTTTTAAATATGCTACCCGCTGGTACACGTGCTAGTGTGGGTGCATGTAATTTTTTTTTGGATTTTTGGTCACAATGCGCGAACAATGTTGCGTTTGTAGATTCCACCCTGAATGGAAGAAGCTGTGATTGTTTTCCTCGTTGTTAGTCTATGTTTTCGTTCCAGATCGCTGACGCAGACTTGCTGAACACCTCATTACCGAGGCGTCGATCCTATGTGTGAATCGGATGAAAAGGGGTCCTGACTCCCTGTGGACATTAAATATTCCATACAACGTGTCACAAAAGAGTATTGTCAATCATAATCCCCCCTGACTACGGTAAATTGGCTAGGCTTTCTATTGTGTTCCTGTGTCCTCAGGTCTTCATTGTAAAATTAGATATTTATTATAAAATGATAAATTATATATGTATTAGGAGACGTCTGTAAATACTCACAAATGTTGTATTTACAGTGTCTTACGGGCTGAGCACCTTTGCATACAAGACACTGAAATAAGATCAAATCAAAACTACATTCATATATACTATATATTGCATATATATACTTTTTTTTGTGCATACACATTTGTATGTATATGTGTATTTTATGTGTTTATATTCCTCCCTCTCTGAATCAATAACAGTGTTCAGAAGGGAGAGGGTGTTGTCGGGGCAAATTTATTGCACCATTTAATATACGCTTCATAATATGAGAAGTATGCAAATGTCATGGCCTAATGTTATTATGCAGGCAGGTGTTGGAAATTAGCCTTGGGCTATGAACACTTAATGCAAATGCGTCCGACGCTTGTTTTTATAACATTGTGACAATGCTTTTTTCTGTGTCCCTGACAAACAACCGGATAAATGAATGAGTAAATAAATAAGCCGCAGGACCCCCCCTCGCCCGACTGATCCTGGGTCAGTTTCTCACCGCGTCCTGCCAGAGAAGCTCCCCCTCTGCTCACACGCCAGGCAGACCATCGCGTACCGGGCCTGGCTAAGAAGATCACGAAAAGGCTCGCAATTGTCCCAACTAGCATCAAACTGCTGAAGAATTGTGTATGCTGTCTGTTGTAAAATACATTAACCGTGCCATTTTGAGGAGGTCATCTGCATAGGAATGAGTGAGTTGATTAGACAGTAAGTTCCTGTCTTTGATTACCGATGCTTTGTCAGCAAACAGTGCCTCTTTTATTGAATGAGCTAATCAGACACTATTACTTCCTGACTTCCTTGCTGGTGCTTTGTTAGCAACACAAAGGCTCATAAACTGATCATCTGTCCCTATGTATATAATTAGGTGAGAGACTCATTCACTTTAGACTCTTTACCAACTCGCTGTGGACCGCTGTGTGTAATAAACTTGCATTTCAAGTCAGACTGCTGAGTCTCCTGGTCGTCTCTTCGGAAGAAGCTAACACTGCTAAACACTCAGTGAAAACGAAGGACTGACACCCCCATTTCTGTCAACCTGCATAAATGCATCTGTGTACTGTGTGCACGGTCATTTGTCATTTTGTCATTTGTGGGTTATGCGTACTATGTACATTTTATCATGTGTTATTTTGGCCATATGCTTCATATGTGCAAGGAAAATTCCCTCTCGAGAGCCATAAAGTTTTATATCTATTTATCTATTTATCTATTTATCTATTTATCTATTTATCTATTTATCTATTTATCTATTTATCTATTTATCTATTTATCTATTTATCTATTTATCTATTTATCTATCTATCTGTCTGTCTGTCTATCTATCTATCTATCTATCTTTCTCTACAGATGTCTTTCTATTAAACTCGTTTTAAGCTGTGCGAAAAAGAGCTCTGTGAAATAAAACTGCAGGAGGAATGAACAGTTACTGACCTTTCGGAAAAATACTTTGTTACAATTCTTCACGTTGATGAAGGGATCAAGGCATTCGGCTTCGGTTAAATATTTAGCTTATCTCAATTAAAATTTCAGTACCGTCTGTTGTCAGGGTGAACTTATTGCATCGTTTATGACAGTTCCGGGAATTTGTGAAGCATCCTTGGGTTTCTCATTGCTGTAATGTCATGAGATTGATCTGAAAAGGATATTGCAACAAACAAATAAAGAAAATGATTCACCATTTTGATTGGAGAATACAAACAATAAAAACGAGGGAGTTCACATGAGATGAGTCTTTTTGGAAAGCTTTCTACCTGTAACATGAATCTGATATCAGCCCTCCGATGACTGTCAATTGCCTGAGGCAGGCTCACACAGGTATGTGTGTGAAGGCGCGGGAGACAGACGGACAAATGAGCTTCATTCACCACATGACAACATCAATTTTAAGCCCAATCCAAAACACAGCTGTAGTCATTCTAAATTCCTATCTCCATGAACTGGGCCATGATTGGCCAATCAATTTTAATTCCATTCCAGTGTAGCCCTCCTTCACAGCTCTGCTTCTAACATAGGTTCTGTGGGCCTGTGTGTTCGGCAGTCCGAGGGAATTCATTAGCCTGTCCCTGATTAATGTAGCATTCTTGTCGATGCATAATTACTAGTTGGGATTGTTTATGATTGCTTAGTAGGGTGAATGTAAAGCATTTGTGGAAAAGGCTTCTCCGGAATGAGAGAGAGAGAGAGAGAGAGAGACAGAGAGAGAGAGAGAGAGAGAGAGAGAGAGAGAGAGACAGAGAGAGAGATTTGGGGGTTGGGCGGTCATGATTGTTAACTGCAGTCAAAGGAGAGCGAGACAATGCATCATGCCTCACAAATTAAACGTCGTTGCCTTTTGGCCACAATACCAATAATAGAAGAAAAAAACAAATGTATTTAAAAAGGCGAATTGATGTCTCTCCGAATTACCTATCGCAAAGCCGAAGCCCCGCTGGTGGATTGTTAATGGCCACTGACGGTCTTAATCCACGTTGCATGGGAGCGGAATCGATATCCTCGGCACAGGCAGCTGCTGCATGGCCAATGGGAGAGCAGCAGAGGGGGTAATTAGGCCTAACAATCAAACATGTCTGCAGCCAGTCCCTACGGAAGACCACGGTAGGAGAAATCGAATAAGTCGTCCGTCAGCTAGTCGTGGAGAACGGGGCTGGGGACTGCTTAAAAAGAAACTGCCATTTAGCTGCGCCGTCCTTGCAGTTCGTCTTTTGCGAGAGGAAATGGCTGGCTCGAAAGGAGAATGGGTATGGCATGGATGTACAGGTGTGTATGTGCTGAAATGTGACGATGTGAATTTGATGTATTGGACAGATAAGTTTCACTTTTTGGACAGAAGGCTTTGCAGAATTGTCTATGACTATGTGACTATCCGTTGTGCTCAAGACAGGAAGGCTGTGTCTAAAGTCCAGCACGTTGCACACAGATTCTACATGATGCACCCAGATCAGAGGGCCCTCTAAGGGCCCATGTATGGTGATATAAACATTTAATACATGTGTTATTACTTATTAACTAATTATGACTAATTATTTGGTCTGAACATCTAATAAATATAGTTGAGCGTGAAATAAACAGGTAATAAAAATTCTGTTTAGATTTTTTAAAATATGTTTTTATTAGGAAATTACTGCACTTTACTGAACTGTAGATATCAATGGTACCTGCAATTATTTCCAAAGAACAGATGTAAATGCATGTAATCACATTCATAATTTTGAATAAAAGTGCATTCCATAAAATAAAGCCCATAAATGAAAGTGCGACCATTTTCAACTCTAAAATAGACTTTTATCTCTTCAGATCAGCCTAAATGTAGTCTGCATTAGATCGTTTTTTCAACCCTTTGATCAGAAAAATTGAATGAGCATCCCCCACCATTTCTCTGAATCCCATATGTGTACAAATTTCACAAACATGTACATTTAATGGAAATTAGGCATGTTTCACACACACACACACACACACACACACACACACATTCACTTCTGTGCTCCCAGTGTTTACTGCATTTAGTCATCAATGTAAATGATCTCTCTCTATAAAATTGCAAGGTTTGAATGTTTAGCCATATATCGTAGTATGTTTCTGTATAGGCAGCGCAGTGTGCTTCCTTCGCTCAAGGGCAAAACAACAGCTCTGGCCCAGCTGGGATTCAAACCCACACACTCAAGCCCACACATGCAAAGTATTATAAATGTACCATCGTAATTGATAAATATTTAGAAAAGAAATTCTATGATTAGAAATAAAGGAATGAGAAAAGAAGAAGAAAAAAGAAAAAAACACCTGTCTTTCCTCTAACCGGTTGTTCTGGCTGGGAGTGGACTGGGTGAGTATGTGAGAGTGCGTGGCTGATGGGATCGGGCAGGGCCCTATGGCTGTGCACCGGCAGGCCCCCCGCTGATGTCAGCATTAGTTACCTTTCTCCAGATAACTTCCTCCCTGGGCCCACGGTCGGCCGAGCGTGGCCGCCTCCCGCTCCGTCCTCGAGCCGACGCGCTCTCACCAGATGCCCCTCGCACGCGGCCCGGCGCGGGCACGCACGGGCGCCCTTCGGTCCGAAGCAGCAGAGCAGGTTTCATGGACGCTCAAGGGCAGATCTCGCGTGCGTCGCGGTCGTGTTTCCGCCGAGCGGAGAATGTTTATTTCGGCGGCACTAAATGGAGTTCGGTGTTCGTGGCGAACGCGGTTCAAGCCGTTGCTCAGTGCGCTTTGTCGCGTGCCCCGCTCCGGTGATCCCGGGCCTTCTCGTCTCAGCGGCCCTTCTGTCTCACGATCTCTGATTCGGGCGGCAGGCACTGTTTGCTAACATCGGGAGGGCGCAGTTTGTTCTTATCCGTGTGATCCGTATGCGTCGCCGTACAGCACGGGTCTCAGACTCCAGTCCTGGAGGGCTGCAGCGTTTGGTGCGTTTCAGCACTGAACCCTTGTGTTAATCTTCATATTCTGTACACTAGATCCACGTGTCCACAGAGTCAAAAATGACCCAGCCTCGCCACACCCCTATGACAAAGCCTTAATTGAATTTTAAACCCCAAATCTATTTTGCATGAAGAAACAACCTGTCACTCATCAACAATTTGGTGAATAACTGTGTTTTCCTACATCCCCCGCCCCCCCTTCCTCCCAATCTAAACGCAGGGATCAGCCTCTGGCACCAGCCTCCTGCAGATTCGGTCACAAAAGTGCCGCGTAACTCAGGGAGCCTAAATGTGCTGCCGTTTTATTATTCCCTCCTCCCCGCGCAACAGAAAAGATTTCAGTTTCTTTTTCTTTTTTTTTTATATCTAAAAGGTCCACCTCAGCATATGTGAACATCAAACTACATTTCACTGCCATCTTTTCAGACTCGAGCGCTATTCCCTAATGAAACTGCATAATGGGGGTTCGGCAGAAAAAAGGGAAGGGTAGCAGCGTCTCCATGGTGCTCCGCTCAGAATATATCGATTGGCCTTCCGCCGTCTGAATTTCCCCAACCTGATGTAATCACTGGCAATTTGCAGAAAACCTCTGCTGCTGGACCAAAGCCATTCAGTTCAACTCCAGCCTTTAAGAGAGTCTGGGGGGCTCTCTGTGTTATTCTAGACCCCCCCCCCACCCACCAAGGGGGCGTTGTGGGGGCATGGAGTTTGGGGAAGGGGGTGGGGGGGGGGTTGTTAGTTTGGTGATCATCAGGAGGTTGGGGAGGGGTGTGGCGGGGGGGGGGTCATTTTGTGATTAGCTTTGAGTCTACTTCAGTCCCCATTCAGCTGCAAGCCAAAAAGCCAAATTTTGATCAGGGCAACTTGAAATTGAAGTAATTGAAGCAGTGGTGATACTTTTCCCTGATTGGATAGTCGGCTGTAAACGAGTTTGGAGCCTTTGATGTATTCTGTTTGTTGTTATATAGTATCCCAATAGAATTATTTAGAACTCGCTCCTGAAAGGGTTAAAGTAGAGACCTCTGTTTGTGGCACTCGAGTGAAGGGGACTCTCTCCAAACCTCACTGCGATGGGTGACCCCCATCACCCCCCTCAGATGACACCGGAGGGGGGGGTGTACCCTTCAGGGCAAATCCCAAAGCATCGAAAAAACATCAAAGAAGAAACGGGGAAAAAAACACACAAGGTCAAAACACGCAACATACGAAAAAAAAAAAACATCAATGCAGGAACAACAATGGCATGCCTGCCTGGGAAACCATCCTTAATTTATATTTAATCTCTTTCCTCCTCCCAGACTCCCTCTTCTTCTCTCTGCAAGACCCCACAAGCAGCCTCAGGGGAAGGCAGGCGGCCAGCCGACTTTGAGCAGACACCGACGCTGCCCCTAATCACACACACTTCTGAGAGGAATTAATCACCTTCCAGACACAGGGGCCTGCTCCACCGTACTCTCCCCGGAAGGTGTGCGGCTATTCACAGGAAGAAAAGTGCCCATCAAACCCCAAACTCTGTCGCTTACAGAGGAAGGACTTCTTCCACGTTTCATTATGCAGGTTTTAAGATTTAGCCAGAGATTTATGTCATTTTCCAATTTTTGAATGTTTTGTTATGAAATAAAAACTAACTCACATCAGTCAAAACTGTTAATAATTGCAGCCACCTGCTGTGTCGGTTACATTTCCCCAGGCAGCGGCACAACCAAAACATTAAAAAACTGCCGAACACGAAAAGCACTCAGAATGAGTAATGCTCTGGTAAAATGGCTATTGCTACATCTTGTACAGTATTCACATGTAAATACTTATGCATTTATTTATTTATCAAAATACACCACAGATAGATTTTTTTTTCTTCCGAAGACAAGGTTGACAGGAAAGGTTTTCAGTGGCTGTGCTTGACCACAGATAGCTCAAAGTGAATACATTGGGCCCACATTCTGCAATACTGCTTCCTACATACATTTGGCCCCCAGTACACAATTGGTCTATTGCACAAGCCCATGTAAAATGCCCATATATTATAACTCTACTGGAGATGGAACCTACAGCTGGGTGGTGTTCAATATTCTTGACCAGAATAATTTTTAACAGGTTGATATCAGGTTGATATCAGCATACGGGAAGAAACTAATACAGTAATATTGGACAGGTCAATATCAGCCTACAGTGAGAACCTAATTAAGTATTATTAAACAGGTTGATATTAGTCTACAGTGAGAAACTAATTAAATAATATTGGATAAGCTTATATCGAGCACGTTCTCATCCCAACTCGTCAGATATTGACGCTGGCCCCTTGTCGTCACCTGGAGATGCGCCGGGATGCCTTTGGCGCGGAGTTTGACGCCAAGGGCAGCAATATTTTTTAAATCATTTTCCGTGTATAGTAAATTAAATAATTTCTGGTATATGTGTATGTGATTTTAAGCAATTAAATTAGAAGAAGTCACAATAGTTAGCGTGTCTAACAATAGGCTAGTTACTACACATTTGCATTGAATTATTCAATGTATTATTATTACACGTTAGACATGACATAATTATTACACATTCGCATTTAATTGCTTAAAATCACATGTGTGCACAACTCCCGATCTACAGTGGAACAGGTGTAAAATGAACTAGTGCAGATCCATCTCTACAGTAGAAAACAGGGTGAGGGGCAATAAAGTGCTAATGGAACTGTTCTACCACAGAGGAAGAGCTTGATTGTTTTGGTGACTTTTTTTCTGTAAAATTTGAAGAAGCAGGAGATTGGAGCAGATCGTTTTTTGTATGCTTGGGAATGAAAGGCTTTGATTTTGTTTGTGGCAGGCAGAAGTTAATAAAGCCTCACCCCGAGGAGAGAGCTCAGCTGGTCTCTGGTAGCACCAGGCTGACTCATCTGGCCTGTTTTGTAATACCTTTTATTTTTTATTTTTTTTATCGGAAGTCTGCTGTTCTTTACAATAAATGTGATTCACAGCTTAACGGCGAACGGCTAGAAATCGAAACGGCGAAAATACGTTTCCGTGACGCAAGAAATCTGAAACATCACGTTTGCGTAAATGCCTACGGCAACATATCCGCCACAGTCTGTCTCAATCCCTCTCTCCCTCTTCCCCTCTCTCTCTCTCTCTCTCTTTCTCTCGCTCTCGCTCTCGCTCTCTTTCGCCGTAAATTTTCTGTAGCTCTAATTCAATAGGACTTCCTGCACCTGTATTTCTGAATCAACTGAGCACTGAGCAGACACGACTGGCTGGCTCATCGTTAATAAGCACATGAATTCAATCCACCAACGTCGGAGGAAGGAAGGAAGGAAGGGGGGGGTCGAGGGGGGGAGCCCTCGCCATCTCGTCGCCCATGAACCAGAACCATGTTCAGTTTATGCTGAGAAAGAACATAGGGCCTGTTAATCAACTCTGCTCTGGTCCTAATAATTTTTTTATCTCCGATTAGAAATCATCAGCTCAGTCAGTACCCCCCACAGCTGCAAGCAAGCAACATTAGCATTACGCAATGCAATGCAATGCAAGCATTAAGCAGACGCTCTTAACCAATGCGACTTGCAGAAAGTGTTTTCAAGTCCAGTAGATGAACAATGAGGAGACATGCAGTCCTCCTGTGAGCCAGTGTCTATTCCCACTACAGGCCGAACATTAATACAGGAGAGCCAGTTGGGGAGGAGGAATATCTCTCAGGAATGACAACTGGCAGCCTGTGGGCATGTTTATCAGCGGAAAAAATTAAATACATCGCAAACTGCTTTATAAACTGAGACGATGCATTTTTACATTTACATTTTAGCCATTTAGCAGACGTTCCTATCCAGAATGACAAAAAGTGCGAACTGTTTTATAAACTAAAATGATGCTGCATTGAACACAGGTTTTCAGGACACTGCTCCCAAGATTGCTGATAGGGTGATTGTGTATGCTGTCATACTGATTCAAAAACGTCACCGGCTACTTCTGGATTCAGCCCCGGCACACCCACCAAACTGTAACAAACATGCCTGAGAGGTTGTTGCGAAAAGGCACTCGACGCTGGGCGCAAAAAGGCATTCAGTAGCAGCCGTAGCAAAAGGTGGCATAACGTTTCGCTTGCTGAACTCACCCCTGGTGTGTAACTGGGAGGAGCTAACGCAGAGGATAATGGCATGGCCTAGGCTTTAACCCATGATGTCTAAGCTACAGGGTCCGGCCTGTACACATAGAGAGCATCTTAACCCATTGAGCCACACAGGAGCTGTCCTCAGTCATGAAAACCCTCATGTCAAAATATAACATTCAACTCCAACATACGTACATTAGAAAACATATCGGTCATTGTCGCCTAAAAGTGTGGTATATTTTTACAATGTGGGGATACATATTATATATTAAAAGGTGGAAACAATTGGTGTGGTTTCTATTATATTGGAGGTATTATATTTCAATGAATGTTAATGTATCCTTTATAAACAAAGGATAGCTAGCAGTGTAGCAAATAATACATTTTAGATAGTGAAATAACATGCATTTTTAAATGTTGAAAATGCAGTAAACTCATCGTCGTTCCTTCAATATGCTTGACTCTCGTTCTTGTGCGCATAACTGAAGGTCGAGTGCTGTGCATGTAAAGCGGGATTGAAATCGAAGGTGCGCTGCACGTCTGTGTCTTTGCATGCCACATTCTCTGCTCTCGCCTGCGATTGGTCACCATTGTCCCGTTATCAGACAAAGTCCTTAGCAAGGTTGTGGTTTGTGCAGTCCACGGTCTTCTGCAGCAGGGAGATTAGGCTAATGGCATTCCCAGATACCAGACACCCCCAACGATTTTTACAACAAGTATTTATAGAATGGACCCCACACACACACACACACACATACACACACACCACCCCCGCCCCCAACCCCTCACCACACACACGCGCACACACACACACACACACACACACACACACACCCAAACACCCGGGCAGCGCACTAATCAATCAGACCTGACACATGCTTCAGTGGGAGTGGAGGTTGCGGGGACTGTAAAGAGATGTCAGTCACGGTGACAGGAGCACTAAACAGTGCAAGCAGGCTGCCAGCCAGCACGAGTCACACACACTTGACAGCGCCGCTAATGCCCCCTGTCACCTTGGCTGAATAATACGGGGGCGGCAGGGCTGGTCCAAACGTGCCACCACTCCATTCTAATGAGAAAGGGGGATTTCCTCGTTTCATTGTTTATTTACATTAGGTTGGTGGTGGGGGGTGGGGGGCGGGGGGTGGGGCGGGGTTGAGGGCAAGATGTGTATTTTCCCTTCCTGAGAAAAGAGGCCAGAGACTAGGTGTGTGGATGGAGAGTCTAATGACATAGACATTAGCAGGGGCTTGATTCTTGACTTTAGACCACTAGACCAGTGTTTCCCAAAACCATTCCTGTGGGGCGCACTGCCCTGCGTGTTTTCATTCCAACCGCCACTCAATCGCACTCAGGTCATCGTTAACAGACTAATGATGCAGACGATAGGAGGTTGGAATTAAAATTTCCAGGGCAGTGTGCCCTGCAGGAGTGGGCTGGGAGACCCTGCACTAGACCACTGAACCCAATTAGGACTGAACCAAGGTTGTTCCTGATCTCGTAGAGACAGCTGCACCGTAACACCAGATCATGAAGGTGGAAAGTGGCAGTTGATCTCTCTCTGGACTGCCAGTGACAAAAGAATCACAGAGATCACCTTTAGCTAGCCTCCATTTGAAGCAGTGATGTTTAGCTGCGCATACAGTGTTCTCTTCTGGTGAGGTGACTGCACAGCACAGCTGCTGGACGGCAGAGTGGAAAGAAGAGGCACTCGATGGTTAGTGCTTTGGAGTAGAACGCCCGCTTGACAGGCCTATGAATACGATTGGGCACTCCAAATTGGGAGAGAAGGGAGGGTTATGAAAATTGCTTCCCAAAATAAGTATACTAAAAATATGTTTTAAACTCCCTTTATCTTGTTCATCTGCTTCGTTGCTTCGTTACAAGTCATTAATGACGCAGGTCTCCCAGCTAGCTCTTTACATTCTCAGCGTTTCCTTTACTGGTGATGGGAGAATGAGATGTCATGACACTGAAAATGGGTGGAGCTGCGATTAACCGTCAATCACTGACTTCTTTGAACCAATGAAAAGGTTTTTGCTCTTTGCAACAAATCACAATGATTGCTTCAAGTCAGTGAGTTACCGGTAACCTATGGAATCTCCCGCCATGTTTGGTGTCATGACACCTCATTCACCATCACTATCCTTTACATTTTAGATGTAAAAGAAACATATTGTTGAAACATGTAAAAACTGAAACATATTGCCTATATTAACATTTAACATTTACATTTTAGACATTTAGCAGATGTTCTTATCCAGAGCGACTTGCAAAATGTGCATTTATACATGGTATATTTCTACTGTTTTAAGAATAGATTTACAAACGATAAATGACTATTAAATGGCTGTTAAATCCATATATATTCTTGCTCCCTCCGTTTCCTCTGCTGAGAGATGCACGCAGGAGTGGGGGGGGGGGGGGCAGCAGGCCATTATCTGTGTACGAGCGATTGCATCAACGCTCATAATGTATTTATTCAAGGTCTCTCAGAGCCCGTGCAGAAAGCCCTTGTCTTGTAAAGTCTCGTGTTGTTATTAATTAATCCCCTTCCCATGTTGCCCTGTCAACTGCTCCCGCTGCTTCACACAGCCTGCCTTCCCCTGTGGCGGGAATTTTTACCGCTACGGTACAGAGAGAGAGAGCTGAGTGTGGGGGTTTATCTCAGAGAGATAGAATTAGGGAGAGAGAAAGACAAAGAAAGAGAGCGAGAGCGAGAGCAAGAGAGAGAGATATCAGGAGGGACCAGAATTCTGCTAAAATAAAAAAAGAAGAAGAGAAAAAAACAGAGATAACAGAAACGGTCTCAGAAGCTCTCGCCGAGGTAACCAGGGAACACGAGGCCTCCGCGCACGGAGACGGCGTTGCCATGACATTCGTTAGGATACAAAACAGAACCTGTGTAGCGACATGCCACATCCTGTCTGTCAATGTCGGCGGAGGGCAGCGTCAGCCGCAAAGCATTGGCAGAAGACAAGGAGCCCACACCAAAGCTCTCGAGGAAGCCATGGGGGGGATGTTTCATACTCTGTGTTGACGTTCTGAAGAAGACCAAAGAGACATTTCACCACCGTGTAGGGAAAGGCCCCCCGGTGATAATAATTGCTATTAACTTGGGGATGTTACAGGGAGCCACTGTTTGTTGTTGCATTCCCCCGCATCAAGAGCTGATTTATGATTCAAATACCTCTCCGGCCCCGCTGGCACACCCTGGCGACGTGCTTCACTGCCCTCCGGGGACCCAGAGTGCACTTTCCAGCATCGGACCATTCACTGAGGCAAAAATTAAAAATTAAAATTAACTGTCGTCATGGAGACAGCGAACACTGCTCGTCGACTTTTATCAATCCCAAATGATCAAAAATAATCAAATAATAATAATAATAAAAAAGGTATCGCTATTTTTCCAGCTGCCTCCATCACTTTTTTAATCAACTCCAATATGCAGCTCTGGAATTCTTTGTGGGTGATTTGAGCGGGATATTAGAATCCAGAGGGGTGTGATGGTCTGTGAACCTCTACAGCAGGAGTGTCAAACTCATTCCATCGAGGGCCGACTGTGTGCAGGTTTTTGTTGCAACCAATGCACTACAGCAGGTGATTTCACTAATTAGCTCACTTCTTCAACCAAGGGAGGGACCTAATTGAAATCATCTGGAGTAGTGCATTGGTTGCAACAAAAACCTGCACACACTTGGCCCTCGATGGAATGAGTTTGACACTCCTGCTCTACAGCGTGATGCCCTGGAATATTACCACACTGCATGATGCCCTGGAACAATACCATGCAGCATGATGCCCTGGAATATTACCACACTGCATGATGCCCTGGAACATGCCCATGCAGCATGATGCCCTGGAATATTACCACACTGCATGATGCCCTGGAACATGTCCACGCTGCATGATGCCCTGTCTCTGGTCTTACTACAACAGTGGTGTTTCGCTGTGCCAACATATATACGTGTTCATTGTACCTTCAGGGTACACATAAGATCCTTCATGACACAGTGGTGTACCTATTCCCAGTGAAAAAGTTACAATTTGAGGAAAGCTACAGATTTGTACCAAGGAAGGGTAATTAATCCTTATTCACACTGGCGGCAATATTGGAATCATCTTTTTCTCGCAAGGGTAGCATCTATACTTTAATTTCTACCTTTTTTTCGGAGAGTGCTGCTACTCCATGCTGTAGGAGGAAGTTGCCCGTGAGCGCTGGTCTGAAGTCAGCTTAGCATTTTTCTTCCTAGTGGTTAAGGTTAGGATCTGGGTAGAGTTAGCTGATCCTGTGTCAGTGCTTAGGGTCATTTCTGCATTGAGTCCTTCTCCACCACACTAAGTGCCTCCCTGCCTCCCGGGTTTGTGCTGAGGCAAAGACTATGATCTGGATTCAATCAATATTTGTTCTTATTTATTGATTTACAAATAAATGCTAAATAATACTAACTTTTTTTCATAAAACACAATTTGGCAAGTTCATTTCTGGACCACAAATTTTGATTGAATCCAGGCCTATGTGTGTCTCTTTTATGTAACGTGCAGAAATGTATGTAGCGAAATTGGTTTAACAAAAAAACATACATATTCTACTAATATGGATACATATTACAACATACTAATTCATAAGCAAACAAAGGTCCCCAGATATATATATAGAGAGAGATGGGAAGAGAGAGAGAGAGAGAGGGAGAGAGAGATGGGAAGAGATTAAGTGAAATCAGTTTGTTTGGGCTCATCACGTTGTTTGAGCATATTTTCCATGACACTTTCTGTGGATCGCTTTTTAATTCTTTTTTGCTGATGAACACATAACGCATCTGCTTTCTGTCAGACTGGCATGTGAATCGTGTCTTCAGGGAGCTCATTAGTCTGCGCCTTCTCTTGTCCTCCGCAGATTGATTGAAATCACAAAGAAATAAATACGCATTAATAGCAGGCCACCGAAATAGAACGATGGGGAGTTATTTTTCCCCCGCTATGATGCAGAACACACATTCAATAGCTGCCCTTCATCAACAACAACAACAACAACAACACAGCTATTGTTTTAGATGTCACATGGGTGTCTGAACCTAATTGCAACTGATTACAGAAACAGCTTCCTCTAACTGTAAAGTGAGCCATTCTGAAAGGAGAGCATGAAATTAAAAGCTGAGACTGACAAACACAGACAATTAAAATTCAGTTATTTGTACATTAAACGCATTTAGCAGACACTTTCATCCAGAGCAGTTTACACAGTTTACACACAGCCCACTTACACAGCTGGATACATACTGAAGCAATTCGGATGAAGCACTTTTGCGAAGGGTACAATGGCAATGCCCCTCCAGGGAATTGAACCCGCAAACTCAGAGTTACAACCCCAGTTCCCTAACATTGCTGTCACCGTGGTTGCAATTGTGTTTTCTGTGCGGCAGGAGAGAGGCATCAGCGAGTTTTGAACTGAAGGATCTCAGCGCGACAAGAGAGCGATGTAGCTCGCTGAGCTAAAGACTCAAGTCTCTAACTCTGGGAAGTAATCACACTCTTATCGACGTCACTTTCTGTAGCGGACGCTCACGTACCAGGGCTCTTCCGCTACGTGTGCACGCTTGCCCGTGTTTTTTTACAGTGCACTTTTCATGCAGAGGAAGCCGCCGCCGCCCCCCACACTGCTCTTCCGCACAATCGACCGGCCGTGTGCTGACGAGTCTCTCAGCATCTGTTCCACGCTGCCTGGCTCACCGGGACCGTGATGGATTTCCCCTCACAATTAGCTTGCGTCTCAAAAATAAACAAATAGCCCACACACATCGAGATAAAAAGTTTATTCACAGGGAGCATCCTCTGAGTGGGTATCGACTTGTTTTGGGATCGCTTAAGGTGAGAGTTTTGAGTCGGAAATGAAGACGGGGCTAAACGAAGACTCTGCGGGACGGCGTTCGCGACTCGCCTCGAGCACGGCACAGTTTTGTACCTAAAAGTGCGTGGCGGGAACCAGGCTGCCGGTGTTAGATCACCACTCTGAGAGACTGTACTGGATCTCAGCTCTGACATATAGATCTCAATTAGAAGCCCGCTTGCCCCCTGCTTTTCGGGTTTACCGCCGAGCGGTGTGCCGCGTAGTCAGGGCCCGAGGGAAGCCGGCTCCTTTGAGCGATTGCCCTCCAAAGCTTCACTTTTTTTCTTTTTTTTTTAATGATGACCTGCGCATCCTCGGAACGGTGGAGGTGTCAGTGAGGCGCAGATCATTCGTTACAGTCGACAGCCACCCCCCCCCCAAACCACTGGAAAAAGACTTGTTCCCTCGTCTCCCCTGGAGTCGGCTTGCCGTTATCCGTCATCGCGATGAGCCTCGCGCTTTTTTTTTTTTTTTTTTTTAATGGAGGTGTGTGGTTGGCTGGACCGCATGTTAACCGCCCCGATCAGTCTACGCCCTGCAGGCAGCCAGAGGAAACTGAATGTGGGGGTGCGGAGGATGGGCCGAGGCTACAGAGGAACAGCGTCGTTGCGTCTCCTTTCTGTCCTGGTTTCCCTCATCGCTTAGGGCTACTCCCACTGCAGTGCGCAGTCACACAATGTACGCTTAGTGGCGTATCGACTCCCTGGCCTTTTCTTAGGAGAGAATATCTGGCCAAAACCATTCACTGTTAATGGTCCGTCTTCGATCGAGGGAGAGAAGAAAACCCCATCACAAAAGGAACTGTTTTTCCCCCACCACACACCACACATCCGCCTTTCCCATCCCGTGATCAGTATCAATTTTTTATTTCTTTTTTTTCCCCCCTCTGAGCTTACTCGTTTATAATTGGATGTGTTTCATGTGCGTTCATACCGAGCGCTGCTATTTAAGTCGGGGATGGTCATTTGAGGCTCGCTGAAGAGCGATGATGAAAGGAGCGGCGCTGCATCGACGATGGGCCTGGAGAGCCGGCGCTGAAATGACTCCCGCCGTCTTCCGGGGGGTTCGCCGCGTTAGGATCCCGCCATCGGCCCGGCGGCTCAGCAGGCATGGGGGACGGGCGGGCGGCGGAGACATTAGGACAGGGACCTTCTGAGGTTTAATATCATAATGGTAAAGGATGGTATGGCTGCTGACACATACGTGTATGTGTTCCCCAAGTATAGAGCTGGGTTTTTACTGGAGTGCTGTCATTCTAGGGAATTGATCCTACAACCATCTGGTGACAAGCCCAGTTCCCCAAAGAGTGTGCTGCACTCTTGCTAAGGAATTGATCCTACAGCCATCTGGTGACAAGCGCAGTTCCCCAAAGAGTTTGCTGCACTCCTGCTAAGGAATTGATCCTACAACCATCTGGTGACAAGCCCAGTTCCCCAAAGAGTGTGCTGCATCCATGCTAGGGAATAGATCCTACAGCCATCTGGTGACAAGCCCAGTCCCCCAAAGAGTGTGCTGCACAGCTTCCTCTTACACAGCCCACAACGCGTCAGACTTAGAGCATCCACACGTATCGGTGTTGTGTGTGTGTGCGATGTTTCTGGATAAGGTTTCATCTTATAAAAGAGCGGGCCACTACACACAGTCAGCCGCGCTCCCACGCCGGCACTCATGAGCTAAATGGGTTTGAAGCACAGTTCAGCGCGCTCAGGAGCCTGGAGAGGACGACCTCCAGTCGTGGCTCTTTCAAGTGCCTGCACATCAAAACCAGCGCCGGAGGGCTCCCCAAGCTCTCGACCGCCCTCCCTCCGGTGCACCATCTGTCCACCGTCCTCCATCCGCTCCGGGGGGTGAACGTGAGCCAACCCCCAACCCCCTGCCCCCTTCCCAGGGATTGAACAGATTCCAGTTCAATGTATTTTTTTACACTGTTTCTTATTTGCACACTGGACACAACTATCTACTAAAAGGTAATTTTTTTTTTTTTGGGGGGGGGAGGGAGAATGTTTTCGTTTTAGTATTTAATGATATAGACAACATCGTTTACAAGAGTAGGGCTGTAGAGGACACAAAGTCCCTTCTGACTATGATGGAACCTCTGCTCTATTAGAGGCACACCTCCCTATGGGCATCCCCCTGGAGCAAAGCTAACGGAGGCAGGAAATCCTTAGTGCCCGCTGCATTATCATTCATAAATAATGAGCGATAATTCAGCTTATGTCACTCGTATACGTTCCTGGTTGTTAAGGTGATCGGTGCGTTTAATCCTGGGAGACGATGTTTTCCCTCCCTCCTGTTGCCTGTTGACTGTTTTAATCCCAGCATGCACTGCTCTGTCTTTTTTATCTTTTTGGTGGTGTGATGCATGCCCCCTGGCCTTCTTCCTTTCTGTCTATAAATCTTAAATTCTACCTTTCTGTCTACTCATCTATTATGCAATTTACTTGAATCTCTCAATATTTAGATTTTTATTATTCATATTAGATTTTTAGCATGATATTATTATATATTCATTCATTCATTCATTCATTTTGGGTTTGCTATCTTCTTTCTCCTTCAAGCAGACAATCAAATGTAACATCTTTTGTGTTTTGTGTTGTGTTTCCATGCGGAGAAAAACATTTTCGCCCCCAAAAAAAGAGGATGTGACATTTTCAAATTTAAACAGAATGACCGGACTCAAATGTTTTAAACTCAACTGTTCGGGGTACAGCCCATAATATGTTAGCGCAGCAACTGGTTAAACGCTGTTTGACGGTGACCCGTAACCATGGAAACTCATAGATGGGGTTGAGTGATGGGACCGAGAGTTAGACCAATCGAAGAGGCGACCTGAAATGACTCTCTGACATATGTGTCTCATTCATTATTCCACTTTTCTGCTTCCCTCGCTCTTTGTGAGCTGACTGTAGGCGGATGCTTCGCTTTGCGTTCTTTCAAGTCGCCTACGCCAGGAAAAGTGACGCTCTGAGTTACACCGAGCTCACATACATGTTTTACATGTTTACATGTATGTGATTCATAGAAGCTTACATACACGGGGGAATATAAAGATAGCGCCTCGATTAAAATGTGAAGATTTCCACTTCAAATGTTTCCAATTCTTCAAACATTTGTGCCCCCCATCTCTGCACTATTCCCTGTCCCTGCACTAACTGCATTTTACATTTTACATTTACATTTACATTTTAAACATTTAGCAGATGCTCTTATCCAGAGCGACTTACAAGATTAAGCAATTAATACATGGTAAGGGTAAGATCAATCATAGTTCGCGCAAGAGATCAGTGCAGTAATACAGCGATAGACATCGTTGTAGGCAGCTGTAACACTGGGAAGGAAAAGGTTAGTAAAAAGGTTATTGTTTGTTTTTAGTTTTTTAGGTTTTTTGAGGAGTAAACAAGTATACATATACAAAAAGTATTAAACAAGTAATTGCTTTCAAAGCAATGTGACTGGCAATCTCACCTCTTAGACAGGACGGCCCGTGGCGCAGACGCTCCTGTACGTGATTGGGGATGTTTTCATTTTACATTACATTTACATTTACATTTACATTTACATTTTAGGCATTTAGCAGACGCTCTTATCTAGAGCAACTCACGCAGTTTTACATACAATCCATTTATACAGCTGGATATTTTACTGAAGCAATTCAGGTTAAGTACCTTGCTCAAGGGTACAACGGCAGTGGCCCCACCTGGGAATTTAACCTGCGACCTCTGAGCTCCCTAACCATTACACTACACTGCCGCCCACCCGAGAGTCTTCGCGAGGCTCGTTGGGAGATGGCGTGCGTGACCGTCAGGGCTGCGGTCTCGCCAGAAGAGCCCTGCCTCGCAGCCCCACTGACCCCAGCCTGACAGGAATCCTGTAGAGGCGGTCTCCCAAAGGCACTCCGCCATGATGAGGAAATCCATTGGCCTTCGGGGCATCCATCATCCTGCAACGGTGGCGGCCCTCCTTTAACAACGGTGCAAATGCTTCGACAGAAAGGGAGAAGGGGGAAATCAATGAGCGTTCGAGAAAATAACAATAAACCGCGGCGGACGTGCCCCAGGGCCAGATCTCGGCCCGTTGTCAAGGGAAAAGGGAGAGCGACACGTGCAGCCAATCAGACAGTCAGAGAAACAGACCTACCGCCTGGGAACCTGACTACTACCTACCCGCTACTGACAGCACAGGGACGAGCTGGGAGAGAGACTGACAGCGACATTGAAAGCACGTTTTGTTCGTCCTTTCTTTTCTACCCGCTCACGATAAAAAGTCACCCTTCTGTGCTGACTGTGGGGGCAGGGGGGGGGGAGAATTATAAGGAGAACAGTGTCAGATCGGATAGGAGTTTCTCTTACCTCCCTCCCTTCCCCTTTTCTCGCGTGGCGTGTGACATGGGGGAATTCTCCTGCTCCCTCCGACTCCTCCGAAAGATTGTTCACGGCGCCGCTGTCAAATTTGTGATGGATGACCTACGCGTGTCACTCCAGCGCCGGGTCGGAAAGCAATGCGCGTTTGCAAAAGATTTTATCACTCTGTCAATCACTCCTATGGCTGACAGTCTTCATGGGGAAAAGTTGACCTGTTTACATATGATTAGAAAAGTATTATTTCTGTCCTTCCGGTCTTGTCTAGTGCACGGTATCCACGGTATACCGTTTATATTATAGTGTACCGTTTCAAGGTTGTCTGTGGCAACGGGAGAAGGGAGAGAGTGACCATGCATGCTTCTCTGTGTTTAGTGTTTGAATGTCTTCCTCTCCGTGTTCTCGGCGGCTCGCTTTGTTTTACACTTACGTGCAAAACACCCAGGTAATTCACAGCACTGTAATTCCCATGTTCTTGCAATTATGCCGCGATGTTGCTGCAGAAGGGAGAATTAGCCTGGCCAGCGCATATTCACACACAGATCTGAAGGCCCAGACTCTGTCGAACAATTATGGTGGTTTTTCCTGTGTGAGTACGTGTGTGCATACGTGTGTGTGTGTGTGTGTGTCTGTGTGTGTGTGTGTGGGGGGGTGTTTTGTTTGGGTGGGAAAAGGGGTGTCTCAGGGGCAAATTAATGCAGTGTGCGATTGGATTTTTTTTTGGCTGGTGTAATATATGTATTTGATTAAATCTTAGATAGGGGCTTGAAACCATGAGGCCAAAGCGTCACACCAGTGAGATGACTCAGATGCGACAAGCATTCAAACACAAGCCATTTCAATTTGCCCTGAGTCAAAATCTTCCACTGAGGTCCACCCACACTGTGCAAATGATCAGCCGACAGGTCAAACTTACCGTGGCATTCATTAGTCCCATGGACACCCCCCCACACTCCCCCCTCCCTCCCTATCCATTACTTTAGCTCATATCAAACACTAGCTCTGCTGGACCCTGCTACATATACATGTAGCTGCCAAAATAAAGGAAATGGCAGCATTTGTCTTAATAGAACATTGGGCTACCATGAGCTGCCAGAACAGCTTCAATGTGCCTTGGCATAGATTCTACGAATCTCTGGAACTCTATCAGAGGGGTGCAACACCATTCTTCCAAAACAAATTCCATCATTTGGTGCTTTGTTGATGTTGGTGGAAAACGCTGTCTCAGGCCACGCTCCAGGATCTCCCATAAGCGTGTGTTTCCACACAGCCTTCGATTAAAGACCACTATAGCCGAGCCATACCCCTCTGCCTCTGGAACGCAGGCCGATAAGCCATTTTCCCCTCTGTGTTTTCACAAGATCTGTTTTCTCCATCCCTCTGCGATTCAGCATGACACGGGGGGGTGAGGGGGGGGGGAATATATTTACATATTTAGATGCTTATTTTTAAATCCCTATTTAAAAACTAATAACAATAAGTTATTCCTTAAATAAAAAAGTTTGGTTTTGTTTTCGCATCCTGTGCGTCACTCTTCGGTTTTGGGAAGCAGCTTCATGGTTATTCAATGTGAAAATGTGCACACGGCCATCAGGCTTATAATATATAAAAATAAAAATGGAAACCATTTTTAAGTGGAAAAGGATGCATGGATAATCTGGTAGCACTGATGGTAATCGTTAGAGCTAAATTCGGGAGAGAGGCAGCGCTTCTACCTCACTCTCTTATGGCTGAAGCAGCACATTGCCTGAGACAGCAGAACGTTACTCATATCAAAACACATTAAAAGCCTGTCCAAGTTCATTACATTACATTTGCAGCCCCACACCATACTCCAAGTCTGCCAAGTCTATTTCTCAGCTGCTCCTGTTATTCATAATATTCACTGTGTGTGTGTGTGTGTGTGTGTGTGTGTGTGTGTGTGTGTGTGTGTGTGTGTGTGTGTGTGTGTGTGTGTGTGTGTGTGTGTGTGTGTGTGCGCGTGTGCGTGTGCGTGTGTGTGTGTGTGTGTGTGTGTGTGTGTGTGTGTGTGTGTGTGTGTGTGTGTGTGTGTGTGTGCATGTTTGTGTGTGTCCGTGTATGTGTGTGTGTTCATCTAAGCTTGAGTGTATGTGTGACTGAAAAATGTTGCTAACTCTTCCAATGATCAATGCTGTCTAAGCCTGTACTGTGTGCTGTTATTGTTTTTAATTCAGTGTATGTCCAAACCTCTATGTGATGCATTTTATGAGATGCTGCTTTCTTGGCCAGGACTCCTTTGAAAAGGAGATGTCATATCTCAATAGTGCTTGCTTGGAAAAACAAATGGATAAATAAAATAAAAAGAATAATAACTGTGTGTGTGTGAGTGTGTTTGCGTGTGAGAGGGTGTGTTTGCGTGTTTGTTTGTGTGTGTGCGAGTCTGTGGTACATGGGTTAAGAGAGCACTTCCTGCATGTGATATCAAACATTATAAATCTCTAGAGCCATTTTATACAAGAGCTACTCCGGATCTCGAGATTCACCGGCGCTGCAGGGAGTGTTATAATCTGCTTTTGAGGAGAGCTTTTTTTATTTCCTGTTAAGCGTTGTCAGATGGGACCTGCGACTCAACAGAGACAAAAAAGAAAGGAAAAAGACTCTATGTTCAGCCATCAGATGGTGTGAGATTCACAGCTCGTTGGGTATTGGGAAGGTGTGGAACCTCTCCCAACACGTCGGTCTGTGAACGCCTTAAACGGTAAGGATGCTCTCAGAAATCCCTCTTTACGGTGGCCTCCCTGCCTCGTCTTCTCAACACTCCCCATAATTATGGCATTCGGAAAGAGACGTTCTCCAAGAGGGGCCACAGAGTTACTCTTCACCAGGGTCAGAGAGACACAGAGTTACTCTTCACCAGGGTCAGAGAGGCATGCTGTTACTCTTCACCAACTTACAAAGATTTGATACGAGGATCAAGGCGTACGCTTTCTTCTTTTTAAAAAGGTCCTCCTAATGTAAAATGTAACACTATGATATATGCATGTAACACCGTGTCTCAATTATCTGAATTTATCTTCGACCGTGCCCTTTGACACAAATTGATCTGTTATTGCCCGTTTGTTAATTTTTCTCATTGGTTATACCGATAGCCAACTATTTAATTTATGACCTAGTCAAAAATGTAGATGATTCATCATCTAGCCAATGATTTAAATGATTTAAGGGCTTGATTGATTAGGCTTCATGTGGAATCAATAAATAGGCCACAGAAGAAAAAAAAAATTGTCATCGGGGAATCATTGTTTATTTACCGGAAATTAACATGCACATTTCCGGGCCTTGCTATACATTCCTAAGCGGGTCGGATAGGGTCAGCTCGGACGCTAGCACTCAGCTCTGACAGCGGGCTGCTGTTTGGTTCTGGTGTCGCTGTGGTGGGTGTCATGTGGTTGTCCGTCGTAAAAACCCACCTTCCCACCCTCTTCTCCAGGGTGAGGGGCACATAATTAGTCTTAACTGGGGTAACAAAGGACAAAGAAGCACAGGTTAATGGTTTCCCATGTTCCATGTGGACTAGACTAGATAACATCCATCTCTTGATTTCTTGCTGCGGCAGTAAATTAATTATTTCTGTCTGCCCCCCACCTCCACTCTATCTCTCCCTTTCTGAAGAGAAAGCAATACCTGGGCAGAATTAAAGGAGACAGTTGTTGCATTGACTCAATCTCCATTACCATAGACTTTGATTCACATGTTCTTGCTCCAACGTTGCGTGGAAGGCTGTGCCAAAATGCACAGTCTGATTTTAGCAATTAAAATGTTCTTCATTTCTTCTCTTTCAACAGTTCCTTTTTTATTATTCATGTGCCTCGGCAGGTTGCAAGGTAGAGGCAGTACTTTCTGATTCAAGCGACGTCAACGAAGAAGACTTTTTCTTCTTCGTGCTCGTCGAAGGGAAAAACATGAAATAAAGAGGAAAAATTAGCATTTCCTGACATACAGAAACGTACAGTTCCTACATCAGCGAGTAACGGAAGTGCCGGTATCAGAGAGCCAGCGAGGATAATGAGAGGGAAGCCTCCTTAAATGTGGAGAGCGTAGGTAAGATCTGAGAGCGTGGATGATGAGCGATATCCAGGAGCCGAACAGACTCTGAAGCCCTTTAATTTCCTCGCACGCGATGCGCGCGACGGCCAACCCGTGCGTTTCACGCGTGGTGAAACAACGCTACCCGATGAATCATTCAGCGAGGGACGGGCGCGTCACGAAACCGACTGGGCTCGCAGTCCACGGGAGCGGCGACTGTATGAAGCTGGCGTCAAGAGCACACCTGAAACTAAGACCCCAAAAGACAAAGCACAGACTAATTTCCCCCCAAAAAACGTTGCTGCATTGATGTTTTCGTTTCTCTATCATTGGTCCCTGAATATTCTTCCTTACATTTTTTTCTTCTTCATTTTTTCACAGCAAGATCAGCACGTAACTTTATCTACCAGATGACAGTTTTGGTCACTGCATTCAGCAGGAGTGCAATTTAGTTTCTATTACAGTGTCATGATAGGGGAGGTGTTTTTGGTTCAGTTCCTTTTCAGGCCTTTAAAACCTGCACAAACACTCTCGCTGCACGGCTCTCTCGTCAGTAATGAGGTGCGCCTGCCTGCCCAGAGCTTTTGTCCGGCCGGATATTTTAAACTACTGTCTGCACAGATAGAATATTCCAGTTTAAATCAGCAACGCTCTGCGTTCTTTTGTGGCCGTGGCCTTCAGCGGCGGAGCGGCTTTGACTTTCAGCCTTTTTTGCTGTTGCTGCAAAATCACTCATCGGTGCTCGTAGACGTGAGTCATTTCGGAGCATAAAAGACAAATAACCGTCTGACAAAAGCCTCTCTTTAAATCACGGAAAGAGACTCTATTTACAAGGACAGTGATGCAGAACTGAAGCCTGCATCTGTCTGGGAATGCAGAAAAAATGCACCTCGTTGAGGCTCACACTGGGGGGGGGAATAGAACCAGACCTGTCCGGTTGGCTGGCTGCTGGAGAAATCCAGCGGGTGATAATTGTGAATATTCAAAAAGAGGAACGTGTGAGAGATCTGGACACGTTCGAGGCTGGACATGCAAATCAGCCAATGTCTCATTACAATCCCCTGCTTCAGTGTGCTAAACAGGGGCTGGATTGACTCAGAGCCAGAACCCGCACACTTATCACTGAAGCGGGATGGCAGGGTGGCATGTGGGTAAAATAAATGGGGTGACCAGATTCTTCACAGTCCAAATGCAGGGCAAGCAGGATGAATTTGCAGGACATTGCGGGACGGGAAAGGAGGAGTGATCGCTGATGATATCGTTCAGCGGGGTGTGGGGAGGTGGGGCGTTGGGGGGGATGCTGATGATGTGGTTGAGTTGTGGGGTGGGGGCGGGGTCATCTGCATTTTATACCCTCTGTCAGAAATATGTACTTTATTTAAAATGCGGTAATAATCAGAGAAGCAAGAGAAATCTGAAACAACGTTTACTGACACGGGGGGTGAGGATATTGTTAAGCTGGGGTGGGATTCATATCAGCGATCAATTATCATCTACCGTACATAATAAGTGCATTGTCAAGGATTATGATGATTTGGTAACTACAGACACTGGCACTTCCTTTCATCCAGCTTGTATTCATTTATTTGCTTTATTTATTGATTTATTTTTGTCACTGAAATTATCCCGAAATCTCGACAAGTACATTCCCTTCCAATAGCGAGCGTGGCACACAAATGGGTTTTCGCAATCTTAGCGATGGAGCACTCCTCATGAGGGAAAAGGTCATCCGATGTTCCATTTCAGGATGTGCTCTTGAGAGCAAAGCCTCTGCCAACTGAATGTCACCCTGTCCTCTAGGGTTGAGTGTATAAATGTCAGGTCAGTTCCTGGGTTCCCTGTCGAAAATACCAATGGCTTCACCCGTCCCTTCCTCCTCGGTGATCTCAAAGCCCTTCACAGACGCGGGGGCTCACCGACGCTCACCTGACCGACTGACAACTGACCAACTGACCCAAGTCAGTGAAGTGAAGGAGTGGATGTGGGGATTCTGAAGCGAGACATTTTAGATGGTGATGATAAAATCAGGTGTCCAGCTCTGTATTATAAGCACGACATGAAAATTCAGCTGGGACAACACCACTGCTGGCTTGAGTCAAGTACATATTGTGCCAGCCGCCCGGAGGCAACCCAAGGGCGAGTGATTGACAGGAGGTACGCGGTGGGACGCTGGCTCCACCCCTTTTCCCTATATGGCCGGACAGGAAGTGTGGGAACACACCTGCAGCCCATCCAATTTACGAACAGCTGAAGGACGTTTGGAGGCCTATTTAAAGGGCAAAACAGGTGTAATTTACCAAAAAAACATACAATCGTATGAAAGAAGGATTTTCTTCTGAATATTGGTTCAAATAGATTTTTCGTTTCTTTTAAAATTGTCAGTAACCTGCAGACATTTTACTGATGTCTACGGGGTTAAAGGGTAATTATTTATCGTAGGTCTGCACCACTGCCCATCTCATGGGGGCTTTCTTGAAGGCTGCAGTGTGCATAGCAGAATCTCAGCTTTGCATCTCAATGTTAGCACACACCTCCCCCATTGCGGTGTGCATAGCAGAACCTGCCCAACATCTATGTGTAGGCTTATTCACTTTTAAAAGCCCGACTAGGGACGAACATTGAAAATTAGCGCAAGCTACAAATGTTTTTATACAGGGCATCAGCGTGTTGTCAATGCAATGTGTCTATGTTTTTTGTATCTGTCCCTACTCAAATAAAATTCAATAAAAATAATAACCTTAGCTTAGCACCTCTATGTGAGTATCCACCTCCCCTATATTATGGCATATTATACTATGGCAGTGTGCATAGCAGAACCTTAGCTTAGCATCTCATCTGCTAGCTGCTGCAGTCACTCACTCGCTCACTTACTCACTCCACTTCAAGCAGCTGTCTTGTTACACTAGGAAGTCTTCCCCATCATTTCCCCAGCCTTTCTCAGTCCTGCTTAGCTTCAGAAGAGGCTAGAAGAATAGGATTTGGCTTATCAACCAAGCGATCAAAATAACATTCATCACAGTGGATTATTATAATTAAATTGGCACGAAGCATGGAATACGGCGTATGTTTTCCGGAAGCCATAGCAAAAACGACCGCTCTTGGAAAATGATGAAAAAGACAACAGGCAGCGGAATATAAACTGATTAAAGCTCATAATACAGATGTATGAAACTATGTGTCACATATTAATATGCACACATGCATACTAACATACTGTATGTATATACAGGTAACTGTCAAAATAAAGGAAACATCAACATAAAGTGCTTTAATAGGGCATTGGGCCACCACGAGCCGCCAGAACAGCTTCGATGCTCCTTGGCACAGATTCTACAAGTGTCTGGAACTCTCTTGGAGGGAGGCAACACCATTCTTCCATGGGAAATTCCATCATTTGGTGTTTTGTTGATGGTCGTGGAAAATTCTCTCCCATAAGTGTTCAATTGGGTTTAGAACTAGTTGAGATGACAATGGCATATGGTTTTATGCTCATCAAAACATTCAGTGACCACTCCTGTCCTGTGGATGGGGGCATTGTCATCCTGGAAGAGATCACTCCCATCAGCATTGAAATGCCTCACTATAGGATGAAGGTGATCACTCAGAATGGCTTTGTATTTATTGACAATTTCCTTCCTTCTCTAAGGGGTTTAGTTGACCTAAGCCATACCAGGGAAATGCACCCCACACCATAACAGAGCCACCAGAACCCTTCATTTACTCAAGTGTTTCCTTTATTTTGGCAGTTACCTGCACATAAATAAAAATACAGCTAGGTGGCCAAAGAGATGCCCATCAAGGGGCTCTGATAGGCTATGGTGCTCATGCCTTTATTTTACTTACATATATTTGGTACCAGAATAAGACAGTTACCCCCAGGGAAGGTGATAAAGCCAAAGTGGCTAATATTCATGATCCGACAACAGAGTCGCTACATGCTTAGCCCCAAGCTCAGCTATGGTATCCATTAACCATTTTTTATATCATCCAGTCAGGTCTACATGAGTTTTTCATTTCAATGTAAGCATACAGAAGGAGTCAATTACAACGGGTCATTGGAAAACAGAGCCAGCTGCCAGTAAATACAAGCTTTCAGTTTCCTCAATTAATCACATTTCTAAATAAAGAGTACAAAAGAGGCTATTTAAAACATGTGTGTCCTCACTGAGCACTCATGTGGGATGAGTGAGGCGTATCTCTCATCTCGGTTGGGAACGGTTGGGATTATGGGATGGGCGTGCTGTGAGCTGTGGCACCACATCCCAGCGATCCAGTGAAACACAGCGTGGGGCACGGTCGGGACCTCGCCAGGCCCGTGGGGTTCTGAGTGACTCAGCATCGCGCCGAGGAAATGCCAGTCCTGGCAAACCTTGTGAGCTCCTCTTGTGCCAGCCAGCGGAGGTCAGGTGGGCTGGGGATCGAGGCGCCCGTGGGACACACTGACCCTCCCTCGGTGGTGCTGGCGTTGTGAAGAAATAAGAATAAAAATAAATGCAACATTCCTAAAGCGCTGCAGTAAACTGCTCTCAAGTTCACACAGAGTTGCTGATTTGGAGATTTTGTCATTCAATTTAGAGACTTTTTTTTCCAATGTCCTAAAAATGCACACACAGATAAGTTGTGATTTATTTCTTTATTTCTTTAACTATAAAAATAATAAAAATGCCTATTTCTACAATACAGTATACCTGCTATGTACATATACATCTGAATGTTTTAGTGGATAATTTCAGGTCCTACTAAGCAACTTTCAAAGTATCTACTATACTTTGAGCATGGCTGTAGTTTATCCACGAACACTCAACAATACATGGCAGTACAGAGTAAAAACATCAACAGAGACACATTTGGACAATTATGGTAAATTGTGGAGCAGTATTTTGGGGGGAAGGGAGTTGGGTTGGGATTGCCTCAATATGTATGTCATCCTGTCTTGGTGCCCAATAGATGAAAGGTCTCTGATAATATATTTTCCTCATCACTGCTAAAGATCCTGCATCTCTAACATACTGTGCTATGACAGTTCTGCTAGAATCTAGAATACCTTTAGAAAACACTACTCGTACTTTATGAATAAAATAGCAAGCGTGAGCTGACACCTTACATAAAGTGGATCCAGCATGCAAGATTGTTGCATAAACAAAAACAAAAGCAAGCAGTTTAATCATTAATACTTTATGAGTGTGCTTGTAAGATGTTGAAAAGAAGCACACAGTGTTTTCATAAATACATTTTGCATGCTTAGCAAAACTTTGGTGACAACTGGAAGTAGGCACTTTTAGGTAAAGAACAGGATAAAACAACATGGATATATATTGGAAAATAAATCAACTTAAAGCAAAACTTTTAAATGAATACTTTATAATAAGGTCATAAAAAAAGAATGTATTAGTATTATGTGTATGTGCAGTGCTTACCCTAAAGTAGACACAACTCACCCTTTGCAAATTAATACTCATCAAATATCAGTTACAGTAAAACAAAAAAGTATTAATTGGCTTGTTTTGTCTGTCCTAAAGCCATTCATAGCTTTGAATGAATGCTATGCTCTTCATTATAAACTTTGAGCAATACATTTAAGCAAGTGTGATTTTGTTTGGCTTTTTGTCACACTAAGTGATTTCTGAACTCATGTATGTTCATAGCATATATTACATTACATTATATTACAGGCATTTAGCAGATGCTCTTATCCAGAGCAACTTAAAGTTTACATTTCTTTACAATCCATTTATACAGCTGGATATTAACTGAAGCAATTCAGGTTAAGTACCTTTCTCAGTGTGCCATCTGGGGATTGAACCTGCAACTTTAATGCTACAAGCCCAGTTCCCTAACCATTATACCACACTGCATATGTATATGAATACATATATTCTCAAAGTAAGGGACTAAGCACATTGTGGTTAGACAGAATAACGATTTCAGTTTACTATCTTCATGCAATATACAGTATAGTCTATTTCAAATAGTTGTGATTTTTATCCTTTAAAAAAAAGTAAAAAAGCAAACTTTCTGGACAACATAATACTGTGGCTGATTACACTGTGTAGGTGGCTGCTTTCCTGTGTGGTTCTTATTCTGGACTACACGCATCCCCAAACAATTAATCCCAAAAAAGGTCACTTTCAAATCGCCAACAATTACCTCTAATTGGAAGGCGTGGACCCGGTCTCCCCCCTTTTACTCCGTGTCTTTAAGCAAGCGTTCCAGGTTGGGGGATCTTGCTCACTAAACGTTACACAAGATATCATTGTCCATAAAACGGTTCTCAAATTCAGTTGCGCAGTAAGATTGTCGGCGAGGGTTATTTGTTTGATTCACTTCATTTGACTCACCGCTTTGGGGAAAAAATGTGCGCATTTTACAGAGCGGTGCTCCACTCGCTGCCCGAATCGATGTGTCACGATCTCGTTGATGCGGTAACATAACATTGTTGTTGTAGTTTGATTGAGGGGACAACGAGGCCATTCAATCCACTTTTGCTGAAGAATGGGGAGAGAAGCCTTGTCGGAGCATTGATTAGGGGCCTGTCACGACTAATGGCTGGATTAAGTCTGTGCCGGGGCGACTGTGAAAAGGTCCAACGCTGTCTCTGAGAAGGGTGCACTCAGTCGCGAGCTGTCAGACACGCGCGACATCCGATGTCGTTCGCAAAAAAATATACTCTTTAATTTGAACGAATGCAGATGTTCATTGCAAAGGATCGTATTGGGGTTCATAACAACGATGGGGGAAGAGTTACCATGACACCAAAAATGGGTTGCGCTATATCTTGAGCTGTCGATCACTGACTTGTTTGAACCAATCAAAAGGTTTTGCTCTCCACACCAAAACGCAATTGTTGGTTCAAATCAGTGAGTTACTGGTGGGTAGCATATGGTAGCTTCGTCTATTTTTGTTGTGATGGCATCTGATTCAAGAAGAGTCCAGCGGCAGACATGAAGACCTCAAAAACCTCACGGAACGCCCACCTCATTCTCCTCCCACGGACGTCATTCGCATAAACAAGGAAGAACCTCTTCTTCTTCATAATAATAATAATATATCATTTCTTTTATCCCGACTTACATAAACATAAAGGAAGAACCTACTAATTGAACCCACAACCTAAGCGTTGTCAGCGCCATGCTCTACCTACTGAGCCACACAGAACCATCTGTTAGCTAGAATTAGTTAGATCTGCAATCGAGATGGCAAGTAGCCTTGGTTTGTGTCCACCATCACCATAATATGCAATTTGTAGAAACCACCGCGCTGTGATGAAAGAGATTTGTCATCGCATACCAGCGCCGCTTTTCCTATAGTTTTTTTCTGTATTGTTTCATTTCTTAGAACTTTTCCCTGACCTGTATGTTGATCAGTTCCTTGGAGATGTAATGAATAACCATGTTGTTTTGCTATTTATCTGTATTGCTTTAGCTGGTAAGCTTTCATTCCTAGATAAGGTTACAATATTTATTGTACTTAAAGTCATATATTTTCCATTCATACAAGCACAAATCTAGTCTTAATAACTGTGCTTAAAAGGCGCAATAGTACATTACATGTGATTCTGTGATCTGCAGGTATGCACATTTATTGGAACGAGAGATTTGTATTTTAAAAGCGGAAGTTTTACATACCGGTACTTGAATTTGTTGGAACGATAGACTTGTATTTGAAAAGCAGAAGCTAAATGGGGATTTCGTAAACCAATCACGGGAGACTAATGAGGTGGGAGGATCATGAGGATTGGGAACCAATCATGTACGACAGGAGGAGGATTTTGAGGAAATGGGAGGATTATGAGGATTCGGGCTGCCGCCAGGCATTATGGTCTAATTCTCCCAGCACTAGGTGTGGATTGGCACACATTAGTCTGGAGAAACAGTGTTCATTTGTATGAGTAAACCTGTTTTGAGACAAGGTCACAGCACCACCAATTACAGTTACAAACCAAGGTGCCAGCCCACAGTGGTCAACAAAGACCCCCAAGTCACTTACTTGAAAGAGCAGAAATTCCCAACGTGGCTCTGTCAAATCTGGCCATCGAACAATCTCTCAAATTGAATAGGTCAGCTAAATGACCAACAGCTCAACTGACATGGGGGCGGAGTCAGGTGCAAAATGTCTGCCGTACATCTCCCAGGTGGGAAGCGCACGCTGGCGGTGATTGCGCTGAGTACCCCATCCATCCCACAGTACAGCACTTGGAGCTTATTGAATGGGATAGAAGGAGCAATATAAATTAAATGCTATTTAACTATGGCTAAAGGAAGCCGCTCGATGTGGGGCTCAGTCAGAAAGCGTTGGGGAAGGCGCAGTGTCCGAAGGGGACGGTGTACTCAGAGCGCACTCTTCAGCTGAGTGATGATGATGTTTTTCTCCACTTCCTCTAACATGTTTAACTCCAATCACTCTGCACATTCAACTCTGATTGGCTGCTGGCAGCTGACTCTGGGGAATTATTGGCTTGGAGACAAAGTATGGTGCAAAAAGCTTGAGCTCTCCATATCCGACATTGTGTAACCGAGTGACGAGGCAACCGGGCTTTAGAAGCACCCGGAACACAGGAAAAAAAGTGTTTGTTAAAAAAATGTATGACATTCAAAAGGCCTCACAAAAAATAGATAAATAAATACAATATGGAATCACTGAACTGGGCCTCAGAGACATCTGCCAAAGGTAAATTCTGTAAACTTGCAAACACACCTGCTTTTATACAATGGTCAACTGGATGACATTCACATAGGCGGCATCTACAATCTGCACTTAAGGTGGATCTGGTGGCTTGCGGCCAAATATTCACACACAGGTTAAAATTCTGTATCATTTCCATGGTAAGATTATGAATGACATAAATGGGATTTACATTATTATTATTTACTTTACTTTTCAGAAGCATGACCCTCACTGCTGCCTGTTCAGCAATGGGCAACACAATACAGCTTCTCGATTCACTTTTGTTGTCCAATCACAGTTCTGTTCACTGTTTGTGAAGAGCGTATGCAAGCTGTAAATCCCAGATGCCATCCTTTGTTAATATAGTCTTGCTCTAGACTTCACACAAATTGCAGTGAAGCAGTTATTTGATCTACAAAGTCAATAAGCTGGTATGCGTTTTGTCTTTTGTCGACACGTGTACATGTTTCATTTATATATATCTATTGGAGGTGGAAATGTCGATCGATGGCTCTGCTCTTTCAACAGAGCCGTGTTTGTTCTTGCGAAAAGGGGGAGGTCAGCCTCACTAACTGAGAGCGCGTAGGCGGCCATTTTTTTTACGCTCCTTATGAGCCGGTCTGTGTTTGGGGACGGTTAGCAGCTCACAGGAAAGCTACTCGCTGTTCCCGTGGCGTCTGAACGAAAGGCCAGTACCATAGTCTGATCTTGTGACCTCTGCTCAGCCAATGAAGGCTCTGCGTTGTTCTCCAAAGAGTTATGAACCAATTGTGTATGCATCACTGCACAAGTAACGGTGCACATAATATCCACCAACTGCCAAGCCTGTATTCCTAGGGAGAGGGATACTAAGAAGGTAAATGGCCTATGTGTGAGGGAATGTGTGTGTGTGTGTGTGTGTGTGCGTGTGTGTCTGTTTTCATTATATCATGGAGACGTTGACTTGACAGGCCACCAACACCATGGGGACCTGAGTCGTCATAGGGACCTGAATCAAGTCCCCATGAAATATAACCATTAGCAGGATCCAACGGGTGGTCCGCCTTATACACTTAGACAAGTGTATGTGTGTGTGTGTGTGTGTGTGTGTGTGTGTGTGTGTGTGCATGTGCAGTGTATTTCTGTTATGGACTCATCTCTTCAAATGTTGCCCTCTGCTAAAACCCCAAGGGTCCCAAAAACAAATAAGAAAACCTACAAAACATTTTTCCCATAATCGCCATCTTCAATAAGGGTATTTAAACTTGGATATCATATGATGAGCGTGTACATAGCCACGACCAGGAGAGGTTACGTGAAGGACTTCATTGCTGTCCGTTGTTTAAATACTGTTGTCTTTTTAACCAGTGTCATATTTCCTCATTTCCTCTGTCCACGGTGGTGTATTATTCTAATCAAATCTATGTCAATGCTGTTCTTTGAAAATTTCAGAATGATCAGCTGATTTAACAGGAGACGTTCACAACAGCTGCGCTCGAGCACTGACAGTGCCATTAAAGGGTGGGGGTTGGGGAGGGTGCCATTAGGCAGGCGCACAGGTTTATGTATGATTCATATGCACACGGATTACGAATTTCGCCGCAGAGTGGGGGAAATAAAGGTTATCCCCCCGTCGGACGCGCACAATCTCAATGGCAGCTTCCTCCAGCACGCTGGGCGCATGCTGGGCTCGCACGCGCCAGGATCGACAGCCCAGGGCATTTATACTTGCGCGCTGATGACACGGCACTCAAAGCCCAGCTGCCGCCTCAATCGTCACATCTGTAAGTTGACAAATATCTATAATTTCCAAATAGGTCTTTGATTGTTGCTTTAATGTGTATAACTGACGAGAAACGCCGCCTTGCTGCTATAAATATTTTATATGTCAAATTTTATTTCGCGTATTTTTTTGTTAATCAAATATTGCATCCTATTAACCATTTAGGCTGTGTTTGTGCCATTTTCCGATGATGTATTTCATCATTTTCATCTTCTTATACTTAAACCTGCAACTGAGTGCAATTATGTTGATATTCGTCTAATTGTATTTTTTTAATCGAATTAAGTATCTGGCACTTGCATATTACAAACAATATTAAACTTTCGAGGGAAACAAATGCTCAGTATTTCTCTCATAACAGTAGTCCAATATAGGCTAATCAATTACTTTTAGCATAAATCCAATGCACTTAAACTCTGGGCACTTACTATAACACAGCGCTGCACAAGACGCGCATTTATTGATAAGATAATGAATTCAGCCCCTCCTCCTCTAAAACGTTCTCGTCTTGGCTTCGCACTGCAATACAAGACAACTCGCGATGTGGAATAAAGGACCCTCCGTCGATAACAGCCGCATGAGCTGAGCGTCACTCACTGAACGGTTCATTGCAATTTTCATTACCCCTGCTTGTCTGCGAGACCGCTGCTATTTCAACCACAGGGAGGGCGCTCGGAGTCCCCACTCCAGCCGGGGACGCTGGCTTCCGCCGCTCGCCAGACATTTTCTGCTTTAACCTCTCGAGGCTGATCCTTGTTCAGCGCTCCGATGGGCGTTTATTCTATTCATGTTTCGTTTGGATCCTCGTTCGGATTTTTTCCCCCCCGAAAGCCCTAAATGAAGAAGATAAATGTGAGCATTTAGTAGATAAGTGGCTCTTTTAAGTGTGAATAGCGTACTCTAGCCCGCAGTCAGCCTAATGAACTGCGTGTTGAGATTTGCTGACCGTACGAAGGGAGTTTGCAGCGAACGATAGAAGACTATCTTGACTTTTTTTTTCGCTTCGTCTGTTTTAATGTTTCTTCCGGTTTTTTCCCACCAAACGTGTCAGGATATATCGGATACAGAAAACAGCGAAACTAAATCCTCCCAGGCTGAAATGTTCTTAAATTAACCGATTGTTTCTCCTGCATCCCACAGACATCTGTGCATCCTCGCAGGGTGGGATTTACACCAGATATTTGTACACCTATTTTTTACTATTTGCTTTTTCTTTTTAGTTCAGTTTTACAACATAGCATAGAATTCAGAGGATACGCTTAACCAACACCAGGTTGAACAGTTATTACTCGTGAGAAAATGCTGTGCAGAGATTCTACGCATAATTGTTACGACTGAAAACTAACACTCAGCGCAGTGAGTACAGTGCGTGGTTTTTGCTGTCTTTGGAGTTGTCAGAAGACCACTTATCCTAACTTGATGCGCGTGGGTGTTTGTCCGTATGTGTAACTGTCTGTGTGTGTGTGTGTGTGTGTGTGTGTGTGTGTGTGTGTGTGTGTGTGTGTGTGTGTGTGTGTGTGTGCGCGCGTGTGTGTGTGTTGACCTGCATATTAGAGAGAGAGAGAGAGAGAGAGAGAGAGAAAACAACATACGGACTTTTCTGTGTGTTTGTAGTTGCGCTGGAAATCACCGCCCATGTGGCCATCCGGAGCGGGTAACAGGCTGCCCTGTCCCCGGGAATCCGCGCTCCGCAGGGCGGCCCTCTGTGGAAACGTCCCCGCGCTCCCGCCGTACCATGTACCCACTGGCAGGAGCGTCCGCGTCTTCATCAGCGCCAACCCCGACGGTAAGGCTCTATTAGACGACAAACAAGTACTGCAGCCAATGCGGGGAATACTCTTTGGAGCCGTCCCGGCACGCCACAACTCCCCGCACTGCGCGCCTACCGCAGCAGCTACCTACAGCACATATATGTGACACCTTTCAAATAAGTTTGCTGCTTTGTGGCAACACCTGTTAACGCGCGCAATGCAGTGATCCCTGTGTCGTTTAAAAAACGAGCTAAGGGAATTAACAGTGCACGAGCTAAACTACTGCGTAACCTGCGATTCATGGCGGTCCCGGGTGAACAGTGTTTACACGAATCGTGTTCCCTTAATGTTGCACTTTTAAGCTCGTGCAGGCGGTCGTCGGAAAAAAGAGCTTTAGCGACAGCCGCTGTCACGGGTAGAATGGGGTGCAGGTAGTGCCACCGGAATGGCGAAAACGCATCCAATTAGGTGTCCTGCAATGTGCTTAGAGGACGATGCTGTGACTGGAACGGTGGCCCGCAAAACCACCATTAATGACTCTGTTAAATTAAATTACTGGGTGAAATAGCGGTGCGTATAAGGTCCATTTGTCTGCGAAGGGAACAGATGTTGCAGCATCTAGCGGCAGCAGGAATTGAGTTTTCCGTCTTCCTGTCCGTTGGAGACGGGGTACTTGCTGCAAGGTATTTCGGTTCGACGTCACTTTCCCCTTGATTCACGAGTAGCTATCTTAAAACTGTCAACAGGGCAAAACGGTCTTGTTCGTCAGGGCTCTCTCATTTATCTCATCCCAACTTACGATTTGGTTTTAAGTCTCGGAGGATCGATATAGCCCCCTTAATTCTGCGAATGGTTCTGTTGCAGAGTCATCAGCGCCGGGGTGCGATGGAACGGTTGTGTTTTAAACTGACTTTCAGCAAATGTCACACACGAGGCTCCAGGTCATTAAACGCATGCACACAGTGAAGTATCCGAGCTCTTTCCTCGGGGAAGCTTTTAAAAATAGGCTTTCTAAACTGGGAATGAAAGAGCCAGGGATGAGAAGGGAGAGGGAGGGAGGGGGGAGAGAGGGCTTCACACCAATTGAGTAAACAAGATAAATAATCTCAGCTCTTTTTTAAACCAACTGCTAATGGTCCATTTAAAATAATATTAGTAATGTTTTTTGTAGACTTTCCTTGCATACATAATTTGCAAGACGAAAATTGTCGCACATTAACTGAATCCTTAAGTCACTCAGTTGTCACTCTGTTTCTTATATTTTTCTCCAGTTTCACTCAAGCGCCACTCTGATTCATTCATCAGAAGCGAGTCTACTGCCTCTAGGGAACTCGTGCACGCATGGAAATACACATGCGCGTGCATTTACACACATGCACGCACATACATGCATGTTATTTGGATGGAAAAATTATATTGATAATTTTATTATTATTATTATTATTATTATTATTTTTATAAGAAGAAGAAGAAGAAGAAGAAGAAGAAGAAGAAGAAGAAGCAGGTTATAATATATATTTAATGAGTAAGATATTAACATTTAAATACATTGAATCCGTGACTTAAGCAGATGCAATGGAGGCCAGGTATGTATAAAGCATGTCACAGTAGGAGTGCTGATCTAGGATCAGTTTAGCCTTTTAGCTCATAATGCATATTGTTAGGCTATGGACAGTGGAAACCTGACCCTAGATCAGCACTCCTGCTCTGAGATGCTTTATACATACGGACCCAGGTCAAAGAATGAATGCCAACATGGGGAGGCTTTGTGTTCTGTGTGGCCGTGTAGGCTGTATATGAGGATGTGGTTCTGTGTGGCTCGGTAGGTAGAGCTCGGTGCTGACAATGCTTAGGTTGTGGGTTCAAGCCCCATTGGGACCGCATGTACTGAAAAATCTAAGCATTCACTACTTTAAGTCGCTTTGGATAAAAGCATCTGCTTTGACATCACATGAATCATGGCATTAAACAAATGCTGGCCCATTACGGCCATTTGCAAGTGCAACGTTTAGCTTTCCCATCTGTTATTTCCCTGTTAGCATTGAGCTGAAAGTGTGTCACCTCTTGGACTTTCTGTATTTCCGCGTAAAAGGAAAACGCTCTACATTCTGTCTCTTGCCATTGCAATACAGTGTGTGGTTGGATAGGGGGCATAGTTCATACACCATAGAATTGGGCCTATATGTTTATCAAGGTGTCTTTTTCATTACCTGGTGTGACCCCAGGTTATAAACATACAAACATGGACCACGGTACTCTGCATGTTGATGCATGTTTCACAATACCAAGTCATGTTTGTTCTGTTCTGGCTATGTTGGCTGAGGTGATGAATTTTTTTGTTGAAAAAGGTTACAAAAGTAGATTGCGCAGCCAAAGAATTATTGAACGAGTCTACAACCATTTAATGTTAACATTAGTAGTTCAGGATTAGAAATGTACTCAAGTGATGCATGACATATGTATACAATTAAATATGCTTGAAATGTACATAAGACAAATTGGTGAAACTTTAATCTCACGTTATAAATTGCCCTTGCCATTGCCAAATCAAGGTGGGGGGGTGGGTGTGGGGAGGGAGGGTAAATTATAGATGGCATTAATAAATTGTCCTGCCACAAGCTTGAATTCAGACTGTTTTAATCTCAGCTTCAAAGCGGGGTTCCCATTCAACCTGCCGGCGTTAAAGATTTGCCAGGGCTGGTTTCCCCCGTCAATTAAAAACTGCTATCTTGTTCTGTCAGTTGCTATCTCGCTGCACATTCAATTGGCATGAGGAGACGGAAACAGCGAATAATCATTTGGCATATCTGTGGGTGCTAAGCAGGCCGTTATTCCCTGTCTGGGAGTGCTCCAAGACTCTGGCACTCATATCTCCCACTGCACACTGGGTGCACATGCACCATAATGAAGATGAGCACCCGGGGCCGGATTGCATAGGCCGACAAGGCCTGGGCCTAGGCCCCTAACGACGCACGAGGCCTGGAATGATGGGGAAAATATTAATATTGATATCATTTTTTAATATTTACATTTTTCTTTTTTTCTCCTTTTTTTTAAATAACTCATACATTTGCACTTACACGCCCAATAAATATATGTTCATCACACAGGATCCTTATTATTAGTAGTAGTAGTAGTAGTCATAAAAAATGAATTACGTGAATTAAATCATATCTACAATCTAACGTTAAATCTAAGAACTCCATCTCCCAGAATGCCATGCCAGGGGGCCCAAAATGAAGGGGAGGCCTAGGGTCCATGAACATCAAGATCTGGCCCTGCGAGCACCGTTGAGAGAGGCCTGCATGTGCACAGCACCTTTCATTCAAGCCCCAGAAAACCCTTCACAAGCAGGGGCTGGCGCGGTGACTGATCTCATCTGCCACCGATCCGTCACGTCGTCCAAAATACGGGGGCCCTGGCTTGAGGCGTCTGTGTACCACAGATTCAGTCGGCCTCTTTCTGACTGGCTGATTCAATCACAAGCCCACCCAAGGAAGAGTATGTAAGAAAGAAAAAACACAAAAAAAACTAATATAGGCCCCTCATAAAACTGTCCGTTCTAAATACATCAAGTGTACTCTTTTGAAGTGTGGATGTGCAAATGAAATTTTGATTAGGACAGTAAATTCTTACCTTACTGGAGCCCCTTGGTGAAATGTACCACTCTTCTATTTTTTCTTGTTGCCTCGACTAGATTTCGGATCATCATCATCAGTCACGTCAAGCGCTTAACCCTGAAATCTATAAAGCACGGAAGACGGAAGGCAAGGCCTGGACTGTTCTAGGATCAGTCTCCGGAGGGGGTGGGCACTAGGGTAGTACTGGGGGCCATAATTGCATGGATTTTGTTTTGTGTTGAAATGATTGATTCAGATGGGTTTCCTTCTGAACTGTGAGGGAGGTTGACGCCGTTCCCGAGCTCCTCCGTTTCTCTGCTCCGGGCCTTTTCCGTGAGACCTGGGACTCGCTGATAACCCACGACTGACACCTGCTTCTGTCATGCGCTTGGAGATCATTTCAGGGCCATCATGTTGTGACATATCCACCCACCGCCCACCGAGCTCCTCCCCCAAATGGCATCCCGTGGAGTTCGGCGATATCTTATGCTGCCAGCGTTCTCCGTGACTTGTTGACGCTAGTCTTTTCATGCGACATGTATCTGATTTCTTGCCAAATCCGCTACCCGTCACATTAGACGACGTGGTGCAAACGCAAGAAATCGTGTGTATTCAGATATGCCTAAATCCGTTGTGAACCACGTCTCCGTTAGTGCTGGTTTCTTCATTTCTCTGTGTGGTGCGTTCGCGAGTTTGTCTGCGGCTCGTGGGAGACGGCCTCTGTGGAACGTCGGGAATCTTTTTCATCGGCTCATCACCGGCATTCTCTGCGTTGTGCGTCGCATACTTCATATGCCATTTCGGAGGCATTCTCTGTGCGGTGGTGTTGGCAACTACCTCTGTAGCTTATTTCGGCAGTCTCTGTGTGGCGTGAGCGAGTTTCGCCGTGGCTCATTAGTGACTTTCTCTGTGACTTGTTAGACTTGTTAGAGATTCCCTCCATGTGGTGTGTTGGGAGACCTTCCCATTGGCTTTTAATCATCATTCTCTTTGTGGTGTCTTGGGAGAATTTCACATTGGCTTGCTATCATTATTCTCTTTCTGGGGCCTGTGTGAGAGAGCCTCTCTTTGTTGTGTTACCAACTTACGCTGTCTGTGTCGTGTTGGCGTTCATCTCTCTCCGGCCTTCATCTCGGCGTTTGTGGAAGCTGTAGCCCCTGAGAAGGGGTAGGAACTGGAACAACATGATGGAGGGCCGGATTAATTTTAATACGTGCTGGAGACGTGTGAGAGGCCCAGGTTTTACAGGGTTAATACAGCCATGTTATGCTGCGTCTCATGTTGGACACATTCCTCCTCCTCCAAAAAAATAAAATAAAAGGCATTGCTTCATTTAATTCCCGACGCACGTAATTGGCATTTCTCAATTTTTTGGGGGGGGGGGCGAGCAGATGTGAGTCAAAGCTACATTCCTGGGATACAGCAGTGGGGCCATGTATTAGCATTTAGAGCAGTGGAGGGGGATTAAATTAAGGGTATATAACAGATGGGAGGCGGCCATCGATTCAGCCCTGTGACAGCAGCTGCCGTTCCCCGCTCGTGCTCGGCCGGCCGAGCCGCGGCCTCGCTGAGCCGCGGCGAGAGCGAGGAGCACAGACGGCGGACGGACGGACTCTCCTCCGCTAACACGGATCAGTGGCATCTGAGGCAGCTTTAGAGATGGAGGGGGGGGGGGAATTTGTCCCAGAGGCGATTTTCCTGCCTGACAGTCAGAGGCTGGGGACGTGCGCTGTGAGCGGGAAGGGACTCTCCCACCCCCGGGCGCGATCTGTTTTTAACCGTCTCCGCCCTTCACCCTCCGTCCACAGTGCCCAATGCCCAGCGTGAGAAATGGAGGATGGGGGGGGCGGCTGTCCTGTGCCATCATGGTAACTGTAGGAAAGATGGGGTGGGGGGGTGAGAGAAAGAGAGAGAGTGGTCATAGAGCAGGAGATAGAGAGAGAGGGATGGAAAGGAGAAAGGGGCATAGAGAGGGAGGGAGGGATAGAGAGAGTAAATGATGTAGGAAGAGAGAGAGAGAGGGATGTAGGGAGGTAGAGTGTTGGAAGGATAGAGAGAGGAGGCGATGTAGGGAGAGAGATGGGGGCATAGAGAGGTAGGGGGAGGGAAGGAGGGTGAGAGCGATGGGAAGAGAGAGAGAGGAGGGAGGAAGAGATCTCTGTTTTTTAAAGCCCTTTATTAAACAACTAAAAAAGAGCAGCTTTATATACAAATCAACGAATACTGAAAAACAGATGCCCAAAGCGCACACAAAAACACTCTTTACAGAGGAAAATTGCAGAGCAATTAAAAACAAAACAAGCAGGCCTTTAATTAATGAACCCCCAGTCGAATGAGCAGCAGACCCACATCCACCGCACACACTGTTCCCTCCATCGCACGTTTGTTCTTCGTCATCCCTGAACACTGCCGGTGCGTCGGCACTAAGCAAATTGCACAAACCGGGCGGGATAAGTGCCTCAGCCTCCGCTCCGACACGTTCGACACATGTCTGGAAAACGCTGCGGCCACGCCGCTGAGTGTTTGAGCACTGGCTAACATGAGACCCGTTCAGCTGTGTCCTGTGGCGCTGGAGCTGTCTGACGGCGCTGCTGTGGCGTTGCCGCAACGTTACCGTTGGCCTGGCTCGCGCGCTTGGAGGAAACGCCATTTTTAACACGGGCGGAAACGCAGAATTCGTTTATTTATTTATCCAGCTGTGTCCCTTTGAGGCTGACCATTAAGCCCTGGCCAAGACACAGCAGCATAAACGGTCACACAACATCAAATACAGTACAGCACCCTAGAATACAGAACAATGACCCCACAATTGGGGGCGGCAGTGGCTCAGTGGTGAGCAACACGGGCTGACAAGCGGACGGTCGCTGGTACGAATCTAGGAGAGATAAGCAAAAAGACAAATTCCAATTACCTTGTGTAACATGGCTATTAAGTATATTTATATTTATATTCCTATTCCTAATACAGAGCAATAACCGCACAACATCAAATACAGTACAGCACCATAGAATACAGAACAATAATCCTACAGCATAAAATACAGCACAGCACCATAGAATACAGAATAATAACCACACAACATCAAATACAGTACAGCACCATAGAATACAGAACAATAATCCTACAGCATCAAATACAGTACAGCACCATAGAGTACAGAACAATAACCACACAACATCAAATACAGTACAGCACCATAGAATACGGAATAATAATCCTACAGCATCAAATACAGTACAGCACCATAGAATACAGAACAACAGCAGCCATAAAACAAAGAGGCTCTTAATGATTTTTTTACAGACCACCAGCATCGCTCCTCAGTCTCTATGGCAGGCATATGTGATATGGATAACATCGGTTGTAATCTGTGATTCGGGTTACAGTATCTTTGTGTTAAACCACATCCCTCAGCAACCCTATCCATGTCAGAGAGACCCACAGAACTGATATGAGCCTCAGCTTAGACCAGTATACACACACACACACACACACACACACACACACACACACTGGCCTAAGCACATTTTTAAAACACTTTTTTAAACAGAACTCAGTGAGACAGACAGGACTCATTCAATCTAACCACAATGAGGCATTGTGCTTACCTCTGACATTTACATTATATTTAGGCATTCAGCAGACCCCTTTATCCAGAACGATTTACACATTTACATTGTTCATGTATAATCCATTTATGCAGCTTGAGCTGCATGTTTAAATATGAACTGCAATAGTTTCTCTCACTGTTCTTACACAATATGTTATGCTAATGGAATACAATGTCCCAATATTTTACGTAAATGTCAAACTTGTGATGATGTGCAAGAACTGGAAAAATAAATGTTTCACAAATGTGTTACTCAAAGTGTATTGAGGTTTGAATGACTAAATGCTCCCCCATTAAATTAAATATTTCAGCTGCTTTGAACTGAAAGATAGAGTGTGCGTTGTGTGCTTATCGAGGGAGGGCATGATGCAGTGACACAGTATTGATTTGTGTGTGTGTGTGTGTGTGTGTGTGTCCACAAGAATGATGGCTTTAGCATTTGGACATTTAGATCTGGTTGATATCTGGTTGTTGTATTGTGCTGGTGCGTTAAGGTGTACAGACCTGTACAACAGGACCCCTCCCTCATGTGCACGGGACCAGGGTAGCCCAAACATCAACAACTGTGTGTACGGGATATGGATTTTAAAAAAATAAATAAATAAAAGTTAAATTACAAAATCACTACAACGCTCTACTGGGCACTGGGCAGCACTGTGGAATAGTGCTCCATCGATAACAATGATTTTAGTCGGAATTCTAATGTCCACTTCATCATCGATATATGTGGCTGTGCTGTGTGTGTGCTCATTCAGGGCGGCGTGTCGGAAAAGGGTTTTGCGCTCTACCGAGCTGTACGCTTTTGCTACACATCTCCCTGAGACAACATCAATGGGCCTCCGTATTTTATCACCGCAACCCTGTCCGTTCGGGGAACCGTATTTCCCTATAAATTAACAGCAGGTTGCGGGTTGACTAAGCGTACTGGCCTGAGCGCATTTTACAAGGCCTGGAAGCAACAGCCGCAGAGCAGCGGGGAGCACAACGGCGCAAAGCCCGCGTCCTTTTCTCGGGTCTTAGACGTAGCCAATCACGTGTCGCCTCATTCGCATTCGTTCCAACAGCTGTGTCCTGGGACCCTGGTTTCCAAGTTGGACTGGTGACTCAGGGAGGCAACAGTGCTCATTTGTTAGTGTTGCCCCGGCACGTCTGCTTACGTGCCTACGCGTCTGTTTGATTGTCGGCGTGAGCTTTTAACATTATTTCGGTGCTGCAGTTTAATTGTGTGTTTTTTTGTGTGTGTGTGTGTGTGTGTGTGTGTGTGTGTGTGTGTGTGTGTGTGTGTGTGTGTGTGTGTGTGTGTGTGTGTGTGTGTTTTTCCACTCTTGGTCATACAAGAAAGGCCTTCTATTCCTGGGCCCCTATTTATTTCAGAGTAGGAGTGCTGATCCAGGATCAGGGGCTGTATGTACAAATTTTCTAAGAGTAGGAGTGCTGATCTAGGATCAGTTTAGCCTTTTAGCTCATAATGGATATCGTTAGGACATGGACAGGGGAAACCTGATCCTAGATCAGAACTCCTACTCTCAGAATTTTTGTACATAATGGCCCCAGGTTTCCCTTGTCCATATCCTAACCTTATCCGTTATAAGCTAAAAGATACCAAACTGATCCTAGATCAGCAGTCCTACTCTGAGATGCTTTATAAATACGGGCCCTGACACACCGTATAACTCCTGTGATCCTTAACAATACTAAAGAGTGCCGGTGTGCAGCTCTCCTGCTTATATTATGGTAGCGCCTTTGTCCCTGACAGACTTGAAGCTTCCTTGAAGCAGCGATGAAGCTGCCTTTACTGATGTCTGAATTTTGACGGGTGTCGTCTCTTGTTTTCCACCGTAGACACCGAGGCGGAGAGGAACGCTCTGAAGGAACACGTGTATCCGAAATTACGGGACTTCTGCCGGGAGAACTATGGGATTGAGTTTCAGGTAATGAGAGTGGGTGTTGTTTTTTGTTCTGCCTTTTGCTGCAGCACACGAGCTGATTAACCAGCTGCTTTGGGGAACGTTGGAGTCTTTTTATCTTTTCGAAAACAGCTTTCCTTTCTTTTGGTTTTTCATTTTGCGCCCTTCATCTCAAGGCCTTGATTAACGAAAGAAAGAAAGTGTGCCTTCGCATTTCTGTTGCTGCTATTGACTGTATGTACTGTACGTAAGCTTGGGGGAAAATCATTCATTAAAAAAAAAACATTCAAGATTTGGACTTACTATATTGGTATGAAACAAGTATTTTCCACATAAAAATCATGCTGGATGCAGAATGGTGAAGCTTCTCCAAGCAGTGAGTGGAGGGGAATGTTCAAAGCCCATTGCAACCTTTGCTCCAATCACAGCCTTCAACAAATGACAACAATGAGTCAATCATAGCATTCAACCAATCACGGCATTCCCCGAGTTACCGTGGCCAGGCAGTGGCAGCAGTCATTGTGCATGGAGCTCAGCCTGCATAGAAGAACACAGTGTGAAATGTCTTGTTCGCTGCTGTTCTCTGTGTGGTTAACCGGGGAACGAAGCTGCTGAAACACCCCGTCTCTTGGCAAGCGCTCTGGGATTGTGGATAAGGAGTTTGGCTTGCGACCAGAATGTTTTAAGTTCAAATCAGGGTCACCGTTGTTGTACCCTCGAGCACGGTAATTAACCCGAATGGCTTCGGCGTGTGTCCATCTGTATAAATAGATAACAATTAAAACCTAAGGTGCTCTGAATGAGAGTGCCTGCAAATCGCGCGAGCAATAACAACACAATCCTGTGATAACGGAACTCTGCTGCTAATGGCTAATGGCTCTGCATTACACGTTTTGAAATGTTCAGGGTATTACGGATACATCAAGTAACACGCATACATTATCTTAGCAGCCCCTTGTAAGCTAATGACAAATAGAGCAACATACAATATGTGGTATAATGTTCTTCTCCAAATAGACGCCCTTCTTCAAACATACCAATTATAATGGTCAGAAGACATCCTGTAATGGATATGTTCATCGGTGTGCGATGCGATGTATTGTTTTTAAAAATAGGCCTATTTGACAACATATTCGAAAATGAGACATGAGAACGAAGCGGAATGGAAGTCTTGTTCATAGCCGCGTGACAGGGAAAGGGCCTCTCCCGCACATGACGCATTTCTCCCACGCTTGAGCGTCCCTTTCCACGGTAGGACGCGGGTCAGCCTACGCATGCGCCGTTACACCGGTCGCCGACATGCTTCGCACGCACCTGTTTCCAGACCCGCTCGCAGCACCTGTTGTGCATTCATAGGGTAGGGTATGGAACGATTGAAATTCAGGTACCTCGCGGTGCCTCGCCAGGGATTTCAACCTTATGTAAAACCCTCCGGGGGTCAAGGGGTCCTGGAGCACCGCCTGACCTCGCCATCCTCTGAATCACCCGGGCTTGGATTCAACCCCAGGCGGAGCACGGTTCACTCTCGGGTGACCGCGCTGCTCAGATCTCCGCCGCCCGATAAGCGGATGTGGCGAAACCGCATTCGCGGTGATTCGATGAATTCATTAGCGCGGATTCTCCCCGGCTCAGACGAATGAATTTACATTGAGAACAGCTCGTGTGGGACAATTTTAGCTCTGGTGCCTCGAGGCATCGCGCGCCGGCGTTGTCGGATTTCGGGCGGCAGCGAAAGCGCCTCCGCCGTGGATGTGCGAGGCTTCTCCGCGCGCGGCTTACACCTGCGCCGCGAGCTGCAGAGCCACCTGGAAAACATGAGGCGATGTGAAACCCGAGTGGTGTGATGTCTGGCAACGTTTATTTTTTACCCAAATTATGCGCACACGGTGTTGGGTTTTTCCCTGCACGAGGCGAATTTTAGACCACGTGGCTTAAGGAAACTTTAATGGGTAATATGTTCTTGTCTGTGCGCGGGGGGGGCGGGAGTTTTAGCGCCATCTGCAGTAGCGCTTGAGTCATTTTGATTACCCTGAGACTGATGTGAGGTGAAACCCATAGGCTGCTGCTCCAGGTGTCCTCACCCCCACCCATCTTTTCCCAAATTCCCAGCTTTCGCCCGTCCTCCAGAGCGCAGGTGTGGTGAATCCCGAATTATTTTCCTCCTCTCCGTTCCGCAGGATTTCAAACAGGATTGTCTGGTGAAATCCGTGACTTCAGGACCCTCCATGGTGTCCTCATTAAGTCAAAATGCCTCACATTCCTCCTCTCTAATAGGATCAGGCATTGATGTGTGTGTGTGGGGGACAGCTGGCCTTGGATTGTGTCTGTGTGTGTGTGTTTGTTTTGTGAAGTGAAAGAGAAACAGTGGTCGAGACAACATCCGTTTCATGATTACAACATGCTGTGACAGCATGACTGTCATTCTCAACCCCCCCCCTCCACAATGGGTGCTTTGTTTGTTATCTAAACTGCGACAGCCGCAAGGCTAGACGTGCATGCCACAGCTTCCGCTCTATGGAGTTCGGGCGTGAACTGGAAAAATGGTTCGACTTTAAACCTCGGCCGCCTAGATGATGGAGAAGGTTAGCATTCAGGGAAGGGGAATGACAGGGAGTTTTTTTTTTTAAGTACCCTTAAATCTAAAACAAATCTCCACGTTCTGATCCTCTGAAACAGTGGCTGCTGTACTGTAGGTGGCCAGCAAGGAGCTCCCACTACTGTGGCAGTGAGGACGCTCAGTATCGGTTGTCAGTTACTTCTTTTTAATTTGTTGAACCAAGGTGACAGCCAGACAGGCGTTTAGAACAGAGGTTGGTTGGTTAAGCCGTGAAAAATGGCCCACTTCGCTTCACCGTCTTTGAAATGGAGGAGAGGGGGAGAAAATGGCTCTCCAGCTCCTCCGTCGACAGGTCTGATGTTTGGAATTCACTGTCAAGGCCAGGCGAGAACCTCCCAACGTTTCAAACTCGACATGAATAAATTTGCCGTTCTCTTTAAGCACTTAAACCTCTCGAGGGATATCCGGAAGTGCAGGGCATCAAAATGCATTTCTTCTTAGACAGAGTAAAGCTGGAAGCTTAGCGTGCACGCAATATCGTGCGCAACGTGTCCTCTTTGATCCGGTGCGTGCTACATCTTCTCGAGCAATGTTCTCGTAATACGTTTTTTTTTAAGTAGAAGGGCCGAAAACAAAAAACATAACAGATTTCTAATTTTCATTTGCAGGCTCCCTCTCTCTCTGCAGGGGTTCTTTCACAGGAGTGAAAAAATCGTCTTGTGTTCTGCAGAGTGGGGAGAGATCTGCACGTGTGTTTGAACTGTCAAATGTTTTAATTGTTTTTTTCCCCTTTCTTTTTTTTTTTTTTTTTTTTCATTTAAAAAATGTATCTGCCCATGGCTTATCTCTCCATTTACGGCCCTTGCGCGTTCCCCTCGCTGCCTCTCACAGATGTCAGTTGCACATTCAGCTGTGTGTGGTTCTCGCTGTTAGACGTTGCCTACATTTACAGAGGTTATTCTTTCAGCTTTCTCACTAGAAGACAGAGAACATGGAGAGAGGGAGACTGCGTGAGGGAAGAGAGAGGAGAATAGTATCAGGGGGGAATAGAATTAGGAGGAGAGAGAAAGAGAGGGGGAGAGAGAGAGTGTGTGGGGAGCAGAGACGGAGAGAAGGACAGAGGGAGGGGGAATAGAATTAGAAGAGAGAAAGAGGAGAAGAGAGAGTGTGTAAGGGAAAGAGAGGAGAGAAGGACAGAGGGGGAATAGAATTAGAAGGAGAGAGAAACAGGAGGAGAGAGTGTGTGAGGGAGAGAGATGATAGGACAGAGGGGGAATAAAATTAGAAGGAGATAGAAAGAGGAGGAGAGAGAGAGAGAGAAAGAGGAGAAGAGAGGCATCTGAGAAGAATCATTCTGATCGCTGCTGTTTTTCCTCTCCCCGGGGAGCCGTTAAAGTACTTATTGAATAAAAGGTTTTTTTGTGTTCGTCTTCAGGCCCTTTGAAATTAAGATGGTTCCGTATCTGGTCTTGAGGCATATCGATTAGTGATCGTGGCGGGGGGGGGGGAGCGGCTGGGATGATTTAAAACATCTCTATGACAACTCGGGGGAGCGGGCGTTGATTTACAGCGCCCTGGCATTCTCCTAGACGCCTCTTTTTTTTTTTTCTTCCAGCCCCGATGGCTCTCTTCTTTGTGTGTACGCGTGTGTTTCTCCACCTGCCAGACAGGCCTAATGAAGCCATATATTCTCCTCTGCTCTGTCTGTCCCTTGGTGCGGGGCCACAGCCTGTGTCTCCAGGGACCAGCTCCTGGCCTGCTCCAGACAGAGGTCAAAAAGGACCCTGCTCACGGGCCCGAAGCCCTGTAAATTGAAAAGGCGGACGGATTCCGTAAAAAAAATATGAACATAAAAGAAGAAAGAGAGAGCACTGTGCTGAGAATTGTTTTGGGATTTGGGTTTGGATAAGGAGCTGGATGAGAGAGATTGGATTTGTTTTTAATTACATTTTAATTGACTTATTTTTACTTATTTATACCTGTTGCGTTGCGTTGCACTGCAGCTTGCGTAAATAATCACTCTTGATTTAATCAGCAACGGCATTTATTAGGCCTGCATATTTGGACAGGTCTCTGTACACATGCATCACAAATCATGATGAAGACCTTTGTTTAGTAACAGTTCTTCTTTACTCAACCTGGCAATGCTCACTGGAGTCCCTCCTCATGGGAAAACAGAGAGCATTCCCCTTTCTTTCAAAGAGGCCTGATGCCATAATTGAACATGAAATATCACATGACCTGGGAAGCCACAGTCGTTTAAGTATGGCAATGGTGTTATCTGGGAAGAGGGTAGGCAAAAATAGCATTTTGATTACAAGTTCCAGTAAGCCCTAGTAATTCATATGTTAATATCTCTCACTACATTGAGGATATTAAAATGGACTGGAGCATGAGCATGCCCGTCACAGTGCATATGCGCGTCTATTGGATTCCAGGGCTCCTGTTTATAAAGTATCCCGGAGAAGGAATGCTGACCTAGGATCAGGTTTCCCGTGTCCATATCTTAACCTTATCCATTATGGGCAAAAAGGTGAAACTGATCCTAGGTCAGCACTCCTACTGTGAGATGCTTTATAAATAAGGGTTTTATGGAAAAGGGATTGCTTGTGGAATGGTATGAGCACCGCTCCTACATGTTGTGAAGGGGTGCACCTGCAGATTGAGCTGCTGTAAACTGGTGATTGGAGAATGAAGTATCATGACAATAGTCTAAGCCCATTTTAAAATGGGTGGAGCTACAATTAGCTGTCAATCACTGACTTGCTTGAACCAATCAAACAGTTTTTGTCTTCACAACAATGCAACAACAGTGATTGGTTCAAATCAGCGAGTTGCTGATAGCATATGGTAGCTCCACCCATTTTTAGTGTCACGATACCTCATTGACCAATCACTACTGTAAGCCACAGAGACTGGGATAAACCACTCCCAAGAGCAGGAGCGATGCGGCCGGTGGCCACGACCTTCCCAGAGCGAACAAGAAAAGAAAACAAACGGTGAAACCAAGTCCGGAGAGTGACTGTGAGGGGAATACACGTGTGGAAATAAGAGGCTCGCGTTCCAAATCCCTCGTCCTAATCCCCAGCCCAAATATCACTTTGCCTCTTTAAACACGCGGAAGATATTGAGGCTTATGGCCTTACCTCTCGTGTGCCTGTTTCAATCAACCAATTAGCTCAGATGGCCGGTCGCTGAAATTAAATTACTCACACTTCAGCCACAAATAACTGCCATATGCAGTTTTTTTCTCCACATGTATTTTGACTCATTCATACTTGTTGCGCTGCACTGCAGCTTACTATGGTGTGAACTTAAGAGCTCAGTATGTTGAATATGTACTTTGTTGTAGCCTGTTGTTAATACACTGAGTTTCCATCGCAAGTGTGATTATTGTAAATTCATTTAGCAAAAAGGGATAAGCCATTAGCATGCCCTGAGATAAGTACCGTTTTAAAAGTCAAAAATATAATTGCTGCTGTTTGCCACAGCTTTTTAATTGAATCTAATAGCAGTGATTTTTGTCATTTCATAGAAAAGGCAGCCTGCTCCCTTTCAAAGATCCATTGTCTCCTAAGAGCCTGCAGCAGCGTGTCGCTCAGACCCTGAGCCCTGCAGCATCGTCCCTTGTGATTGGCAGAGGGGAAAAGCAGTCACACAGTGATAACACTGTTAGTCGAAAGGTCCCGGAATACAGAGCCAAGTACACAACACAAGCCTCCTGCCCTCTCCATCCCTGTCCTGTCAGTCAACCTGAGGGCCACTCCCTTGAGCCTGCCACTCCTCCAGACCTGGCACTCAGACTCAGAACCACTCCCACATGTCTGTCACTCAGACTCAAGACCACTCCCACATGTCTGTCACTCAGACTCAAGACCACTCCCACATGTCTGTCACTCAGACTCAAGACCACTCCCACATGTCTGTCACTCAGACTCAAGACCACTCCCACAGCCCTGTCACTCAGACTCAAGACCACTCCCACAGCCCTGTCACTCAGACTCAAGACCACTCCCACAGCCCTGTCACTCAGACTCAAGACCACTCCCACAGCCCTGTCACTCAGACTCAAGACCACTCCCACAGCCCTGTCACTCAGACTCAAGACCACTCCCACATCCCTGTCACTCAGACGGAAGATCACTCCCACAGCCCTGTCACTCAAACTCAAGACCACTCCCACAACCCTGCCACTTAGACAGCCTGTGCATCATCACTGCATCATCACTGTCCCTCCTATAACAGTGAAGCATTTATACATTCAATTTATTTCAGTAAGATTAATAATATATAATATATCATATTATTCAATTTATTACCTCCTAGCCTGTAGTACTAAAAAGACCTAGCCAAGTGAAGAATACTGAAGATTGTCCTCCCCCATTTCTGTCAGCATTGTTAGAGGTCACTACCCCCCCCTCTCTGCACCAACCCCCACAAAAGCTTTCACTGTCCACAACCTGTCATTGAGCATGCACCGTGAATCGTTCTCCATCCTAGCACAATCAGAAATCGCTCTAAAACATATATTAGACCAAATTATTGTGAATTTCATAATGATCATTCACTCCCCGCTTTTGTCGCACATGGCTGAACAGTCTATGTTTATAGATTTATCTGCTCAGGGTTTTCTCTCATTTTAAACCTCTCTTTATTTAGGTCTAAACGAAGGCCGTCTTTAACGAAGTTCAGCTCCACAGTCACCCCAGCATGTGGCCGTGGGGACACATTTTTACATTTGACATTTTAGGCATTTAGTGACTTACAGCGAGTGCATTTAAAAATGGCAAGAATGATCACAACTACAGGTAGAGCAAGAGATCAGCACAGCAACAATGCAACAGACGTCATCATAGACATGCACACCACACTTACAAAACAGGGAGAGAAAAGATAGTACAAATATATATATAATGCATTCAGTGGTAGTGCAATCTGAAGAAGTGGTTTTTTTGGAGACTGGCATCGATGCCTGGTCCCGATTGGCCGCAGCCTTGGCGGCAGTCAGGAAGCGCAGGCTGCAGAGAGCCAGAGCTCAGGTCCTGAGGACGCTCCGCTGATCCCCGTCTCTCTCTGAGCTATCTCTGGAGAGCGCCGATAAGAGGCAGCAGCGCCAGGGCCAGGCTGAGTTTGGGCCCGGCCCTCCGGCCCGCCTGCTGGTGGTGGAGCCCGGCCCACGCCAGCGCTGCAGCCCAGCCCCTCGCTCCACAGCGCCAAGCCCTCCCGAGTCTCCACGGCGATATCTGCCATGATAGGGCGGCAGTGTAGTGTAATGGTTAGGCAACTGGGCTTGAGGTTGCTGGTTCAATTTCCAGGTGGGGGTGCTGCCGTTGTACCCTTGAGCAAGGTACTTAACCTGAATTGTTTTAGTAAAATATCCAGCTGTATAAATGGATTGTGTGTAAAGAAATGTAAACTGTGTAAGTCGCTCTGGATAAGAGCGTCCACTAAATGCCTCAAATGTATGTAAAATGTAATGTAAAATGATCAGACAGACTACTTTATATATACATATATAAATATGTATATATAAAGTTTTACGATATTCATTTCCGACATCGAGGATGCGCCACGCGCCGTCGAAGAGGGGATTTCTTCAGCGGCCTTCCCCTCTGTTTTAATCAGCCGACAGTGACACTGGCGTGTGAAAAATGCGCCACGGGAGAAATTTGAGGGGTTCAATCCAGGGTCGCCCGCTTAGCCTCGTTCGAGCGATCGCTGCGACCGCGGCCCGGTGGTGCGCGTCGTCAGACGTCGCGGGTTCGTTAGCCGAGCGGGAGATTTACCGCGCCGGTTCCCCCGGACTCTGCCGTGCAGCGAGACCTCGTTTACCGCGGCGCTAAGGCCCGTTCGAAACGGACCGGTGCGTCCGGGCCCCTGCACCCCGCCCTAAATAATCCCCAATAAAACTAAAACAGTGCCCGCGGAGAGAGAGGATAGAATTTATATCAAAATGGGCCCTTTGTATTTCAGTCATCCCACTGGTCGAGTTCATCTCTCCCGTCCTTTTGTTTCTCTGTGCTAATGTGGTCTGTGGGCTTTCTTTATGAGCCTCTCTCAGCGATTATTTCCGACTGCCGTGAGAGCGTGCCCGTCCTTCCGATGGGAAGGGCAGTGGAGTGGGTCTGGATTGAGGTTCCCGGAGCCTTTGTTTGGGGGATTGAGCGCTAAAACGATTACAACAAATGCTGTCATTGTTATGAAACTACGGCATTTCGTTCAGGGGCAGCGTGCGCATCGCTCACGAGCGGCAGAAGCGAAAGCTTAAAGACCCAAAGGCTGGTATTCAGTCAACGTTTGTCCTTTTACACTGGTCAACATTGAATCAACATTCGTCCTTAACTTATAATGCAATGCAGTGAAGTGTTTTTACTCCACAAACACAAGCATAGTTTTCACTGTGTTCACTGATTGCCAGGTTTAATGGAAAAACGTTTGCATTGAAAAAAGTAAGCAAATCCAGGGAATTTAAAGATAAGGTCAAATGTTGATTGAATCCTGGTCTAGCTGTGCTTATTCCATAAATGGCGTTCATTAAAATGAATAATGCTCTTCTAAAAAGTGCTCAGGTCCTAATGATTAAAGTCTTTAATCGAGGCTTGGCCTCGGTCGGATCTTGTACCGCACACTCTTACATGGAGTGCAGCTCTCTCCCAAATGCACGATTGTGCTGTGTATGGTTGCTAAATGTGGAGCCGTATGTTAATGAATGTCTTTCTCCAGCGGTGACCCTGATCGTGCTGCGTTTCGGTCCTTCGCTCTGATTTGAATGTGTCCCTCTCCAGATGGTGCTTTGTGATTCTTTTATGCAGTGACCCTGGGATTTGTGTGTGTCAGATGTTTGACATTGATGTTTTTATTTATTTATTATTTGTTTTTTTTGGGGGGGGGGTTGGCGGGGGGGGGGGTGGTCACTGTCACTTGGTGGTTGTGGAGGGGATTGGCATTCAATTACTTTTTTTGTTCAAAAAGTGTGGTGGTGCTGCTGGGTGGCTCATCCTGTTGAGGGAATGTTCTAGTGTGTGGATGAGCCCCACGGTCTGCATCCTGTTAAGACACTGTTCTAGTGTGTGGATGAGCCCCACAGTCTGCATCCTGTTAAGACACTGTTCTAGTGTGTGGATGAGCCCCACAGTCTGCATCCTGTTAAGACACTGTTCTAGTGTGTGGATGAGCACCACAGCCTGCATGCTGTTAAGGCACTGTTCTAGTGTGTGGATGAGCCCCACGGTCTGCGTCCTGTTAAGACACTGTTCTAGTGTGTGGATGAGCCCCACGGTCTGCATCCTGTTAAGACACTGTTCTAGTGTGTGGATGAGCCCCACGGTCTGCATCCTGTTAAGGCACTGTTCTAGTGTGTGGATGAGCCCCACGGTCTGCATGCTGTTAAGACACTGTTCTAGTGTGTGGATGAGCCCCACGGTCTGCATCCTCTTAAGGCACTGTTCTAGTGTGTGGAAGAGCCCCACAGTCTGGTATCAAATCCAGGCTGTGCCACTGCCGACTGTGGCCAGCAGCCCCGCAGGGTGATGCTTAAGAATATAACTTTGAATACAATTGTATTACTATTATTATATATTTAATATAATTGGGCATTCCAAATTCCAAAAAGGGGAAAAAAGCATAAAAAATATGTAATATTGTAGATTTGTGGATGAATGATTGTTCATCACTGTTCCCACCTCATCCCCCTTATAGATGTGCCTCCCTTACATGACCCTGATTGTGTGGTGTGTAGTGAGTCATAACACAGTGACCCTGATTGTGTTGTGTGTAGTGTATTGTGGGATGTGTAGTATTAATACTGAGGCCATGTCTGTTACCTGTCACAGGTGGTGGATCTGTACTGGGGGATTGTGGGATGTAGTACTGTCGCAGGTGGTGGATCTGTACTGGGGGATTGTGGGATGTAATACTGAGCTCATGTCTGTTACCTGTTGCAGGTGGTGGATCTGTCTGGGGATTGGGACCTAGTACTGCAGGTGGTGGATCTGTACTGGGGGATTGTGGGATATGTAGTACTGTCGCAGGTGGTGGATCTGTACTGGGGGATTGTGGGATGTGTAGTATTAATACTGAGGCCATATCTGTTACCTGTCCCAGGTGGTGGATCTGTACTGGGGGATTGTGGGATATGTAGTACTGTCGCAGGTGGTGGATCTGTACTGTGGGATTGTGGGATGTGCAGTATTAATACTGAGGCCATGTCTGTTACCTGTCGCAGGTGGTGGATCTGTACTGGGGGATCGACGCGGAGGAGTGGGACAGCCCCGAGCTGCAGCGCATGAGGATGAAGCTGCTGGAGGAGTGCCTGAAGACCTCCGCAGGTCCATGTTTTGTTGTGGGTATATGACCATAAGCCTCTACGCCCCCCCTTCCGCTCCCCACTGTACTGCCCTGTCCTGAGACTGTCGTACCTCTGTCTTCACCTGTCAGGCAACTCTGAGCCATGTCTCAAAATGACGCCATGGTTTCAGAGGGCCCACAGTGATCCCACAGTGAATCCAAGTGATTCCCACAGTGATCGCACAGTGATTCCACAGTGATTCCACAGTGATTCCAAGTGATCCCACACTGATTCCAAGTGATTCCACACTGATTCCACAGCCTTATTTCTGCTCTTTGAAACCCTGGCTTTGTCCTCCCGTCAGCTTAATTGTGTTTGCCATTTATTTATTTATTTTGTTTGGGGGAGGGGGCGGCAGGAGAACTGTCGAAATGTAAAAACTGGACAGCGTACAGATGGCACAATGATTATGAATTCAGGTTTAAGGGAGAGGTCTGCAACCCGGGGAATATTTGGACAATGAAGTGGCCAGTAATTTATTGATGAAGTGCCGGTAACAGAGTCAGGCCTTGAAAAATAAGCCCGAGGGTGGGCAATTGATTTCAAAATGATTAAAATGATTCAAATGTAAATGAGCAATTTCTGTAAGTGGGAGCCGATCGAAATGGAACCATGCCTCGCTCTCTCTCTTTCTCTCTCTCCCCCTCTCTCTCTCTCCCTTTCTCTTTCTCTGTCAGGGATTCCATTTTACCATTCTTTTCATGTATTTAATGGTCATCCGGCCTGATGCTCATTAAATATCTACGCCATCTATTTTTCAGAAAATATGGTGTATATGTGAAGCTGATGGTTTATCTCATTTGATGTTGTGTTATGCATTATGTGGGAGATATATATATGTATATTCTTGTTAATATATATATATGTTCATCTATGAATATTGTGTTCAACATATTACAACGTAAGACATAGAAATATTTTTTCTCTCTCTCTCTCTCTCTCTCTGTCCCTCCCTTCCTCCCTCCCCCTCTTTCTTTCACTTTATCCTTCCCTGTGAGGGATTCCTTTCTCCTGTTCTCTCTGCTGAGATTAAAAGTCCACGCTGGTCCCAGAGCCACTGGGAGATGAAATGAGCTGGTCCCAGAGCCACTGGGAGATGAAATGAGCTGGCTCTCTTGTTCCGCACAGCGTCGGCTGCAGCGATGCATTAGCGTTGCCTGTGAAGTTTCATTTACCATCGTAACCTTGACCACACCACCCAACCCCAGATGGTGTAGTCTGCGCTCATCCATTAAAAAGGAAACAATGTGCTAGGGAATACTTCATGGGATAAAACACCTTGCTGTGCGAAAAACACCCCCAAACACCTCTACCCCCCAAACACACCTCTACCCCCCAAACACGCCTCTACCCCCCAAACACGCCTCTACCCCCAAACAGGCTCTACCCCCTAACCCCCAAACACGCCTCTACCCCCCAAACACGCCAAACATGCCTCTACCCCCAAACAAACAAACACCTCTACCCCCAAAAACACAAACACGCCTCTACTACCCCCCAAACATGCCTCTACTACCCCCCCAAACCCCCAAACACGCCTACTACCCCCAAACCTCTACCCCCCCAAACACGCCTCTACCCCCAAACACGCCTCTACCCCCCAAACACGCCTCTACCCCCAAACATGCCTCTAACCCCCAAACACGCCTCTACCCTGCCAAACAGGCCTCTAACCCCCCAAACACGCCTATACCCCCCAAACACGCCTCTACCCCCAAACACGCCTCCCCCCAAACATGCCTCTAACCCCCAAACACGCCTCTACCCCCAAACTACTACCCCCCTGCCTCTACCCCCCCCAAACAGGCTTCAAACCCCCAAACACGCCTATACCCCCCAAACAAACCCCCAAACACGCCTCTAACCCCCACCCCCAAACACATCTGTAATGAGCAGCATTGTTTACATACTCCACTGCATACTTTATGTCTGTCTGGATGTTTAAAAGCTATATCCACGGGGGCAGGTCAGAACTGTGGGGCCAAACAAAGTTTTTTCTGGCGGGCATACTTCAACAACTACTTCCGATTCTGCACAACAAGGTTGTTTTAATGTATATCTTGAGAAGACGGCAGAAACAGTGGCAGCAGCGCCAACATGTACATCGGGATGTAACCACGTATTGTCTTTCTTGAAAGTTAAATGTCAAAGAAGCTAAACTAAACAACGGAGATGGTATAGATGGTATTAGACCATTAAATGTATCCCGGCATAACGACGGAGAGTATGGCTCTTGGTCGGGTGTCCCCGCTCATTACACACCAAAACATTGAGCCAGTGGGTGAGAAGAATCACCCTCCGCTTTCTTGCCTGCCCCCACAATTTAGGTATTACACCTCACATACGCGTAACATTCATTCTTGAAGACGTGTGGCACCCATTTTACGTGGCAGCCATTTTACGCGTACGCGTAATTAAAGTTAAGTATATTTAGGCCTTAATGGGTGACTCCTTTGTCATTGTTTGTCGATTTTAAAGACTAATGGGCAATTGAAGGAAAAAAGTACATGAAAATGCCTATAAATACAGCAGACAGGGACCATGCTGTTGTGCAGTGTGGAGAGGCATGTGTAGGGACAGTGTGTAAGGGAGGCAGTGTAGTATAATGGTTAGGGAACTGGGCTTGTAACCAAAAGGTTGTAGGTTCGATTCCCAGGTGGGGCAGTGCTGTTGTGCCCTTGAGCAAGGCACTTAACCTGAATTGCTTCAGTAGATATCCCGCTGTGTAAATGGATTGTGTGTGTATAAATGGATTGTATGTAAAGAAATGTAAACTGTGTAAGTCGCTCTGGATAAGGGCGTCTGCTAAATGCCTTTAATGTAGAGGAGAGAGGCAGGGAGCCGTATTGCCATGTAGGCCCATGCAATCTGCTGTGCTGTGTTGTATCATTTGTAGCCAACTTTGTTGCATTGTACAGTGTGATTGGATGACACAGTGACGTACAGCCCCTGTGCGGAATGACCAGGGAATTGGCTTTATTGTCATCACTCGTTTTATGAAGGTGACAGACAATAGCGTATCGTGCATACACTCCCCCACAAAAAATAAAAAAATAAACCGACCCTCGAAAGAGCTTGTGCTCTCCTGCCAGCTCCTGAACTGGCAGAGGATGCTTTTAGTGAAAAGACCAGACTCGCAGTACAACTGAGCATTTGACATTCAGATAAACAGGAAAATCTGGGTTGAATTTTTTTTTTAATTTTAATTTGTTAAAAAACGATTTGTTAATCACTGCCATTTAGATGAACATTAACAAGTATCCAGCAAATGCCTGAGCTCTCATTAGCATCCTTAGAGAACATGCTAACCACATGGCTACCATGCACTCTCAAAAATAAAGGTACAATTAGGGTACCCTTTTGTTCCTCAGGGTACAAATGTGTTCATTGTACCTTTAAAGGTACACATAAGATCCTTCATGATACGGTTTTGTACATTTTACCCAGTGAAAAAGGTGCAACTTGAGGAAAGGTACTGATATGTACCAAGGTAGGGCAATGAATCCTTATTCACACTGGCGGCCATATTGGAATGAAAATGAGGCTGGTGCTGCAAGCAACATTCTTTTCCTCACAAGGGTACAATTATGTCCTTCTGCCTGGAGGTACAATTAAGTACCCTACAGGTGTACTGCCACAGTGACAAGCATTTGTACTTTAGCAGGTACAACATGGTAGAATTTATTCTGAGAGTGAAGGGACGCACAGAGTGAGAAGGAGGTCCTGTTACAGGGAGCCTTAACTGTGCTGTTGCCTCCTGGAGGGCGACGGATTTAAAGCCCCCTCCCGCGGCGTGCTGCGCCCGCATCCTGACAGCATGCGGCCGTCACGCAGTAACCTCCCTCCATCAGTCACGCAGCGCCGCTAAACAGACACTGACAGTTTGGGGTTGCCTCCAACTCATCTCTTTGTGGGTTTTTTTTTTTTTTGCAGCTTGGCTTGACTGTGTGTCGATCAGACAGTTTAAAAGGGAAAGGTCTGCACTATAAGATGGGAGCTGTGCTCTGACATGCCTTCAGACACACAAGCAAAACGGAGAGGGGTGTCCGTCTTCACCTTTCAGTTTTTACTCTGTTGAATACATGATAACATAATTATATGTACGGTGTGTATATATAGATAGATAGATAGATATATGACATGCCAATGTTAAGCGGTGTTAATTTACCAACACGTTGTCAAGTTGTGTGGCTGCCCATCCATATTACTGTATTGATTTGGTGTTTGGTATTTGCAGTATGGTTTGAAAGGCCACAGTAAGAAATGACCTGTCTGCTCCCGTACACTTCCGCTGTAAAGAAAGCTGCAGTGTTGTTCTTCACGGCCCCATGCTGTGTGCATTCTCAGAAGGAGTGGCTGGTGGTACCTGCTCTCTCACTCTCTCTCTCTCTCTCTCTTTCTCTCTCTCTCTTTCTCTCTCCCTCTCTCCCTCTCTCTCTCTCTCTCTCCCTCTCTCCCTTTCTCTCCTCTCTCTCCCTCTCTCCCTCTCTCTCTCTCTGTCTCTCTCTCTCTCTGTCTCCTCTCCCTCTCCCTCTCTCTCCCTCTCTCTCTCTCTCTCTCTGCCTCTCTCCCTTTCTCTCTCTCTCTCTCTCTCTCTCTCTCTCTCTCTCCCTCTCTCCCTTTCTCTCCCTCTCTCTCCCTCTCTCCCTCTCTCTCTCTCTGCCTCTCTCTCTCTCTCTCTCTCTCTCTCTCTCTGTCTCCTCTCCCTCTCTCTCTCTGTCTCTCTCTCTCCCTCTCCCTCTCTTTCCCTCTCTCTCTCTCTCCCTCTCTCCCTTTCTCTCTCTCTCTCCCTCTCTCTCTCTCTGCCTCTCTCCCTTTCTCTCTCTCTCCCTCCCTCCTTGTGCAGCCGTGACTGTGGGTGGCACATCAAAGGCTTTCTCCGGGATTTGTGGGAATCGCGGCTGACAGCTGTCACAGGCCTACGGGCATCCGTGCCCATGTGAGTGTGGAAGCCGCGGCAGGCCAAACCGAGCCCCCACTGATAGTTTGGTCGTGCAGCAGACGTGGAAAACCTTACCGGTTTGACACTCCTGTTGATGCACCACCTGTCCTTTGAACTTTGAACAAAGGGATTTAGGCAGATCGTTGCTGTTGCTCTTATTGTGCATGGTTACAAGATCAGTGGATGCCAAAGGTGGTACACACACAAACAAAATAGAGGAGAAAGAAGCTGGCTAAAAAGCTATGACTCAAAATTAAAGGCTGAACCTTTTCACCTTCCCTCTGCTCCTCTTGCACTCTGGCATCCATTTTATAACGCGATTCGAACAGCAACCCTCACTTGCTTCTGCTGTTCAAACCGTCGTGTTGTTCTTAAGGTGAGAAGAGGCTAAATCCACCTGAACGTGGATGTATATCCAGGGGTCCGTGAGAGAATTACCTGTGTAAAGGCACATCTCTCCTGTGAGCCCGGGGGCCATGTAGAATCTCCCGCCCATTCACACACCCAGCAGCTGTGCGCTGTTAACTTAAATTGCACAGTTGCAAATGCCATAGTATGTAAGCAGGCGGAACTGGACAGAATATCAGATGCAGAACTGTGAGGTCCTGATCAAACGTGAAGTTAAATAGCGCTCATGAAGCCGCTACCATGGCAGCAGCTGTCATCGCGACAAATTATATATTTTTTACTTTCTCTTTCTGCTTTTCCCCCATTTTTCTCAGAATTTAGTCACCAATTATACCCTCTTTTTCATGTCAATTATTCCCTCCCTCGTATGTGAGAGTTAGCTGCCGTTGTACTGAAACCGGCAGTGACATGCACCTCCTCCGAGCCAGAACATCATTACATTACATTTTACATTTTAGGCATTTAGCAGACGCTCTTATCCAGAGCGACTTACACAGTTTACATTTATTTACATACAATCCATTTATACAGCTGGATATTTTACTGAAGCAATTCAGGTTAAGTACCTTTAGCTCAAGGGTACAACAGCAGTGCCCCACCTGGGAATTGAACCTGCAACCTCTGAGTTACAAGTCCAGCTCCCTAACCATTACACTACACTGACGCCAAAGAACCATAGAACCCGCCAAGCCGTTACCATAACTCCAGTATATGGTGGCACACAGGGCCACTCCTATACACAGCAAACTCATATCGGCTCTCCCCCCGCCCACCCTGGGACGGACAGCCAATTGCCGCCCCCTAGAGACACTCCCGGCCAGAGCCGAAACTGGCGTGACCTGATGGCATCGGATCCCGGTCGTAATGGGCAGCGTCGGACGTTCTACAGCCACACCACCCAGGAAGCCCTCAAATCACATTTTTGCATTTGTTCATAAGTCCTCTCTGTTCCAGAGCTCAGTGCTCTAATTACTCCTGTGCTCTGCTGCCTGTGCAGTGAGCTCTTTCATTTTCAGCCCCTCCGTAAATACGACTTATACCACACGCACGAGTCTCCCGTTATCTGAAAGCTACCTTTCGGGGCTGGGCTTGGTTATTGCTTGAACGGGAGACCTCTTGGGAAATCTTGAGTTGCTGCTGGAAGTGGTGTTGGTGAGCCAGTAGGGGGCAGGCTTCCCTCTGGACCAAGCAGGAAAGAATAAATGCCGTAGTGCAGTGATGGGGGTACAATGTACTGTAGGAGACGTTGTCATTTGGATGTGATGTGGTCATTAAAGATCCCGTGGCACAAAGAGTTAGGGGATCCCCTTGTTGTCCTGACCAAATTCCCAAACAGGCTCCAGTATTCCCAAGTATACCTTGCTCAGTAATCCCTACACCTGATGTGGTGGTGAGCGTTCTGGCACAAAATGGCTGCCGTACATCACCCAGGCAGGTGCTATACATTGGTAATGGTTGAAGTTAGCTTCTCCCCCTTCACTGTAAAGTGCTTTGACATTGTGAAAGACACTATGTAAATGAAACCCATTATCATTATTATTTTCTCTCCTACCTAGATGAAGCGTCATACTGTTACAGTCAGGGTGGCCAGATTGGGGTATATCTCCCCCAAACATAGGGTTTTTGAAAAACCCATTGCGGAAGTTTCAGTGTAAATATGCATGGGAGTCAGCTGAAGGTGGGGGATTTTGAATAGCATTTCTGTGGATAGAAATCACAGTTCTGGCAATACTGGTTGAAATAAATGAATGCAGAGAACATGCAGTAGTTGAAGTGCCACTTGTCTCTGGGTACAAGCTCTGTCTAGCTGCAGACATTTTGCTAATTGCTCAGTTAAGTGATTCTTCACTGAAGCTCAAGCTTGGCACGGTGTCACTGACCTCACGACGAGGATTGACAATGCAGTGACCAGGTTGCCAGATTGTGTCAGATTACACATTGTTAAAGCCTTGCTTCTCGAAGGTCACGAGAGCATATTGTCATGCCTTTTTTCCCCGTTTCCTTCTGAAATTGTTTCCCCTCCTTGCACCTTTTCTTGCCTCGTCTGAAATAGAATAGCACTTATTAGTTGTAATTTTTGAGTCACACGTTATGCAAAGGGGAATATAATGTGATATCCTGTGACCATGGCGTTGTTCACGTTAAATGATGTAACCAGCCATTAGTCTGGGAGTTGGATTTAAACTGAGACTGAGAGATAAAATTAATAACACAACTCACTGCACATTTATTTTTCTAACAAAGAAGTTTAAACGGGAGATTAATTGTAGAGATCTTAAATAGAGGATCGGCGTTTGGTTAAAAGCTTCATCAAATTTAATTAATAGAGTGCTCTGCTTGGATTAAAAACCAGGATACAGTTTCCCCGCAGGGCCAATGTTTAGAAATACTTGGATACGGTGGCCCTTTCAGGAACAAAAACCCTTCAGAGCAGGGCAGTGCGTTGACGTTTCAAAGCGGATATTTACGGCTTGTCTTTTGTTCTGGCTTTTATGTTCCATTCAAACAGGCTCCTGTTCAGCGAGAGAAAACCTACACAAAAACATGTACAAAAAAGAATAAAGAAAAATAAAGAGAAAAGTTCAGCAGTTTATCTCATCCGTCAGGGTGCATCAGTCTGTTTGGAATGACATCAAACTACTTTCCACCAGAAAAGCTAGCGATGGAAATGAACACATCGTACAGCTCAGTGGGGGGGACGTCGTAGACGTCTCTTCCTGGAAGTGTGCGTTTTTATTTAATTTTTTATTTTCGCTGTGATTGCATCTGAGCATGGGCGTGACAGCGAACACGAGGGATGCGCGTCGCCGACCGATCAAGGACGAGCGGTCTATAAAACCCGCCGCCTGACAGCGCTCCGTTCCGTCTGAAGAAGACGGCAATTACAGCCGCGGATCGGTGACGTCGTTTACTCTCCCCCGGCGCTGGCGGTGCGCCTTCACAAGGATGCCTTTATCTCCTAATGATAAACCACTCTAAATTCATGTATTCAGGGGGAGAAACGCTGCGGCACCCGAAATAGAAATGTAACAGAGCTGTCAACAAATGAGATTTGTAAAGGTTTCTAAGTGAATAAAAGTATTTTACTCACCCACTCTTACATTGAAGGCCAAAAATCTCTCTTGTCATCAAGACGGATATTTTTTAATCTAACTATTTATATGGTGTACTTTATCTTTGTTGGCTTTTGATCGTCTGAATTAATTATCAGGGTGTTCGGCTTTGCAGTAGACAGCTCTTGCTGATATTCTTGCAGCGGGCCAAAGTTCTGCTGCCTAGTAGATATTTATGGTTAGGCACTCTTAAAACTAATCTACAGATGCCAGTGAAAATAGCAAAAGCTTTTTTTTGGCATAGGATTATGTGCTTAAGACTGACGGGGGAAACTATTTTCTGTAGCTTTTCTGCTGATTTGAATTCACAGGCAAGAGTATCAACGCGGTGACCCAGAGGTAGCGTCAATCAGGAAATACAGAGAGTGTGTCAGTGGATTGGACAGGCCGAGTCATTTGCATGAAGCGCATCATCCAAGATCCCTGCCATCCCTTTGGGCCCTTGGCGGCGAATCAGAAAGCAGCATATCACTTCCATGCAGGTCTTTTAGATCAGCTGGCAATCTGCTATGCTTCCCAGTGTAATTCTGTTTACATGCTGAGTGAATATTGAAATTAATAATGCACACAGTCCCTTGTGGCTATTGATTTTTGAAAAGCTTCAAACAAAATGTGTACTGGATATTGGTGAAGGCTATCGTAATGGTGATTGGGATAGATCAGGCTTACTCAAATCTGGCCCACGAATCCAAGTTCGGTCCTGGTTTTCCCTTCTCACAGGTAGTTACTTGAATAATTGGGGAAATTGATCAGAGTGTTTTCACACCTGACTCCCAGGTAAAGGGAGGGTGGAAAAACAGTGGTGCTCGGCCCACGAGGACCGTGATTTGAGTAACACTGGGATTGATCATAAAGAGAACGTTGAGAATAATCAATATCAGTGACCCAACATTTTATGCTTCACACAGTCATGATTTCTTCACCATTGCAAACATTAACCTCGGACCAAAAGCTCATATTTCTGATTGCCTCCCACCTCCTTCCTTCATTTGTTTAAAATGCAATTTGTTTAACAAATAAAACAAATGCAAATGGAGTCAAACGCATGCACCATCTTTTGTTATACTTTTGTGAGTTGTGATCCGTTAGTCTGCAGCTCACCAACCAGAGCAGTGTAATCTCTATCTTCGATTTTTCAATGCTTCAGGTAGAAATAACTCCAGAAATTGTTTTAATTCCGTTACCACGTTGCACAGGTCAAACCCCCCAAACATTTGAGACAGACGAGGCAAAACACTTAAACAAACACAGCAAAGTCTGATACCATCGATCTGGCCACGCCTTGCAGTATGTGTTTTAAAATACATTTGAAAATATATTTTAGATATTTTAAATTGGTCCCAAAACATATTTTATATAAAAATGTACATTTTAAAATATTTAAATACAGTATATGTGAAATTTCTCTCTGGATTATTTCATTGTATATTGCATCATAAAACATATTTTTTTAAACGATCAGGCATATATTTCAATATTTCGGACAACTTGTCTCTATTGTCATACAGGTAACTACCAAAATGAAGAAAACACAAACATAAAGCATCTTAATAGGGTGTTGGGCTTCCACGAACAGCTTCAATGCACCTTGACATAGATTCTACAAGTGTCTGGAACTCTATTGGAGTGATGCAACATCATTCTTCCATTAGAAATTCCATAATTTGGTGTTTTGTTGATGGTGGTGGAAAAGGCTCTCGGGCGTTGCTCCAGAATCTCCCAGAAGCTTTCAGCTGGGTTGAGATCTGGTGACTGAGACGGCCATGGCATATGGTTTACATCATTTCCATGGACCACTCGTGCCCTTTGGATGGGGGCATTGTCATCCTGGAAGAGACTACTCCCATCAGGGTAGAAATGCTTCACCATAGGATGAAGGTGATCACTCAGAATGGCTTTGTATTTACTGGTGTTTACCCTGCCCTCTAAAGGGTTGAGTGGACCTAAACCATTGCAGTAAAATGCACCCCACACCAAAACAGAGTCGCCAGAGCCCTTAATTTACTCAAGTGTTCCCTTTATTTTGGGAGCCACCTGTTGGTACAGTATGTGTTTAGTGTCAGGCAGCTCTCCAAGGTAACGCAGAGCAGGTGTCTTGTTAAACAAAATCTATTCAGGTCAATTACAGCAGGCCTTGGTAATGGAGCACAGCTGGGGAGCGGTCCTCTTTCTCTTCACACCGAGCGACAAGCTTTCTGCCTCTGACGTCTCCTCTTTGATGTTGTGATATTTATAGTGTGGGAGATGTGTGTGTGTGTGTGTGTGTGTGTGTGTGTGTGTGTGTGTATACAGGGGGTTGGCAAAATAATGGAAAAAACTAATGGAAAGGACTTGCAGTTTGAAAGGTCTCTTGTAGTATGAAAGGTCTCTTAACAAAAATTGACGCCGTGAGCTTCACAATGCTGATGTTTGTGGCAGGGCTGCCATTCAGAAACCGCTTGTAACCAAGGCCCAAGGCGCAGTAACGCATAGCCAGGTGCAATGAGCGCGAAACCTGGACTTCTGAGCAGTGGAAGAAAGAAATATTTTCTGTTGAGTCATCTTTATTTATTTTTCCTACATCTGGAGGGCTTTATGTTTGGAGAAAGCCCAAGGAAGCCTCCAATCCACATTGCCTGTTCCTAACTGTTAAACACAGTGGTGGATCTGTTATGGTATGGGCAGCCATCTCGTGGGTGTCATTGGGTTTGATTATTACTCTTCGTGGTAGAATTACGACCGAGGAATACGAAGCCATTTTAGGCAGGCCAGGGGGACCCTATGGCGCAAAGATTGTTTCCTCAAGATGGTCCCATATTCCAAGATGATAACGCCCCCATGCGCACTGTTCAATGGATTCAGGAGTGGTTTCATAATTATGCGACCTCTGAAGACAATTGATTTCGCCAGAGTTTTTTTTTTGGTGTGTATTAGCAAAAGGGGTGAATACTTATGGAATCAATTCTTTTAATTTTTTGTTATTATAGATTATTCTGTGTTGATCAGTGGCAAGAAATTCCAATTAAATCCATTTTGATTCCATGAAGTAAGAAAATAAAATGTGAAAAGTGCCAAAGGGGGTGAATACTTTCTATACCCACTATGTGTGTGTGAATTGAAATGTATTAATTACTTAAGGAAGTGAGTGTGTGTGTGTGTGTGTGTGTGTGTGTATTGTGTGTGTGTGTGTGTGTGTGTGTGTGTGTGTGTGTATGTATTGTTAACCTTTCATTTTATTTAACTTATGGTTAAAAATAAATTAATCAATAAATATTGTGTTCCTCTCTCTCTCTCTCTCTCTCTCTCTCTCTCTCTCTCTCTCTCTCTCTTTATTTCAATCTTGGCTTCAGTTCAATTAAATTCAGTACGCTTTTATTGACCCCAAATACATTCCTTGCCAAAAAAAATGTGTTGTCAGTACCAATACAATACAAATTGACATTTAAACAAGTGAACATACAAGAGAAAAACTGTAATATTAGAAATATTATCATAACTGTGATAGTAAAGTAATAAATTCTCTCTCTCTCTCTGTCTCTCTTATTTTCTCTTGTCTCTTTCATTCTCTCTCTCTCTGTCTCTCTTATTTTCTCTTGTCTCTTTCATTTCTCTCTCTCTCTTTCTCTCTCTCTCTGCCTCTCTCATTTTCTCTCATCTCTCTTTCTCTCTCCCTCTCTCTCTATCTCCCTCATCTCTCTCCCTCTCTTCCCTCTCTCTCTCCTCCCTCGTTCCTTCCCCACAGGGACTGGTGGGGGAGAAGTACGGCAGCATCCGGGTCCCTGGCGAGGTGGAGTCGGCCGAGTTCGAGATGATTCTGGACGCCGCGGTGGAGGCGGGTCTGGACACCCGGGTCCTGGAGGAGTGGTACTGCCGGGACGAGAACGCCGTCCCGCCCGCCTACTACCTCAAGCCCAAATCCCAGATGCTGAAGAACTACCACAACTCCGTAAGAGCCCCACTGCTCGGCTTCGTGTGTCTCCCCAACCACCTGGTCCCCCATGGTTCATTTGCAGCGTAGTGCACATGATTTCACCTGGGCCCTGTCTTTTTACAATGGCCCATCTCTCTTATTTTTATTGTTTTTATTTGTTTATCTGTTGTTGTTATTATTATTATTATTATTATTATTATTATTATTATTATTATTATTATTACTATTATTATTATTATGCAATTAGCAAAATCACAGCAGGCAGTTTTATTGCAAACTTTGAAAAGTCACCAAAATGGCAAAAAAATTGTAATTTCACCCGGACCCCTGACATAATCTCATCAAAGCTGCACTGCTATCTCGATTCTCATGCAAGTAGACGGCCAAGCGTGACCCATCCTTGTTCCCCAGCATGGGGCCTTTTCAAATTGTACGGGTGTTGCATTGTATTGGCAACACAACAGCTGTTGTTTGGTTTGGATTGGGCAGTTTTTTGTAATTCACAGCCGTTGCCACAAAAGGGTGTAATATAATACAAGGCCACTTTAAAATACGCTCCTTATATTTTGGATCTCAAATTTTATTGTACAGTTTTTTTTTTTTTTACAATTTTTCTGAGGGCCATGTTTGCCTCTAAAGGTTATAGAATACATAACTGGTTCCTCTTTATTACACTTTGGAAACGTGTGTCATGCGTTTTTGGAGGTTGGCAATCTCAATATTTTGTGTGCTGTAAAGCTGCCTATTTTCACCTGCATGATTGCCGTGTCATATTTTCCAGACACACGGTGTCCACCTGTGGACAGGTGCATTGTTTTGAGTCATCGCAGGGGGGGGGGGGACAATGAGAAAGCAGCAGGCCTTACCTTACCTCTGCACAGGAAATTTCACACCAATCTAGCACCACTTCTCCTCCCTCTATATCTCTCTCTGTTTTTACTCTCTCGCTATCTATCTTTTTCTCTCGTCGCCTTTATCCTTTTCCGTTCTTTTCTTCAACTCATTTCACATTCGAGAGTGGAGTAAGATCATTCACCTGCTATACCAATTTAAAATGTAAATTTAAATACCAATTTAAAATGTAAATTTAAATACCAATTTAAAATTTAAAAAATAATTTAAAAAATTATTTAAAATTATTTTTAAACAGAATTAACACTGAACACTTTCATTTCCAACTTCACCCAGATGGAGTCCAGCAACACCAAGTCCAAGAGTGACGCTGCCTGGCGGACCGTCTCGGAGGAGATAAAGAAGATCTTCAGGACGTCCGTCCTGCAGCTGCAGGAGAAAGGCACCATGAAGGCCAGCCAAGCCAAGAAGTTCCTCTGCTCCGGTGAGCAAGCTTTCCTCACAGGGACGCTCTGTCTCTCTGCACAGGTGTCAGCTGGAAAACCACAGGTTCGATTTTTTGGTCGGAGCGCATCATCCGACGTTGCGTAGTGTTTATGAAACGCTGCCTTGATGTCTGGGCTCGGTGCTTCCAAAGGGAATCTAGGACAGGCTCAAAGCCCCCTGCCAAACCGTTGATGATGTAACTGGAACTAAGGAACTGAGCTCTGATCTGAGCTGTGTCGCAGTGGGAAGAAGCAGAAGGTTATCGGTAGAAAGAACACCCCCCACACACCGAAAAACATTCGCCTTGATATTGGAAAAATGATTAAATCTTTTTTTTTCTTTACTCCAGTTTCATTTGTAATTCTGTGAAGTGCTGTATTCTATATTGGTTACAAAGATACCGTATTGTAGTTGTAAACGGTGAGGCCAAAAACCGGTCACACTTTACGCAACTCAGTATACGTTTGTGAAGCCTTCGTGAAGCATTTATACTGCCGTCCTGACCTCTGAATAACACCTTTGTAAATCGTTTATAAGAACGCGTGCAGGAATGCAAGGCAGAAGGTTGACCTTACCACAGGTCATTAGTTATGTCACATTTGACAATATCATTTTACATTCTATGTATTGTATCATCCTTTGCAAAGAATTGCATTTCCATATGAATGAGTTATAAAGATTTGCATAGCTGAATTGTGCTCCCAATGGAGAATTTTTACATTTGACCAAAAAAATATCTTATTTCCAAGCTTTATTCCCCTTTTCATCATGTTACATATGACTTTATCCAGTATGTAAATCAAAGCCTCTTTCCTAAAACGTAGGGTAGAGAGCATTAAAAATTACATACATTTCCTAGCAATCAGACATCAGCTGGACAAAATTCCAACAGGTATCTTTCTTAAAGTAAAAGTGAGAAAGGCAAGGCAAGGCGCTCATTCTAATGTGAATTAAAATGCCCCTATAACAATCAGTTTAATGAAAAGAGGGGGCTTCTTCCTTGTACTTAAAATTAAAGTAAAAAGTTAAAATACCCCTTCCAAAGAGCCCCTTCCTGAATGGATTCTTTCACCAGTGCGGCCACGTAAGGCTCCCGTTTACTTACTAGGTCAGGTTCTTAGACATTGCTGAAACCATTCAGCTCTTCAGGAATTCGACACCAAACCTAAAAAGATGGCGCGGATTTCGACAAAGAGGCTACTTAACAGCCACTGCTGAATCGGCCAAAGAGCGTGCCACGAATGGGCCCAAGTCTAGATCGTCTCCTTCAGCAGACAGAATGAGAAGAATCCCGGACGGTCAAGGCGCTACGCACTGCGCCCTAACGCGCCAGCGTCAGCAGCTGTCTTGGCACACCCAAAAGAGGCATCGCGAAGAAGCGCCGGCGCACACTGTGAACCGACGCCACGATCAGTCACAACAAGAGAAACCCCTCCTGCATTCTCATTGAGACGCACTGAAACATTCATGGAGGAGCAGTCCTCAAACGGAGTGAATGAAAAGCCTGGTACGGCTTGAAAGGGAATCGTAGATGGGGCAGATGTGCTCAGCGCAACAACGCGAATCATTTTGAAAAACCTCAACAACCGTCTAACCGAGAGAAATTTCACCATAGACAGTTTATTAACCCGCAACAGACGCCACCTACTTGATGTGTTGATGTGTTCCCTGATTAAAAGACAGTTAAACATGTCCATATGTAAGCATAAAATTGCAAAATTGACAGCGTGGTCTAAACATTATCTTGATGCCAAACATGGTTCTCCTGAATCTTTAATATTGTGGAAGTGTTTTTTTCACACATATATGTCCAAACCACATTCTCTTCCAAAAACACACAGCAGGTGTAGGAGCCTTGTGAACTCCTGTTTGAAAATTCTAAATTCTGGCCTCGCTGAACTGTGATTGGTTGGTAGGGAAGTGATGTCACACTTTGCCAAAAAATTGGTTGGATTGCAAGCGAACATCAAGACCTTTAGCAACACTGATGCCGATGGAAGATGTTGAATCAGAAAAAGTGGCTGTAGGCAGGCAACAACCAGCATTTTATTTTAGCGGTCAAAATCCTGAAATTAAAAGAAACATGCCCCACGACATGTAACCACACATTGGAAATCACAGGGAAGTTGTCATATACACTTTACTAAGTTTGAAGGTTTACAAGAGTATCACGTGTCACTTGGGTTGTACATTTTAAAATATTTGTATTTTTTTGAATATATATAAATATTCCCATCTTTTTCTGCACTAGCATCTTTACATATGAGATTTATTTGTAGAATGAGGTTCCCTTTCCGTTACATTTCTGTAGGATCTGGGCAGCTTGTTCCTGGAGGTGAACTACAGCACATCGATTCCACTCTGCTAGAGTTGGCAGGGCCTCAATAAACTCCCTCTTTGAGCTTTACTAGGGCAGTGTTGTGCTGGATTAAGGGATTGTGTCAAATGTGTCTTTCTAACACAAGGAGCTACATCTAATCTGAAGTTACAGCACACCAGGATCGAAGTTTCATTACACCACTTCAGATCCTGTTCGCTTGTTTAGGAAGAGGAGCTTGATGCCTGTTACCTCAGTAAATTAAGAGGTTTAAGGATTTTTTAAGTGAAGCATTATAATACATTATAATGCCACTTTAAAATATGCCACTTATATTTTAGTGTACAGTTTTTTTTCTGAGGGCCATGTTTTCCTCTACAGGTTATGGAATACATAACTGGTTCCTCTTTATTACACTTTGAAAATATGTGTCATGTATTTCTGAAGTACATGTAATCTCAATGTACAACATAATATTTTGTGTGCAGTAATCTGGTGGTTATCAAATACAGCTCTCAAATGAGCTGCTACTTGTATTTTTAATTTTAATGATGTTATTTCTTTATCTTTTTTTAAATTAAAATTTCCTTGGTTTTAATAAGTGAATGCTGTTCACTAAGTATTTTCTTGATTGATATTGTATAATTTTATGTTTTGAGTGTCTGTCTTTTATGTGGACCCCAGGAAGAATAACTATGGTGATGACTAATGGGGTGTTCATCAGTGTTCAAAGCTTTTCACAGCTTTCTGTCCTCCTTTTGACCACTTGCCCCTCTTTCCCTCCAGCCCTCGAGGACGAGCTGGACTTCGCCCTGGGAAAGCAGACCCCCGCCTTCCTGAAGAAGTGCGTCTGCTACATCCGCAAGATCTCCAACTTCGACCGGCACGCCAAGCTGCCGGAGATGGCGCGCTACATGGACATCGTCGTGAGCGCCGACCGCGTCATGCGCAACCAGGAGGCGTACGAGCGGCTGCTGAAGATCCGCGACGAGTTCATCCCCACCATCGTGGCCTCCTCCAACCTGCGCGTCTACTCGTCCGTCACGCACTGCGACATGAAGCTGGGCTACTCGCAGGAGGTGGAGAGCCACTACGTGGAGGGGCTGTGCAAGCAGTTCTACGAGGACATGGTGGACATCATCCAGGCCACCGTGCAGCAGAACTTTGACACCGAGACCGACCCGCTGTACGACGACATCCTGCAGCACCTGTCGCTGTGCAAGACCTACTCCTCCTTCTACCAGTACAAGTGCGAGACCCTGAGCCAGGTGCACAGGTACATTCTGCCCGGCAAGGGAGGGAGGACGAGCCCCCTGGTGGTGTACGGAGGGCCCTGCACGGGGAAGACACTCCTGCTGGCCGAGGTGTCCAAGCAGGTACGCTCCCGTGCGTCTCTCGCCCAGAACGTCACGTGGTCTTGTTTGTTTGGGTGTGAGGCCTAAGCAACCCCCAACTCGGAATGCGCGACATCTCCCTAACTCTCACACTCGTCTCACGCTGCTGGAAACGTCGCGTTAAGTTACTTATTCGGTTAGGAAATGCTAACTCAGCTTGCTTTTCTTTTCTGTTTTTTTTGTTACACATTATCCGCTCTCGGGGCTGGATACGCACTGAAGCGATTGAGGTTAAGTACCGTTTTCAAGGGTACAGCATTACTGGCCCACTTGGAATTTAAATCAGCAACTTTCAGGTTACGAGCTCAGTTCCGTAACCGCTGTTCCACTCTGCGTTGCTCTGGCTCACTAACCACGGCACCTCATTGCTCCACTCAAAAAACACTGACTGTAAGGACGTACAGTGAGGCAACTGATTTTATTAGATCAATTCCATACTTTTGAATGTGTGTGTGTGTGTGTGTGCATATTAATGGCATGTGTGTGTGTGCTTGCGTGAGTGTGTGTGTGCGTATGTTTGCATGGGCATATGTGTGTGTAATTGTGTGTGGATATGTGCCTATATGTGTGTGCATGCATGCATGGATTTGTGTGTGCTGTGTGTTTATGTGCGTTGTGTGTGTGTGTGTGTGTGCATTTGCTGCCCTGTCTTTCTTGGGCCATCTGGCTGCCAGGGCACATTAGGGTCGTGTTGCAGCATCCCGCTGCGAGAGTCTCAAGCTGTGCCCTGCTTCTTCGGCCTTAATAATTGATGCCATGAAATTGCCTCTTGTAAGATAAAGTGATTTACTTTATGGAATATGGGCTGTGTGCCATGCTCTGCTGCACCACACACAATCGGGAGACGTGCCAAACTCACACAGCTTCGTCCGCAGCTCATTGCCTTTAAGAGTTCAGCCGTCCCTCTGAAACTGGGGGAGGGCTCCATGCATGGAGAGGAAAAATTCTGTTTAGAAGCACGGGGGCACCGGGAAACAGGAGTTGTTTCAGGAAGTGAAAAACTAAAAAAACTATGTGATGCTCTCTTTGGCTGCCTCCATGTTCTCATCAGGACATTAGCGAGGCAAACAGTATAATTCAAATCGCAAATATTTTATGTCAACATACCGCTCTGTCTGTCAACCGCAGATCAAAGGACAATAAATTAAAAGCAAAGGATCCGGTTCTTTCTTTCCCAATCTTTTTGAAGTGTCGGTTGCGTGGTCTGTAGGGACTGGGGGAGGAGTTGGGGGGCGAGGATAGTGGGTGACTGGTTGTGTTTCCCGGAGCAGGAGGTGACAGACTTCAATCGCAAATGTTTGTTCAGTTGTGATGAGCTGAGAGACCCGGATTCCCTCAGGGTCCCAGAGTCAGGCCAGCGGCATCCTGGGAGTTTCAGTGTGCAGAGTCGTTACCGCTGGCAACAGTGACTCCTGGTTATTGACAACCTGTGAGCGAGAGAGCGTGCTTATGCCTCATCTGTCTGCAGCTCAACAGACAACAGTGTGCATGTTTAAGTCTGGTCATGTTTAATGTTTCTTAAATATATTTATATTTATAATCCTATTTGAAGTCCAGTGCAAATACTGTGCTTTGACTGCAACTACAGTAGTGACAACAATAATAATAATGATAATACATCTTCTTAATGATCATTGTCATCATCATTATCATCATTATCCACCATCACCTAATTGGTAAATTCATGAATGGTTGTTCTCCAAAAAAAAAGAAAAGTTGTACACACAGTTTTTGTGAATAGTATAGGATGTTTTGAACAGATTTTCAATTGTGCAACTCAAACATCTTTACTTAAGCCATCAATGAAGCTCTGTCTTGTACATTTCTTTAATTGTTCCAGGCCTACACTTGGCTCCAGAAAGAAATGGGACCCGAGACGGACCCGGTGGTCATCATCCGCTTCATCGGCTCGACGGAGTTCTCCACCGACCTGCGCACTTTACTGCAGAGCATCTGCGAGCAGATCGCCATCAACTACCGCTGCCTGATCCACTTCCTGCCTCACAAGATCCAGGAGATGAGGGAGCTGCTGGTCAACCTGCTGGGGGAGTCCTCCTTCCAGCGGCCCCTGGTCATCGTCCTGGACGCCCTGGAGCAGCTGTCGGAGGCTGACGAGGCGCGCAAGCTGTGGTGGCTTCCCGCGCACCTGCCGCGCACCGTGCGCGTCGTCGTCTCCACGCTGCCCAACAAGCACGGCATCCTCCAGAAGCTCCGCTGCCTGGTCCACGAGGAGAGCCGCTACGTGGAGCTGACGCAGCGCGACAGGAAGATGTGCAGCCAGACGCTCAAGCACCAGCTGCTGGCCGTCAAGCGCAAGGTGACCTCGGGCCAGCAGATCTACGTCAACGAGGCGCTGGCCAAGTGCACGCTGCCCATGTTTGTCAACCTCATCTACAGGGAGGTGCTGCACTGGCGGTCGCACAAGGACGTGGACGACACGTCGCTGTGCTCGACGGTGCACGAGAGCATCGAGCAGCTCTTCTTCTCCATCGAGAATAAGCTGGGCTCCCGGTTCGTGTTCCGGGCGCTGGGCTACATCACGATGGCCAAGAACGGGCTGACGGAGATGGAGCTGGAGGACATCCTGTCCCTGGACAACAGCGTCCTGAGCGACATCATGGTGGGCTCCAACCTGAAGAACCCACTGAGGATCTCCTACGACCTCATCGCCCAGCTCAAGGAGGAGCTGGACGGCTACCTGGTGGAAAGGCAGGTGCGGAACGTGACGCTCATGGTGTGGGCCAACAGGCACCTGCACCTAATTGCCCAGAAGCTGTACCTGAGCAACGAGGAGGACGTCCACCAGATGCACAGCCTCCTGGCCGAGTACTTCCTGGGGGCGTGGTCCGGCGGGAGGAAGAAAATATTCCACTGCGACAACAACCACTTTGCCTCCCTGAACATCTCCCATCACAAGAACCCCCACCACCATCACGCCGGTGACAAGGCCAGCGCCGACAAGCACTCCTACGACCGGCAGACTCCGGAGCAACCCTGGGTGTTCCAGTGCAACCTGCTGGAGCCCGACATCTTCTTCGTCAACCACAGGAAGATGACAGAGCTGCTGTACCACCTGACGAGGAGCGGGCGGACGGACGACCTCATGTACGGGGTCATCATGAACTTCAGCTGGCTGTACACCATGATCAAGATCGGCCAGTTCGACAAGGCGCTGGCCGACATCGACCTGGCCTACAGCTACTCGCAGGAGAAGGAGCTCAAGTTCCTCGCCACCACCCTGCGCAGCATCAAGGTGAAGGTGATCCGGAACCCGGCCTCGCTGTCCGCGGAGCTGCAGCAGAGGCTCCTGCCCGTCGTCACGTCCCTGCCGAAGCTCCGGCACCTGCTGCTGGAGTGCGACAAGGACGGCCCCAAGTACTGCTCCATCGTCCCCCTCCACTCCTCCATGGATGTCACCTACAGCCCCGAAAGGCTGCCCCTGTGCTCCAGCTACATGCAGATAGTGGAGATCCTCCCCACCTTCGCCCCCAACATCATCATCGTGGCCCTGGAGGACGGCACCGTCAGTACGTGGGACGTGGAGAGCCGGCAGCTCCTGCGGCAGATCGACACGGCGCGCTCCGTGGTCCTGGGGATCAGGCTCACCAGCGACGAGAAGTACCTGGTGGTGGCCACCACCAAGAACACGCTGCTCATCTACGACAACCACAAGTCCTGCCTGCTGTCAGAGGTGGAGGTCAAGGGCTCCAAGCACTGCGGCGTCACGGGAGGGGTGGCCTTCATCAACGGCTTCACGCTGTCCAGCCACCATGCCCTGGCGTGGCTGGAGGCCAGCAAGGACGTCAACGTCATCGACCTGCTGTATGGCTGGCCGCTGTACCAGTTCCACTGCTGGTACGAGGTCACCTGCGTCCAGTGCTCGCCAGACGGGCTCTATGCCTTCTGCGGTCAATACCTCAACACCACCTCCATCTTCCACCTGGGGAGCGGGGACAAGCTGGCCACAGTCACGTCCGAGTTCTCAGGGGGGTTTGTGAAGTCGCTCCTGGTCCTGGACACTATCTACCAGATGGTGATGATAGACAATGAGGGGAGCCTCTCGGTATGGAACACCAAGGAGATTTCAAACCCCCGGATCATGGAGGACTATGACTGCAGGGGTGACGAGAGTGAGGTAATCGGCATTGAGCTGTCCGAGGACCAGCGCTCCATCCTCCTCTGCAAGGCCAGGAGCATCGAGGTCCTGGACACCAGGCTCTGGAAGATGGCGGAGAAGTTCAAGGCCAAACGCACCGAGCGCTTTGTGGCGGCCGTCCTCTCCAAAAACAGCCAGAGCATTGTGGCCTCCATGGAGAACACCTCGTCCATCTTCGTGTGGCGCAGAGACAGCGGGCAGTGCATGGCCAGCCTGGTGGAGATTTCGGGAGCCATCGTGAAGCTGATCAAGTCCACCCATCACAACCTGCTCCTGTCGGTGGCCAGCAGCGGGGTGCTCTCTGTCTGGGACATCGACATCATCACCGCCATGTCAAACATCGACAAGACCGGACGGCAGATCCAGAGCCTGCAGCTGTCCGGGAGGGAGGACTTTGTCTTCACCATGGACGGCTCAGAGTCCGTGCACAAGTGGAATTTTAGTACGGGCTTCATTGAGACCGTGTTCAAGCACGAGGGCGTCGTGGAGAACTGCGTCCTGACGTCCTCCGGGGACCTGATGGTGACCTCGGACGACAAGTGCAGCCAGTACATCTGGCACACGACCACGGGCGAGAACATCTTTCGCATTAACGGGCAGAAGATATCACAGCTTCTGATCACTCACAATGATCAGTTTGTGGTCTCTCTCTGTGAGCAGAATGCCTCCAGGGTCTGGAGGCTAGCTACGGGTCACAAGGTCTGCAACATCCTGGTGGCCCTGCAGAATGCCCTGATCACCACCGCCAACACGTTCCTGGTCGGTACGACGAAGAACAAGCTGCTGGCCGTGAGCCTGTGGTCGGGAAGCGTGTCGAAGAAGTTCATCTGCGACGACGGCATCACCATCGTCAACTTCAAGCTCATCCCCGACTGCCCCGACTTCGTGGTCTTCATCACCTCCACCGAGACGGTGTTCATTTGGAGCGTCGCCGACGAGTCCATCTGCCGGCGGGTGCAACTGCCCAGCAGCTTCCTGAAAAATCTGGAGGACTTCCAGATATCCCCCAACGGCAAACTGGGCATCGTGTCCAAGGGCGACGAGAACATCAACGTACTGGACCTGCACAGCGGGAAGCTGCGGATTGTCCATGCCGCGGGGATCATCTGGCGGCAGAAGCTGTCGCGGGACGGCCGCTATCTGGTGTACATCTGCTTCCGGAACTGCGAGGAGGACGACGATGCCGGCGTGGTGTCCAGCCTCATCGTCATGAGACTTGCAGATGGGAAGAGCATCGGGACCTGCTCCCTCTACAAGACCCCCACCTTCCTCTGCCTGTCCCAGAGGGCGCTCAACATCATCATCGGGTTCGAGGACGGCAGCATCGGCACGTACACGGTGGTGGACCGCGTGGACGCAGCGCTGAAGATCAAGATCGCCACCTCCAACAGCCGCCAGATCGTCAACAACGCCTCGCAGAAGGTCAGGCCCAAGTGCGGCAACTTCACCTTCAAGACCATCGCGGACTGCGTCTGGAGGGAGTCCACGGAGGTGTTCTCCAGGGACAGCCCCATAAACGTGTCCGACTCGGGCGAGGTGGAGACCACGACACCGACGAAGAAGAACGAACCACTGCAGTGAGGGTTTGGGCAGTTTGGCGGCCCGCTTCCTGTTTACAGCTTCCTTTCTAGTGCAGCAGCTGATGAACGCAATGATGATAATGATGATGATGAAGATGATGCACTGACTGAATATGCAGCCATCTGTTTCACCTAAGGACTGCTCAATTTAAGACAGCTTTTCATTCGACTGAGGGGAAATTTAAATATCAACACCCCAATTAAGTGCGCTTTGTTGCCTCAGGCAGTTGAAGAACTGATTTAACGGTTAATATTTTTCTCTCTTGTGTTCTGTCAGCCATTATAATTATGACACTATGTGCTTGAACGCTCATCCTCATTTTCTTTAATGTGCACATTTAGACATGCTATTAATTTATATAAGGCCATGTACATTTTGTGATATATTTTTAGTAAAATACAGTTGCTGCCATTTTTTTCTTCTTTTTTTTTGTATATATATATACATATATTTATTTAGTTTTTGTGGCTGCAAAGATACATAATGGAATTTCCCAGTACTGTAAAATAATATATATAAATATATAAATATGTGTAAATATCTATTTTGGCTGCTGCGATTGTGCAACTCCTTAAAAAATGTTATGTTGTGCTTAATGCAATCAAAGAGAGTGCCTGGATTTTGAAATGTTTTTTCTTGCAAAACACTGAAAATTATGAAGATGCAGGGAATTTATAAATACAGTAATCATTCTGATGAGCATATATTATGGATTTGGTTGTTTTTGAGTCTCAAAGAACGCAGTTATGTCCATTTTGTTGATGAGAAAATGACTTGATTGAGGTAAACTGCAAACTCCTGAAAACAAATCATGTAAAAAATGATGGATTGTTTGGTTGTTGTGACTGCCCAAAACACATTTGTATGAATCACCGATTTTTCAATATTGAATTAATTTGGGGAAAACACTTCTGAGTATAGTGTGTAGCCTCTCAATACGAGACCACCTAGGCCTTAAAGGTTCTGCTTGTTTTGGCTGTGTGTTCAGTAATGATTTGTTTGTTCTTGTGTTTTGTGTGGGTAGAGTAACTATAATAATGGTACTCAATATTGTAATAAGGCGGTTTAGCTAATGAGAAGTTCTGGAAAAAAACATTTATATATTTATCTAGGTTCATTTTGAACATATGTATTGGTTAATTATTATTATTATTATTATTATTATTATTATAATTGTGTATTTGCTGTGAAAGTGGATGTTGATCTTTTCACCTTATGTGATAGAAGTTGGCACTCACGATGAATTTGAGTGAAGGAAAGATTTGTCAGACTGGCAATAAACCAGTCATATATCTCGTCAACACAAGATTGGGGGGAAAACAGGCTTGTTTGTTTCTTTGGCTTTCTCTGTTTTGTACAACTTTCAAGGGCTATTCTGTCTAATTGTATTTGTTTGCCTCTATTCACTGTCAGTATGCCAATTTCTGACAATTTTCAGTTTAACTTAAGACTTGTAGCAGTATTAAGCTTTAAATAAAAAAATATTAAAAGCGTACCTTCCCTCAGAAAGCAAATTTTCTTAATGAAGTACAATGATATATCGAATAAATAATTGTATATTTGCCAAAGGTTCAAAATTCTGTTTTGTGTTGTTTACAATATATCCCTGTTTTATGGCTTGAAATTTTGTCATGGCAGAATTGTTTAGAGTTTATGTATGGTTTGTTGTGATTTTGTTAGCTCTGTGAGAGGAAAATGTAGTTTTTGCTAACAAGTTTCAACAAGTTCACTTGCGTCTTATACTATATTGGAATGCCAGTTTAAGAGTATATTTGAATGTGTCAATATGAAAGCCAGTATACAGTACGTTGTATGTCATGTAACTTGAATGACTTTTCATAAATTATATGTTTGCAACATATAGATAATATACTGGTAATGAATGTTTTTAAAGTATTCTTTGTATTGTCAGGACTGACTTACCTGTTTAGAGATTTATATTTTCATAAATGTTGTATTTAAATTTTGTTACAGAGTTGTATAACTGGAATTATTTAAAAACAAATGTCTGAAGCAATATGAAATTGTGTGTATGCATTGTTTGTATGGAACATTTTAATGTAATAAAATGTTTGAAGTTTCTCTTTTGTCGGTGTCCTCATTCTTGCTATCGCAGTCTCACCTTTGAGCTATGCCAGGTATGGTCTGTATGCCAGATTAGGAGTGAGCTTTGAAAACAAAATGAAAATAGCAATACCATTTGTATTCAAAGCTCAGACAAGGCGTTTCCTAATGAACAGTTTCTTGTCTCAATATGGAATTTTCACTTCAGTGCTTCACAATGTATGCCACAACATCCGTGCAAATCATCATTTGTGAGGAATATTAAGTAGATTTTTTTTTCAGTGTTTACTTTGTAAAGGAAAGCGACTGTGTCTCCACTTTCTCCATTTTGGCTCTGTGTGTTCCTTTTTTTCCAAACTGGAAAGAAGCAATAAACACAAGGTACAAGTCACCTGTGTTGAAATAGATGATCTTATCTGGAACTGCTGTGACCACAGCAGATGTAGGGGAACAGATTGAAGAAATGTTTCGGTTTTTTTAAACGAAATAACATCCAAGAGAAAATGGAGCGGCATAAACCACTGGGTGGCTTAAGTGTGCTTACATCATCACTAGAATCAGATAGGTGTGCTAAGCCTTTCAGAGCCACTGGCTAAGAAGGGGCGTCACTGGAGTCAGGGCCTGCAGCATCAAGACACACACGGCAGGGTCCAGGACCTGTAATTTGAGTTTCAGTCGCTTTGGGTGACCCTCTTAATTCCCAGCCGTGCCTTCTGTGTGCGCTGTCTCCATGGCGACGGTCGCTCCACTGTCGCCGGTGTGGCCACGCCCTCGATTGTTGTTCAGAGTGAGATCATGTCTCCGGGCTCTCAATAAAGCCCTCTTAAAAAATGTGGCCTGGCTAAACGCATTCCTCCTCCGCCTCAACGGCTAAGGCCGTATTTGCATAACCCCGCTGCCAAAGGAAGGCCTTTATTAGATATACGGTATCACTGGAGATGGGTGTGTGTCTATGAGTGGTTTTATGTTATATGTTTTCAGGGCCGTGTCCATCTCCTTGTGTTTCACTCTCATTCATGGCTCTTCTCAAACCATGTCAGTAGTGAGTCGACATGTGCACTTACATAATTGATTATATAATAATATAATCAATGCGTTTATTAACACAAAAAAATCTATCTGACTGGGATTGAAGTGTTCATTGGGGGTGATGATGTCACCTAAGTCTTCCCGGTAGGTTCAGTGACGTATTCTCCGGCACCCTTTTGAGAAACGGTTTGAGAGCTCAATTGTGCTTGTGTTCCCATGAAAAAAGGAATCAAGATTTTTCCCCCAAAGCACAGAGGAATTCCAAATGTGTTCTGGAACCCTCTGAGAAACAGGAAGAGGGGGGGTTACCCATGATTCTCAGCTGAACACTTACCCACTGCCACACTGTGTGAGGGCAGATACCCGCTGTGATCCCCCCCCAAGCCAGCTCTCCCCTGAGGGCCAGCGATCAGGAGGCAGGAAGCAGGGCGTGTGGCAATACCCTGTCCCTGGAGGATGAAAACACTGCCACGGGCGAAACCTCCGCTCTGCCCAGCGTAGGTGATTTCCGATGGTCCTGCGGAGATTAGCCGGCTGCTTTACAAAAAATAATAATACAAAGCAAAAGATTTACATGGGAATGTATGTCAATAAGCTCTGTACATTACATTTAGATTACATTTTAGTCATTTAGCGGACGCTCTTATCCAGAGCGACGTACAAAAAGTGCACTAATACATGGTACATTTAAATTTAATAGCTCTATACATTTAACTGAGTGTTATTGAAAATGATACAAGGAGTTATGAACGCATACTGATGAGAACAGGTCATTCAGCCCAGCTAGCCTCGTTTGCCCACAGTACCCAATGCTGTGTCAAGCAGTAATATACAGTATATAATCATTTACATTTCTGTGATTTTGGTACGGCATATTGTGTATAATGTATCATAAAACTGCATATGCAGTGCCCCTTTAAAGTCTACACCCATCTAAAAAATGTCACCTTATTTTGTTGCCTTCCAGCATGAAATTAAAACATATTAAATCAGACTTTTTTTCCCATCTTTATTTGCACATTTTGCCCCACGACATCCAAGTGACAAGAAAATTCTCAAAATTTCTGAACATGAATTCAAAAATAAAAAAACTGTAGACTTTAAAGGGGCACTGTATTATTGTGAAAATGTCCTCAATAAGACATCGCTCATTTAATTTCTGACGGTCATCTCTTCTTTCTTTTTTGTTTCTGTGTTTTCTCCTCCCTCACTCTCTCTGTCTCTCACTGGAGTGGTGCACCCTCATGGTAATGGTCGGGGAGGATGCTGGTGCGCTTTCCCATATCCTGCTCTAGGGTGTTTTTTAAAGGCACCTGCACCTTAGAGGAAGGGAGAGCAAGGTAATACACAACCATTTACCTGGAGGGTGGGGGGTGGGGTGGGGGGTTACGAGGTGGCCAGATTGAGAAAGCCAGGAATGGGATTTGGCCAGGGCCAGAGTTAAGTTAATAGCACTACTGTTGGTCAGTCAGAGCCGACGGGTCCCTAATGAGCATGTTGTGTCAGGGCCTGTGTTTAGCTCCTAATACAATAGGACAACACCACCTACAGTGCAGTGGCCTTTAGTCCAATTGTCCAATAAGGCCCGTCACCACAAGGCAGCGTTAGATTTCTGTGGTCCACAGGGAATAGTGCCCCCTACTGGTCCACCAGGACCACCTACAGCAGTGAACACGTTTTCCTGACAGATCTCCCATCCAAGTATGAACCAAGCCCCGGAAAACCTACCGTACCGTCAGCCATTCGATGCGACAATGCTGCAGGGCGCCGTGTTGAGCCAGTTCTGTCGCTCTCTGTTCCTCAGCAGTAGCTATGGAGAGGGTAACTGCCCCTTACCCACCTACCCTCACAACCAGCACCACTCACCCCCTCCAGCCAGTACCCTCCACATTACCGTTCTGCGGCTGAAGCTGGATCTCCCAGTATCTCCCGCATTGTTATCATTCATTGAACCCTGACAGAAAACCCATGACACTGTCGTTGGTGTCAGGTTACACAGCTGCACCTTCCAGGTTGTTTTCTGGAGGACTCAACGCAGGAATCTCATGGCTCTTTGCAATTTGTCCCATCTGTGCCAGCATGCGGGTCGATCATAGCTGTCTGTCAGGTCAGATTTCCGAGCTAAAGAAACATCTCAAATGTCTTCGAGAGGGAAAATATGATATTATGTCCTTAAGAAAGGAGCCGTCGCTGGGTACACAGGTTATGTCACTATATGTACTTTGGTTTGTAACTGAGACTGGATTGTTCTCAAAGACACTGACCCACTCTCAATGCCTCCATATGGTGAAATGTTTGGTGTTAATTGAATTCCAACAGAATATATATATATATATGGAGACTAACTGAAGAGTGGACCAACTTGTTTTTGGTCTACGAAACAAATTTGTATTATAAACCATATGTATGCAAGAATTGAGTAAACCACCCACTGATCTATATATATATATAGGGATGCAGTGGGGATCACATGTACTCTAGCAGAGTTCATTTAACACTGAGCGTTTTAATGCGCACTACCCCGCTCCTCGTTAAGAGGATCCCAAGCATGCGTTTGTGAGGATTAAAACAAACACCACCGACGGAGAACAAAGTGCATCAACGAGCAACGTCCAGGCAAATGATCGCCAGTGTTCTGGAACAGTGCCTCGAGAGAGATTTGTGGGAGAACGGATTCTGTGGCAGGTATGCGCCGCCGTCCCGCTAAGGGAAGGGGGTGTGATTGCCCCCTATTGACGAATGACGCTAATCAAAATAGGAGCAATTGGGATAGATCATTTATATTCCTCACAATCTAAAGGTTTCTAACAGATGTCTCTTAAAATCAAAATTTTTCAGTCTCTCAATCGGTCTCTTTTTTCCATAGGACTGTTCAATGTTTGTTGTCAATGATTAAGGAAATGATTCCCGTCACCTCTTGTTCTGCGGAAGAGGAAAAAAAACGCAAAAGTGGTTAAAAAATTAGTAAACGGGTGAGCGAGAACACAAAGGCTTGATCCAGAGTCACATGGTAGCACGTTAACGCACCAAGCAAACCTCCAGTGGCACAGGCCACTCTACCTTACATCTGAAATTCAAATAGACGTTCTAGGCAAAAGACATGGGAGTCTGGCGTCACGGGAGAGAGAGAGAGAGAGAGTGTGTGTGTGTGTGTGTGTGTGTGTGTGTGAGAGAGAGGGAGAGTGTGTGAGAGAGAGAGAGAGAGAGAGAGGGGGAGTGTGTGAGAGAGAGAGAGAGAGAGAGAGAGAGAGAGAGAGAGAGAGAGAGAGAGAGAGAGAGAGAGAGAGAGAGAGAGAGAGAGAGAGAGAGAGAGAGACAACAGAAATTGACGCGTGCACTACGTGTCGTTGATGTGTGATCTAACTCCCTCGGAACTTTTTGTTTTTCACAGAGGAAAATCAAAAGTTGCAAAATTTATGAAAGCAGAAGTTATCCGTGAAATAATTACACCGCTGGCAAGCAGGTGCCACACCTTCATCAACAGCGCAACAGGTAAAGAAAAACACGTTGCTAATGTTCCTTGGATATCACCGACGTCTGCAGAACTTTCAGATTTTGTTTTAACGACACTTTTGTGAACATTTCAGTGGAAGTTATGTCTGTGTGATGTCATCTGACTGTTGTTGCTACACAGCGCCACAGGTTGTAACTACCTGTCTGATCTCCAACTGCGTCTGTGCCGCACTTCGATTACAACTTCTCCAGCATCAGGGACTATAGCACAGCGTCCACATGTAAACTACTTAGCGAGAGAAGTAGGCTGTGTGTTCTTCACGTCATGTGAATTATGAACTTTACGGATAAGTAGCTTTCGCCTTTCAACTGTTTACCAGGGAATGATTTAAAAGAGTTGAACGATGAATCGGTGAACCCTCCCTTGATGAAATTGTGAAGCAGGCACCTGAGCCAAGGTAAACAGGTTCGCTTTGCCAACGCTTGGCTTTTAACCGTTGTGTTGCTGCCGGTTAAGCTAAATGCTTTATTTTCTCATTTACAAATGTGCTGTTTGATGTTGAAATTCAAATGTCGAAGAATTTGGGAAACGGGAATGCCGCCGTGGCAAATTTTAGGCTACAATTAAAATCGAGGTTGATTGGCTGAAAAATGTCTAGAAATTGGTAACTTCTTTAGCTACACTGGCGGAGAAAGGTTGTTTGCTGATTGTAATGCGGTGTCCGTTGTTGGGTGTGTAGCTCGGGATGTGTGCATGTCTTGAATCAGAGTGATGGAGTTTGGGTGAAGTAAGTTAATATTTGTGCCATATGATGTCATCACAGAGCCTGTCTGAAAGGTATAAGTTTGATATGAGCTGATATTGTCTTGGTATTTTGACGGTGTTTATATTCGGTGTTTATATTATCAGCATCGGCTCTATCAACCGTAACTAACAAATGTTTTGTTTGTTTGTTTTTTGGGGTGGTGGTCCGTTCGTGTAAATCTGTCAATATGGACTAACGCAGAAGTTACGTGGCCACCAGCGCAGAATGTGAAACTTATCCGGAGCTGGGCAGCTGTCAATCACAGTCAAAGGAGAAGACGTTTACAATGCCTTATTAAGGCCCGACACACTGAGTTTGACCTGATAAGAAAATCACAGAAAATTCGAATTTCTAACAGCTATTTTTCCAAAAGGGTGTCAACAGGTGACTGCCATGGCCAACTTGTAATTTACATTTAAACTAAGGGCAATGCGGTTCAAGCTTAACTTGATGAATAACATCAGCATTTTGACAGCTGTTTGAATGTGTTGTGGTTTTCTGTCATCCATGTTTGGCCACTGTTTTGGTTAGTTAGATCTTTGTCCTGAGTCACGACGCATCCGTGAACAAGGCCACCTTTGTTAAAAGGGAAGACTGCTGTTCTCAGTCTCTCCTCGTGTTATCGGGTGCGTAAACATGAGGGCTTCCTCGGGTCAGAGTTGAGGCAGGACCACAAGGGAGGAGTACTGAGCCCTGGTCCGAGTCTGATCACCTGCTCTGTACCAGTGCCTGTCGGGGGATTGCCCGGAGGCGAGGTCACTCGCCGAGTTCAGAACGGAGCAGTGCTGGAAAGGCGTAGCCATGACAATGGCACGCTGGTGGCTGAGGTGAGGGTGGGTCAGCCCGCAGGTGAGGGTCACGGCGTAGGTGCGCTCCGACTGAAGGAGCCTTGCGCAGGGGCGCAGGAAGTGGAGCGGCGGGGGGTGCTGGTTTTCCGTTTGTTATTTGTCTTACTCGTCACGCGGTTCCAAAGGCGGTCTGTTACAGGAGCTGAGTACACAGCGAACTCGCCTCACCTGTTTCCTTGGGCCTAAACTGGCTTCTGGTTTTCGGGTAAAAACAAAAAACCCAGCAGACCCTGTGGGTGTCTAGGACCGAGGTTTGGGGACCGCCGGCATATACCATCTCCCGTCACACTGTCCACAGTGTCCCACAGGGGAAGAAACCGGGCAACCAAGGGCCCCCTGGGAGATTGAGTCTTTTTTTAGCTATGAGGCCAATGTGCACAGGGATGACCAGCCTTAGGGAGCCAAGTGGAGCTCTGCACAGGAGGATTGTCTCTAATAACAGTTAGAGTCAAGTGGGGAGACACCAGGCAAGCATGGAGATAGCATCTGATAAGCGGTCGAGTGAGGAAAGGGGCAGATTGTGGTTGTTTGGGAAGGGAAGTTGTTCACAGTGCCTCTGAATACCCTATTATATCACTACCAGTGACATCACAATCAATGACATCACTACCCGGTCATTGATTTCCCATAGCTGCTCTTGCATGTAACTCTACGCCGACTTCAACATTTTAATTTCACACGATCCCCTTGTGTTGTGTTGGTAGCAGTTTCAGTTCAGCCTACAGTGTGGAGCGAGGCCTCGTTTCCCAGAAATGCACAGGTGATTCACATTGTAATGAAGCACAGTAACCGATTAGAGAGAGAGTGAGTGGGAACGCAAGGGAACTCACCTTTAAAGCTCTGATAAGTGCCCGTGACACCATTTTATGTACACGCGTTTATCTCAGGAAATGCTCATGTAGGCCCGTGACACATCGGAATTTACAAGCTTTGCGTTTTCATTTATTCCAGAAAACATAAAAGTTTTCTGTAAACACCCCCCATTCTGAAGTAACATGTCAACATATCTTGCATGCACGCGTTCTTATCAAACTTGCATAGTCACTCATATTTGTGCAATAATGGCACTCCTCACAAGGGCAGGTGCTTTTCTTGTCGGATGCAGTCGGGCCTTCTCTCCCAGTTTCGAGTTCATGGTTTTTTTTTTGGTCGAGACTTTAAAAAAAGGTACGGCCCCCAACAAAACAACAAAAAAAGAGACATTAACATTCCTTGTAGATCAAACAGGCTCTTGTGTAAATGATTCACTTTGGCCTGGTTTGTGTTCCGAGCGACGCGCCACCAGAGCGATGTTTCTGTCTGCGGCCGGGCGAGACCCGACCCTCTGTGGCCTCGCGCGCGCGTGTTTACAAGCGATTGTGCGGCTGGGCAGATCTGATTAGATGGGTCCCCTGGTTTATGGCTTATCCATTTTTGGATAAGGGCTCCCTAATTTCCACACAGCAGCTTTAAGCCCCTGTTCGCGCAGAGATCTCGGCCTGACTGGGGAAAACCACCCCCCCCAAAAAAAAACCTGATTGAAACGGTTTGAAGTCGAGAACACAAATCAAACCGTTGCCAGGATGGATTTGTCACTCGGCAGGGGGGTTAAAGACCGCTCCTGTGAGGATAACACTGCACTGCAGGCATCCCAAAATTGGAAAGTGTGTTCAGGAAACGTTCGCGACTGTTGTGTGGGGCGTGCGGACGTTTTCCTGAATGTTTTCCAAGGCCGTGAGGCTGTGCATTTCACCAGTGTAATATATCATTATGTGGTCGGTGTCCTGGTCAAGGAACTCAATATGGCTGCTTCAATCTGGTCACCTGATCACCCTTCCCCTAAAGCTCATTGGCTACACGATCCCTTGCGTTCCCTACACACCTTGCTTGTCTGGGTCATCAATGTAGAGGAAAACAAACTAGTCCTCAGGTGCCCTGCCTGATTAAATAAAGTTTGATCAAAAATAAAAAGTACAAAATGAAAATCATAAACATTATGAATAAAAGAAGAAGTACGATATGGTCAGTAAGTGCAATATTTATATCAGTTTCATTGGTCTGAGCGTTGATAGCTGCCCTAGTTTACAGCCCCGCCATTGTTTAACTGAGATTGGGCTTGAGTCATGGGCTACATTTTTAGCCAAGCACATTCTATCCAACGTGTATTTTGAAACAGGTGGAAGGCCCAGATATCTTTAGAAGAACAAAAGCTACTTTGAGCTTATCATGGCTAAAAGCCCAATGGAAAATGAACCCCCATCAATGCCAGACAAAAACAGTTTTTAGCATGTTTCCTCCTCCTTCCTGCCTTCAGTCAGGTCATGATATGACCCTTTATCACCCAGGGACACAACATCATTGCCAGAAATGCACTCAATCCAAAAGGGTAAAACCCTTCCCCCTTTTTGACACTGGGCACAGGTTACTGGGTTCCTGGTTGAGGGCTGTCTGGTCCATACGAGAGCCAAAGCAACGTGGAACTTTAAAAACAGGAAGGCATTAATTTCTTGGTAAGGAGGAAGAAGGAAGGTTAATCATCCGACAAGAAAACGTTTTGGCAGTTTATTTTTAATCTCGGACCATTCTTTTTCAGTTCTGTTTTTTTGGTTTGGTCTCCACCTTTTATCGGATAAAGTGTATTAGCTGGCTTTGGAAACGGCGGATGACGCAGGACGTGCTGTTTCAATCTCACCTGAAATTTCGCACAAAAATGCCTTGGCAAGACGATTACTCTTATGCCTTTTGTTGTGTGTGTGTTTGTGTTTAGGTTGTTCTGCGTGCTTCTGTTCAATGCCGAACCATCAAACTCTGTTCTAAATATAACCCACAAAGAGGTGATTTATGTTGCCGTTACACCAGCCGGGCTCTCAATTTCCCCACAGTGCGAGCTTTTATCTCTCTCTCTCTACAGCTGGAGATAGAGGAGCTTTGAAATCACAATGATTGATGATTTGCTTGTGTTTAATCATTTGAAGATGTCCACTTCAGTGCCAGCCACAGTAATTGTTATGGGATCATAAAATATAAAGATTTTTCTAAAGATGTGGGGTGGGGGGGGGGGGGATTTGTTTGTGAACTGTGTACATTACTGACTGAAAAATATGGATGGATGGAGAAGCGCCTTGTCTGGATCAATCCAAGATGTCCAATTAAATTGCATTATAGCGTTTCCTCAATATGTCAGAGAAGTACTGTGCAGCAGTGGTGTCAGTGGCGAGCCGCGCATGTTAATCCAGCCCTAAATGTGACCGGGCAATGATTTTCCGAAGTGTATGCGGCACCGGCAGATTTGGTTGGCCAGAACGCTCCCAAGGACACGGCACGGCTCTGTTGGCAGCGGAGCTGGAAACAGAATCTCCGTATTTCACGCGTCCCGGAGATTAACCCGGGCTGAGATCTGGTCGCTCGCAAAAAAAAAAAAAAAAAAGGGCGGCACTTTGTTTACTCTAGTCGCCGTGACGTATCGCCATGGCAACAGGCAGCAGAGCGGTTAAGCCCCGCAGGCGGCTCACCTGGCTCGTTGGAACGGAGGTGCGAGTGGAAAAAGGCCGGGTGCTTCTTGGGCCTTATTCAGGGGATAATATCATGAAACGAGAACGAACACACACACACACACACACACACACAAAACTGTGCAGACTCTCTTGACATATGGTGCCGTGGCCGTGGTCGTAACTGCCGTGAGGATTACGTATTGTCGCTTTGCAGATTGTGAGCAGATAAGGCCTTGCTGGGAACTCCTCATTTGAATTTAAAACCGAGTGCTCCCAGGCACCTTTTTTCCCCTACAAGGGTTCATATTGTCTGAAGCCAAGTACCCGCTCCTAAACGTTCAGCTCCAGCCTTTGTGTACAATGTCATCCATTACGTTTACGTTTACGTATTTCGCAGACGTCTTGCAAAAGCGCAAACAAAAAGGTTAGGCGACAAGAAGCAACGATTCAGAGACATCACCTGCACCCCTGAAAGTATGTGTGGGCTTTTCTAAAATGGCTTTTTCATGAGGGAGAAGCAGTACAGACCACCACCGGTCAATATTCCCCTCGCACCACCAACTACTAGTACTTGCCAGGTGAAATTAACTCCCACAGTACATGGCTTATTGTCTCCTCGGGTATCGTTTTACATTATCAAAGCTGTGCAGCCAAGATTATCTTTGTCACAAATGCACAATGCAGTAAGTCATTCCCTGCTGGGGCTGAGTAGCATTGTGGATTACCTAGTTCAGTTCCACTCCCGATAAAAACACACAAGGCGGCAGGTCCCGTTGTTTTAACTGGCGGGAACGCCGCACTGCCTGGTCTTTAGAGACTTACGGGGACTGGAACACTAATCTCCAAGGCGATGGGGAACGGTGTCACTATGCTGCCGATCGCCCGAGAACAAGGCCAAATAATGGCACCATTCCTCACACCCAGGTGACCGCTTGCTTTCCTCCCCCTCTAACGACACACCTTCGCACAACAACTGCTCATTCGCCAGGAAGTCTGCGTCGCGCCTGGCCTGTCTCATTCCCGACCGCTACAGTGTGTCTGTAAACCAAAGCGCGTGCTTGACTAACCCTTGATAAGACTACAATTGGATAATGTGAAAACAATGTGAAAACAACTCACGGACTCGCTACAGGTATGCCAGTTTTACACGGCTCTCTTGGGTCATATTTTGATCATATCATATCTATTTTCTCTCATAGATGAGTATTAGACTATGTGTGTGTGCTTTAGCGTGATGTGTAAGCACAGTATGTTGCTCTCAATGAAAACCGTTAGGCTGCTTTGCAGGCATGCTAAAAGGCTAAAACAGTCATGGTGGTATCGTTGTATTTCAGCTCAGTTTGTTTTGTTTGGTAGCATCGTGGTACTCTTCCACCACGTTAATGATTGATAGCCACTAACAGTATGCCCCTTGTCTTGTTCCTCCTGCCTTTCCATAGAGTTTTCTAGAGTTCCTATTTCTGAATAAGAGCATCTGCCAATTATACAAATGAATGAATACATAATACTCTCTGGCCCTACCTCTCCAGTCTAAAGACATTTGATGAATGAGCGTGCGCATTGTTGCTTGCTATATATATATATATAATATAACGAATATAATAATATAATAGAAAGAAAACAGGCGGCACGGTGGTGCAGTGGATAGCACTGTCGCCTCACAGCAAGAAGGTCTATCGAATCCAGGCCGGGGGCCTTTCTGGGTGGAGTTTGCAACTCCGGTTTCCTCCCACAGTCCAAAGACATGCACGTTAGCCTAAAGAGTCTAAATTGCCCGTAGGTATGAGTGTGTGAGTGAATGGTGTTTGTGTACCCGCTGTCCACAATGCTGGGATCCAGCCCCCCACGACCCTGACCAGGAATAAGCGGAGACAATGAGATGAGATGAGATGAGAAAGAAAACAACGCTGTACAAGATGGCGGTAGAGCTAGAAGTGTGGCGTACTGAGAGAGGGCTGAGAGGGCTTGGACTCTTCCAGTTCCATTAGCATTCATGCTTGCTAGGCATCTGCTCTGAGTTTTTCTTTTTTTATTTTGAGGGGAAAATCAATCAATCAATCTTTATTTTTGTATAGCGCCATTTACAAACAGGTTGTCACACAGCGCTTCACAATTGGCATTTTCCAGAGGGAATCAAAAAACCAGAAAGCCATTGGAGCCAATGTGGGAAACTGGAAAATTATTCCCTGACCCCTAAAAAGGCGGTCGAGATGAACTCCTGGAAAATGGTGGGATACAGAGAAAAACAAAAACAAATAGTCCTTGAGGCTCATGAGGTTTAACAGACCACCGGAAGGGAATTCTTCGGCAAGTGTAGGGGTGGGGTGGACCTCATCCCTCCAGATACCAGGGCAGGGCGGGGGATGGAACCAGCAGCTAGGGAAAATGGACGAGCCGACGCGAATACGTGCGTTCTTCACGAGCAGACGTCAAGATGGCAGCGGTCCGGAAACAGCACGCAAAGCGTCTCGGGCCTGGACCCGGATGCGTCGATGTTTAACGGCTGTCATGACGCTGCCGCCCATATTGTTTTATTCGTATTTAATCTCGCATTTAACCACCTGACCCTTACGGCACCCAGTATATGACGGTCATTATTTTACCTGTAAAATCTTTTTAACGCGCAGTTGTGAAGCGTATCTTTATTGTGTGTTTTTGGGGAACGATGCTACAGGACCATAAAAGCATCATATATTCTTTAAGTATCCCGTAACTCGTTTGACGTTTGCAAATTAGACTTGCGCGCCAGTTGGGGACGTTGAGTATATTAACACGGGCCGGTGTTTTGTATTATTACAAAAGGCGGCTTCTGTCGAACAACGCGCACCCTTTTATATTTTCCTACAGCGCGGTGCTTTTAGAAGACCCATTGGTAGCGGTAACCCATACCAGTCTGTGTTTGACTTCACGTCACTGCATGAGGAGCAGTTTGTCGAAGCCCCCCCCCTCCGTCCATGTTTGTCTGTGTACGCTGGAGAGGGTAAGGAGAGATGCTGGCTTTGCAGTGGTGCGGCTCGCAGCTGCCCCTGCTCTGTTGTACCGTTTCTGTAAAGAGGGAGGATGGGGGGGGACCTGTTTGCCCACTTCTCCCAACACCACACACTCATTATTCCTTAATAAAGCTCCACAGGGCTGCGCGTCCAATTTCAGCCGCCGCATTCATCCGCTGGCGAACACTTATTAATATTAGCGACTTGAGGGGAAGCAGCGGCGCTCTCTCGGATAATGGCCCACCGTCCGCGCATGGAGTTAAGTATCCTCTTCAGAGGCGAAAGAGCTCTTGTTTGTGGAGGGGGAGCACACTAGGGTTCGTGTGTCGGTCACACAACTTCTCTTCATGTTCAAAGCGCCCCCCCTGCAGCCAGTGATGAGGTACACCGTAGGCTCCGTTCTGTATATGGAAATAGAAATATTATGTTGATACGCAAGGTGGACACTGGGTTTCCGTCATCAGTGAGCAGGCACACACACAACTAACAATCACTGCGTACGCTTGCAGTGGCTGTAATTATGAATGAATGCGGTAATGGTGTCATCGCATAAATGGTAAATTTGATCTGTCTTGTTGATGACTGCTGCTTCTTGGACTTTTTTTTTTTTTTTTTTTTTTTTGAAGGATTATTTGGAACGAAAACAAAAATAGTGATTGGTTGTCGGGGCCAACTGCCAAAATGTTCTCTGGTAGCGGCCGTGAACATGCTGGCTGGTGCGTTGAAACAGAATACGTGGACTGCAGTGGCCAACAAAGCCCCACACGCACACACACACACACACACACCTCGGTACAGTTTCAACACCAAACTTCCATATCAGATCTTAAGCAAAAGCAGCATGGAAGTCTTTGACAGGTTATTATGTACATAACAATAAGAACAGTTTTATCTAAGGATTAAGCAAGTGATCGGTATCTGAAATTAAACAGGGAAGTGTCCTGCGATTCAAAGGAAGGGGGAACATTGATTTAGCAATTTAACAAGCTGCATACAGCTGGGAGCCGAAACCTTTCCTCGCTTCTCTGTTCACAGTGGGGGAGTCTGCTGGTCTAAACCGCTGCGGTTTCTCTATCGCTCCAGCTGTTCCATTCCAAGCAGAGCACTCCACTTTGTCATAAAGCGTTTGCCTAAAGCCTCGACTGCCAGATGCATTGCAGTGTACGGTACAACAACTACTGCAATGCTTGAATCACATAGCATGTTTTATCATGGTTTATTTGCCCCTATCCCAAGCAATGGAAACTCTGATGGCCGCATAGTTGTATACTAATACATAGTATCCAACGTAATTGCATACTATGTGGCCACAGTATACAACTAATCGTATTACGTGGCATTGTATCAGAACTAGAATGTGATACTTGACTAACCTCCACCCCTAGCGCCGCTTCTATGATTTCTCTCTATATTTAAGCCACTATTATTGGTCGTTCGTGAAAGCAGAATTTCCAGTTTCCTTTCACATTTCGACAACAGCTCTCATTCCCCCCCGCCCACACACAGACACACACACAAACACACACACTCTGTAACCCTATCACTTACTCTGTTACACCTTTTGTGTACTCTTAAACTCCGTGGTCTCCCACACAACGCGGGCGCAACGTTCCCGCAACGCCCGAGCGACGTTGCCCCAGTGCGCCGGCCGCTGTGGAAAGGCTCCGGGTGTGCTACACTTTGGCGCGCGGTGTGCAATTATCAGAGTGAATCTGTCCGCGCTCCTTTGTCAACCTGTAGCGACGACTGAGCTGCTCTGAAAGGGACGTCGCCCGGTGACACAGTGGGGTTCCCCTCAATGCAACAGCAGGTGAAGGATTTAAGGAGCTGGTAATTGGGAGTCGGGATGCAAGGTGAGTGTGTGTGTGTGTGTGTGTGTGTGTGTGTGTGTGTGTGTGTGTGTGTGTGTGTGTGTGTGTGTGTGTGTGTGTGTGTGTGTGTGTGTGTGTGTGTGTGTGTGTGTGTGTGTGTGTGTGTGTGTGTGTGTGTGTGTGTGTGTGTGTGTGTGTGGAGGTGGAGGGGAGGGGGGGGGGGAGGGTGGGGGGTGAAATAGCTGCAGCGGAGAGAAGAACTTAAGAACATAACCCCGCCCGTGTGTACAGACAGGCCTGTTTGCTCCACATTCAGTTCACACCGCCCAGCTGTCCGTGAGTTGGGTATTTTCCATTGCAACAAAATCCACTTGTCACGGACCAGCAGCTTATTGATACTGCGACAGAGAGGACTGAACCTCCATTACACCCCCGGCCCCCGTCCAATGACACCGTTTACAGGAACGAGCATTCAGCCTGATTTAAGTCATTTTTCTGTATAAATAATGACATATGATTTGGAGTGCCATTTTGATAAATGTGCTAAATCCTTGTTTTAAACCGTGCTTAAATAAAATCACAAAAGGAATAAGCACTTTTTAACACTCCAAATCTGCGGAGATGCATGAGAGATGGCCGTGGCTACGTGTCCAGTATACAGACCGGTTTTTACAGCCGTCGTCATTTGTGTTCAGATTGTCATCTGGGCACCAATAAACAGCCGATAGTGAAATGAGTCATAACAAAGTCACTGGAGGAACAGGGGGAAGTGGGAGAGCCAACAGCTCACACAACACAATCTTACCATCTTAAAACAAACCGTGTTCCACTGAGCCTGCCTCGGGAGTGGAGCTGGCCGCCGTGTGTGTGTGTGTGTGTGTGTGTGTGTGTGTGTGTGTGTGTGTGAGTGTGTCTGTGTGTGTCTGTGTCTGTGTCTGTGTCTGTGTCGTGTGTGTGTGTGTGTGTGTGTGTGTGTGTGTGTGTGTGTGTGTGTGTGTGTGTGTGCTAAGTTTATTCGGACTCTGAGCCACACTGTGCACTTCCTGTGTACCTGTCCTGTGTACCTGTGTGGGGAGGGAGTGTGTGTTTGGGGGGAGGGAGTGTGTGTTTGGGAGGGAGGGAGGGAGGGAGGGGGGGGAGGGGGTGACGTAGTATGGCGCAGCGGACACTGCTGGACACCCCGCTAGTGTGAGCGGGGCACAGCTCCCCTCACCCATCTGTTCTGTCCGTGCGGCACCAAAGCATGATCTCCCACAATGCCCTGGGCCAGAGACGACCTCACACATAGAGAGAGACTACACACCAGAGTTCGCCGAACAACTGCAATCAACACTTACACACACCTCCACACACGCACGCATGCACGCACACACAAACACACAAGAAAGTATGTGCATGCACGCACGCATACATGCACACACATGCAGGCACACACACACACACACGCAAACACAAAACCTCCACACATACACCCGCAGGCACACACATACACAGACATCTACACACCCATACACACACGCATACATACACACACAGACATGCAGGCACACAAATATGCACATACACACACACACGGGTAGGTCATCTCTGTGCTGTATATATGGGGCGGACTCACAGAAATATTTGTATACATATTATTATATTATTATTAGGTAAATAGTGACCATAAGCTGAAAAATTTTTGACATTTTGCACATTAAATGATCAAACTCTTAATTATTAATTTATGGGCTGATCAGACTGAAACCTTAATATTGTAAATGATGAAAAATGATAAATGACATTTTTCCACTTGATAGTATTCATTAGTAGACTGCTGCTGCTAACCACAGCAAATTACAGACTTTTCCATTGTTTTCGAAATCGACTCCTCTCCTCATGAACTGCTTGTCGGTTTGACAGCAAATTTCGGCAAAGATATCTGTACTGTAATCTCCGCACTTTGTCACATTGATTCGTTTCTTGGTCAAACCTCTAAAAGATGTGGCTTCTAGAAGGTTTTCATTTTGCAAATTAAAATCGTGGGAAAGCACAACGCTCAAAAAAACCTGCCCTCTCCACAGACCTTGTGTTCCAAGGTCACATGGTTTTGCCCCCATGCTGGAACTTAAGTTGGACTTATTTTTGACACATAGCAATTTACCATAATACTACTTAGCATGGCAGTCACAGGCTTAATACCTCTTTTGCAAATACTTCAGCTCGGCCCTCCCTAATCACCTCTCGCTGTGATTCTACGCTGCTACTGCTGTACACATTTATCAAAAACCATAAACTCTTTCCGTAAACAGCATGCGCAACGCCGTGCCGGGAAAGATAAGAGCGCCGCTATGTGTTCTGTCCATGTTGGCCGTTATAAAAACGTAGTAAACTGTGCGATTGCCAATGTGGAAAAAAGGGAAGTGAGGACATGTTTGAGAGGTGTTTGCGCCGGGCCCACAGATCTGTGATTTCTTACACGGTTTTCCCGTTAAAGGACGGACTCGCCGCCCTTGCCGAAATTGATACATTCGAGTCGTTCCATTAATTATTTACCAGACCTTGGGAGCAAAAGGGGGGAAAAAATAAAAGAAATGCCAAGCGTCCAAACAAGTGGCAGTGGAAAAGGTCACTTTGTCCTGTGTGCACTCCGAAAAAATAATGACGGATTAACATGAGGCTTATTGGTCCTGGTTTTCCATTGAATTATTCATAAATACAAAAGCAACAAATGGCAATCTGTAGAGAGATGACACAATGCCTAAACAATCTTGAAGCACTGAAATTATGTTTGCCCAGGGTATGAAATGACCATTGGCTCTTGGGCGGGGGTCACCCAGATTTCAATAATGTGCACACACATGCACACGCACATGTGTGCACACGTTTGTTTGTTTCTCTCGTGACTACATGGCTACCCTGAAACAAATTACCTTTTTTTTTCTTGAAATTTAACAGATTTATTTGTCAGGCAGATAGGTCTAAACAGTTGAAACAGGATTTTATACCATATTAATGAAAACAAAAAACCATTGTAACTAAAAATTCAAGGAACTAAAGTCTAGCGAGAATTCCTGTGGGAATACTAATCGTAAACAATGTTTATCAGAATGCTCAGCAGTCCGGTGACGTTAGTGATTTGCATCATTAGTGTTAGCTGACCGAGCTATCTTGTAAACATTCTGCAAAAACCTTTGCATGATCAAATTCCCAATACTTGTTGTTCAGGCCAGGGTTGACATCGTAGCTAGCTCACATGGCTATCGATAGCATAGCAACCTGCCAGGTCACTCTGTTTTTTAAATTGTCATTCACACTTTTAAAATAGTGAATTAAATAGTGTTTGAGACCCAAACTATTACTTGGTGGACAAAAATGATTTAAAAATGGCTTTAATAATGTATATTTTTTAAATGTCCTCTCACACAGAAAATACGGTGAAAACCTTGGACCACTGAATATTTGGCTACTTACTGGGAACACATTCTAGTATTATAACCCTAAACTTTTCATTAAAAATGAGAAATTGTGTTATATTTGACATGACCTGATAAGTGGTGGAATGATCTTCCGTACTCGGCCAGGACCACGGAATCACTGGCCATCTTCTGCAAGAGACTCAAAACCCACCTCTTCAGACTCCACTACCACTGATTCTCTACATGAATTAACTCCCATCACCACTGTTTAAAAAAACTAACTTTTCTTTCCCTATGTTATAGGTACAATGTGCCGTTGCCAACTAATCTTACCATGTTTAAATGCACTTGTTGTAAGTCGCTCTGGATAAGAGTGTCTGCTAAATGCTGTAAATGTAAATGTAGCTGCCATTCGAATGCTATTGCGATGCAACCTGGGTGATGCAATGAATTAAAGAATTCTTAAAGACCATTATTATTGGTTGGTTCTACATAGTTATGATGTCCTGTTTGACTCACATTTGTTAAAAGATGTTCAAATAAAGATGGGACACCCCCAAGCTTAAAAATGTATTTCTTATGGGGGGTCCCATATCCCCCCAGACCCCCCTCATTTCGAACATTGATGTCGCCACAAATATGTTCAGGGAGAGGTTTTTTTTTAAACGACAAAGACACACATTTTAAAACAGATTAATATGCTTGAATGATGTGTACCCCTCATGTATAGAGGCTGGTGACAGGTTTGGCCAGCAGTGGCACTGTAGTTCAGTCAACGTTTTATAGCTATTGACCCGTGTCAATTGGGTAAAATAACGTCACTCGTTTATTTAGCCCAAGCACATGTTCTCGATGACGGTGTTATGTTTGGTGTGATGTTTTGGATCTGGTTGCCCTTGTCAGCTGTTTACTAATCACACTCCTCCCCCTCTCCCGCAGTTCCACCAATCAGCTGACCAGATGGGGTGCCAATGCTGTAGGATGTTAAAAAGGTAAACGAGAATGACGTTTGAACCGTTGCCGTGACATTTTCGAACGCCGCGTTCAAGTTGTCTTTGTCTGTTGTCGGCGGTGGCTGCGCTGCTCTTGCGGTCGTCTTACAGTCAGTCTATGTCAGACAGGTCTAGATCAGTTTATACGATGTGTTATTCGCCCAGGCATTTCAGCTGAAGTAAGCAGCCCGCTCAATAACACGGCCTCGCTGCAGGGACATCAGCCTCCTGCCTTGTAAGCTTTTAAGCCCGGGTCCGTAACCACGATGGACGACCTGCGACGCCGAACCGGAGTCTGGGACCGTATGCGGTCATTAAAAGCCCAGAGAACCGCCGGGTGTTCCCCGGTGCCTTGCTTCGGTGTGCCAATTTGTCTCGCTCGCTCAGACCGCTGAATCGTACCCCGGGCCTAATTCTCTCATTAATATCCTTGACTCAGCACTGCAGCTAATGCTGGGAGGAGCATTCTGGCACAGAACGGCACGCTGGACCTCAGCCAGGAGGGCACACACTATTGGTAGACGAGACGATGTTGTGACACCAAAGGAAACTGTAAAGAATTGCACTTATTAGCGGTTTTAATGTTGTTTACTGTTGGTGTAAACTCGGACAAGGCGAGGAGGTTGCCATATCCGTTTCTGGATTTCATGCTGATTTCTGCTCTTAGAAAGGCTGTCCTTGTGTCTGTATATGAGGCGCTTTACTGTGGGCTAATTAGTGAGTGAACCGGCATTGGTGTATGCAGCTAATTAGCTAATTGAGCCAGGGTGGAAACAAAAACCTGCATACACACCGGCCCTCCAGGACCGGAATTACCCACCCCTGCTGTAACTTCTAAAAATAATAAAAATAATCACCATCATCATCAAAGAAGTAGCAGTAGTGCAGGTAATTGAAGCAGTAGCCATGACACAAGAGGGCACAGGTGGAAATGAGTTAAAGGTCAATTCCACACTGATATCTGGAAGTTTGTTATTTTTTTGCCCAGAGAGTTGTCTATGCCTGGAACAGTTTGCCAGGTCATGTTGTAGAGGCACAGACCCTTTGGGTGATAAAGTCCAGGCTTGACGCTGTGCTGGATACTCTCTAGTCTGGAGGTAAATGACGAGCCTAGATGGGCTTAATTATATATTGTTCCGTTCTAATGACACCAGTGGTTGTGGCAGGTGTATTATTCCAGTTACAGATGGGCAGAAAATAGCCTCATCCACCGCATTTTACAGTCATAGCATGTCTATCACAAACTGGCTCTTTCAGCTGGCTAATTGATGCTTCTGTGTAGGATAAAGTAAAATTGGACAATAAATGACCACACCAGTCAGGGAACAGAAAATGAGCAAAATAAACTTCCCAGTGACCCCCAGCTGACCTGAAAGCCACCCACCTGCATCTGAAAAGTGGGAGGGGGAGAAAGTGACACATCATGATGTCACAAGGGGGTGTCCCTGGAGACCAGCAGTGGGCGGGGCGATGGCCAGGCCCATCTTCCCTGAGAGAGTAAAAACCTAAGAAACGTGATGGGTGGTGGGCTGAATTCAGTCAATTCAGTTGAAAATCTCTGATTGGAAAAAAATTATGTCCATAATGTTCCATGAAGACATTTCAATGAATGAATTAGCTGAATTTCAATTAATTTCCTGAATTGACTGATCTGAAATGGGATTTACCCTGGTATTTAGAATGAGAGGAGGGGACCCTCCTAGTATGACGAGACTCGGGGAGTCTTGGAGAGGGGCGTCTCTGATGGTGTAAACGTGTGCCGTTATAGTCCGTGAGGCCAGGGGCCCCATACGCTGCTTATGGGAGAGTGAGGCTTCATGAACACCAAAACGGGCAAAGGTATCATGTGCTACACATATGAACTACACTTAGCGTAGCGTGTGCTACAGATATGAACTACATTTAGCGTACCATGTGCTACACATATGAACTGCAATAGTTTCTACATAAGAGGGGAACAAAAATCGACATTTTGTTTCTACAAATGATACAGGCCAGCAATGTTACTGATAAAACCATGTATATTGCCAACAGCAACGACGGCCCAAAAAAATTAGTGATTTGTATGTTTTCTGTGATCCCTGTATTCTTGTTGGATTCCTCCAGCCATGTTTTCAGGGTGTGCTGTTGTTGTTCACACGTTTACAGTCAGCCCATTGCCCAGACCATACGATGAGAAGATGAAAGCTCAAATCTCACCCAGCATGTTTCCCCCCAGCGCTGGGCTCTGCCCCGCATGACCAAACTGACCCTGCTGCTCGGGGGGGGCCAGCGCACCGCGGTCACTGCGCCTAAGCAAACCGGCCAATCAGAGCCAGCTGCACGGAGGCGACGCCGTGTCCGAACAAGGCGACGCTGCACCATTACTGTATCATTATTGATAGCCTTGTGGAAACTCATTTTGCATAATCATTTTGCGTAATGAAACAGGCCTCCGCCGGACTCGAGCAGGCACCAAATTTGCAAATGACCCTGTCAGGGATTGGTCAGCCCCAGCTCGGGCTCTTCTCCGAAATTAAAGGAGCAGTTTGACTGGTTCCAAATAAGATCGGAGATAAAAGTTTTTTCCGACACGCAGTCCTAAGAAGGAGCAGCCTGTCATGTATCCATGCTGACTTTGCATTACAGCACCGATCTGGCTGTGAATATTTACTGTGTACCGCTTGCTTCAAAGGCTATTTCAGAGACACGTCCCAATGAAAAGAAGATGAATCATTTGAACAGACTTGATCCCTCTCTTAGAAGCCTGCTGTATCTTCAGGGGAGTCCGCAGCCTTAGCGTTTGATGCATCGTCTACTTACTGGTAGTCCCAGTGTTGGTTAATCGCCATGCAGTTCTTAACGTGTTCCGGTGGGCTACTGACATAGGACCTTATAGTACCAGCTAGAAGAGGGGTTAGAATACTGTGGATGAAACGCAACTGGAAAAGTGGGAGGGGAGAAAGTGGCACGTCATGATTTCACAGGAGGGTATCCCTGGAGACCAGCAGTGATGGCATCTTCCCTGAGAGAGTTGGACCTAAGAGATGTGATGGGTGGTGGGCTGAATTCAGTCAATTTGGTTGAAAATGTCAGATTGGGGAAACAAATGCCCATAACCTTCCATGAAGATTCTTTCAATGAATTAATGAACTGAATTTTTGTTGATTTCTTACACGTGCACACACACATTCCAAACAAGCTGTGGACCCAGGAGGGCTCCCCATATCGTTATTTCTCAGGGGGCAGTGCTGGCGCTTTCTGCCTCTCTGACAGTTGTCGTTCCCTAAGTCTAAAATCCATAACAATTTCCAGAGCCAAGCCCGTTATTTACGCAGTGAGCGCCTCCGGCACTTCTGCCTCAAAAAACAATATTGTTCAGTCACTCGGGGAAATGGCCGTGTGTGGCTCCGTCTTTGATCCCGTTAAGCCCCCGTTCCAATGAAATTATTATCCAACATAAATAAGGCATTGTACAGAGTGCACCTCTCGCCACCCGTTTTACACTGGCTCACTAACAGCCCCGATTAGTTTTTCTCGTTGTTTTTACATCGGCAGCGGCTGCTCTCGAAAATGTTTGTTTGTTTGTTGTGTCTCGTCGCCGTTCCTGGACGGCGGATCGCGTGGGCTCTTCTACGCCCCGCCGCGGTTGGCATGGAAACTCGCTGGAGTTCGGGGAGGGCGGGCGGGGTTCGGGGAAGGCGGCCGGGGACGCAGCAGAAGGACGCCCGGCGGGATGTGTCTGGCGGCCCCGCGGCAGCGTCTCCAGATGGACGGCGAGTGGGCTCCGCCCTCGCACTCCCGCGCCTCCGCCGCGATCGAGGCTCTCCGCGTCCGAGCGTGACCTAAAACACGGAGCGGAGCATCGCCTACGCGGTGAAACCCAATGCCCGTGCGCCAGCCTTCTCTAACGAGCCATCTGTGATTCTTAAAATGCTTCGGGGGTGTTGCGAATAGAAGACGTAGGGTGAACGCAGATCTGAATAGCACGCTGAAAATGATGGTGTTAGAATGTGGATGAACGGTGTATGGAGGGAAAGTGTGCGTATGACTGTTGTCATGAATGCAGAGACGGACGGACGGTCGGGTGTGTGTGAATGCCCCTTTGCCTTTACGCTGACACAAACAGAATGCTCACTCAGAGACGAGGGCTCTGCCACGCTGAGGCCTGCCTGGTTATGACAGAGAGGGCGTGTCCTGTGACATCGCAGGTGGCATGTTGCTCTGTCACCTGGTGATAGGTGAGCGTATGTGTGTGTGTGTGTGTGTGTGGCATATGTGTGGCTTGTGTGTGTGTGTGTGTCTGGTCTGTCTGTCTGTCTGTCTGTCTGCTCTGTCACCTGGTGATAGGTGCAGCGTGTGTGTGTGTCTGTTTGTGTGCCTGTGTGCATGTGCGTATGTATACACAAGGCAATGTTCTATCTCAGAAAGCCCTGGTGTTTGTGCGAACGGCCTGTTATCCAACAACTCCAAGTTGTATTTTTTAACACTGTCACTTTTTCAAAATGGAGAATATTCTCAGAATAGCAATTGATTGCTGAGCTGTGTGAGAGGCATCATGCTTGCTTTTGCACTGAAGTCTCCTCTCCTTCTCGCCCTCTCTCCATCGCCCTCTCTCCTCTTCTCTCCCTCTCCCAGCTACATCTACGATCCCTCCGTTCCCGTCGATGTCCAGGGGAGGAAGTGGGACACCAGCAGCAGCTCCCTGTACCAGAGGAAGCCCCTGGAGGCGGACAACCTCCGCAGAGTGCAGGGGTTCCACAACCTGGGCTACAGCCACAAGTACGCCGAGGGCCTGAAGAACGGAGCCGCCAAGCTGGAGATCGACAACAACCAGATCAACCGGCTGCACGCCGCGCCCGGCAACGGCTCCCAGGACCACGCCTTAAAACCGGGAGCGGGGGACAGCCCCCTCTACATCCTGCAGCCGGGGGACGGCCCCATCAAATGCATTATGCTTCAGAACAGCGCCCCCTGCAGGCCCCTGGATAAGCTGGAGGGCCATCTCGTCGCCGGCGGGGGCGAGAACGGGGTCCCCTTCCCGTCGCGGGGAACGGGCCGGGGGGGGCGGGGACGACGACGGGGAGAGCGTCCTCTCGGGGCGGTCGGAGGACGTGAACACCAGCACGACCAGCCTCTCGTCCGCCGACACCAAAGAGCGAGCCCAGGCGGGGGACGGCGGCCTTCCGGGCGCTTCCGCCACGGACAGCAGCAGCTCTGAGGGGGAGGAGGAGGAGGAGGAGGGGAAGCGGGAGGAAGATGACTGCGGGAGCGTCACGGACTCTGAGGTAGCCGAGGCGCTGGCGGCTCTTGAGGCTGCGACCGCTGGCGAAGACTACGAGTGACCGCTCTCTCTCTCTCTCTCTCTCAGGCCGACGGGTGGACCGCACCTCCCTTTGCCCCCTTGGTCCCTTCCTCTGGGGTCATATTCACGCACATTTTCAAACACTTATTTGTTTTTTTATCTCACCCATATGATTGGGCTTTTACAAACTTATTTTTATTCTCCTGCAAACTGCCCCCTTCTTCTCTTTAAGTTGAAGAGAATCCTCTCCTGGGGAAATGAAACGGATCAATCGTTTACAAAGACATCGGCGCGTTTCTGACCACGGGACAGGGACAGGGCTACGCGCCAAATGATGCATGTGAAGGTTTTTGCCAAGGAACGCGCCACAGGTGCGGTTTTACTGAATGTCCTGCTCGTGAGGAAAGACACACGGCCATCGACTGTGGCTCGGACTTTCCCCACTCTTCGAAGTTCCTGCAACACTGCGGTACGACATATGAACATGGGGAATTCTGCACAAAGTGTCTATTTTTATATGCAACCTGATATGTATATGGTTTTATACCTGTGTCATTGTGTTATTTATGCCTCTACATGTGATTTGTCTTTCTTTTCCCCCTCATTTGATGAACGATGAAGTATGGCCAAGTGTGTTTGAAAACACCTTGTTTAAGGTGCTGTGTGTGTGTGTGTGTGTGTGTGTGTGTGTGTGTGTGTGTGTGTGTGTGTCTGTCTGTGAGTGTGTGTGAGTGTGTGTGTGTGTGTGTGTGTGTGCGTATGCATGCATTTCGCGTGCGCGTGCGTGTGCGTGTGTAGTTTATGCATGCAGTTAGACACACTATAGTTTATGAAAGACACAATGGTAAAATCGAAAGCAAGTGACTAATTGAAGACAGCCGTGCCACAAGACAAGTGTAAGAAGTGCAACCTTAACACAGAGCTCAATCACACGTGCCAGACAAATACACGGTACCAACAAGCTGTCTTTCTCGTTCTGTATTTTTTATCTTTAACTTGCAAGTGAAGCGCATTGTTTTAATGAACGAAAATATTATATTGTTATCGTTTGCCAGAAGAAAGAAGACAATCATTTTTATTTAAATGTCCATGTAACGTGTCAATACCCATTTAAATTGCCTTTAAATTACTGCCAAGTAGCTGTTGATAGCAGGCATGAAATCTTGTTGATTTTTATCCAGTGCAAAATGTGGATTCTACCATATGCTGAGGGATATGTGAATCTTTTTATCTTTTTTTATCATCTGTTTATATCACACTATATTATTGTAGAGTTCATGTAGGGCACTGTTCCACTGTGGATGCTGGATGATGAAAGTGGATGACAATCCATGAATGTGAATATATAATCAAATGATTGACATTTCTGGGTCAACCTCTGCTTTTTTAAAATTTCTTTCATTTAATTTTATTATTTTTTTAAATGTCTTCTCATTTAAAACATAACAAATAAAATGTTCTAACATTCTGATGCAGCCGCCATTTTGAAGGCCTGTGAATCTCCGGTACTGTTTGCCCCAGTGTCTCTGGGAACAGCTGTAAACGCACAGCACAGACACGTCGCTCGCTAACGCCTTCTCAAACGCTGCCCCGTCTCCAGGATATGCAAAGGCGCTGTACGCTACGGTGACTCCTGCTCCGATTTCAACCACGTCCGCCATGCTTCCCCCGTGCTGCAAGCAGCCACCTGCGGCGGGGTCAAATCTGATTGGTCAGGCCAGTCCGGACTTCCCAAAGCCAAGGCAAATGAACAACTGGGCAAACATCACAGGCTATAAATACGCACTTAAAGAGGATCGAGACACATGTGTGGTTATGAACGCTTGCTTGCCACATGATGCGCGATGACTCTCCCCGCCCTACTTTCCTCTGTCTTAGGAGAGCTGTACAGTTATGAGGTGTGTTTTCAGCTGGCTAAAGGAAGAAGCCATGTGACCTTATTCCCTCTTTCCCACTCTCAAATTACACCACTATTGATTGGCACGACCATTACAAATACAGTCGTCTCAAAGCATGTTTGTTGCGGATACATTTAAACAGCACTTTTATAGAGCAATCTCCTCTCTCTTTCTCTCTCTCTCCTTCTTTCCCACCTCTTAAGAAAGGGCTTTAAAAAGGTCGCTGTTGAGTGACAGCCCATAGCTTGACACAGGCACTACAGGGTCACATGCTGCTCTTTTTACATGAAAACGAGCAGCCAATTTAGACAGGAAACTAGACGAGTTAACTACTTTAATTGATCAATTAAGTACCGTGTGACAATGAAAGCTCGCAGATATCCAAGACTGGGGTTGGTCACGCCTCCCATAGAGCAGGAGTGCACAACTCCAGGCCTGGAGGGCCAGTGTGTACACAGGGCTTTTGTTTCTACCAATTACTCTGGTTTAATTTCCTAGGCAGCTGGATACGCCAAATACTGGTTCACTCTCGTGTCAGACCACAGCAAAACGTTTTCACCAACGACAAAGGTGCAGTCCACAGCTGTAGCGCCTGACTTTATCAAAAGTGTCATTTAAGATGTTCCTCTGGGCATAACCTGGTTTCCCATGCAGGGCAAACAATGGCCCATCTGGCCCTTCTCGGAGAAAACGAACACTGAGCCTTACGGGAGCACCACAGCAGCTGCCTCCTGCCATTCCGCTGACCACCTGTGTGTCTGTATGCAGACATCCCACCTCTCACGGAAGCTCGGGAATTTGGCATCAGCTCCCTGACACCTGCGAAAGGTCAGAAATCTGCAAGAAAAATGAAAAGCTTCTGTGGTGCAAATTGGCGGGAGATTTCTGACCTCTCACGGGTGTCAGGGATCTGATGCCAAATTCCGGGGCATTCCCGGAGCTTCTGTGAGAGGTGGGACGTCTGTGTGTCTGTCTGTGTTAACTACACGTCTTCAAATTTTCTATTTATTTAACCAAGGAATGTAATAATAATTCACCACACTTATATAGTGCCATTCAAGGACCCAAAGCACTTTACAGTGAAGGGGGGGAAACTCACTCAACCAACGCCAAAGGGTAGCACCAAACCATGGCAGCCATTTTGTGTGAGAACTCTCACCAGCCGAGGTGAAGGGGGAGGGAATTGTTGAGCCAATTAAACTGGGGGTATGATTAGGTGGCAGATTGAAAGAGTCATGTTGGGAATTTGATAAAAGACACCGGGGAACCCGACACTCTTGATAAGAGATAAGTGCCATGGGATCTTTAATGACCGCAGTGAGTCAGCACCTCGGTTTAGCGCAGGGATGGGCAATTCTGGTCCTGGAGGGCCAGTGTGTACACAAGTTTTTGTTTTGACCAATTAGCCTGAATCAATTAGCTAATTAGCTGTATACACCTAATGGCGCTTCACTCATTGACCTGCCGACAGTAAAGTGTGTCATATAAGGACACAACTCTCTTCAGCCGGCATTCATTAGCTTATCAATAAATGCAGCTAAAGTGTCAGTTTGCACAAATGATTGGGCTAATTAAATAATTAAGAGCAGGAGTCAGCATGAAATCCAGAATCCGATCCGGCCCTCCATGTCCAACCCTCGTTTAATGTCTCTAATCCGAAAGACGGAGGAAGTCTTCAAATTAAAAAGGAGATGCACGCAATGCCAATAGAACATAATGCAGATTTGTTACTATATACTGTGCATATACACACATGTATATATACTGTACCATATACTATATGCAATCCGATGTAATTTACAACAATGACTTGGACATAAATGCGTTACACAATCTTCAAAATACATTTATGGATGGATGTGCAGAATTAAACGTGTGTTGATTATTACATTTGTATATTTTCTTTTTGCTATGTTGCATCTGTTAACCTTTCTTGTTTTTGAGTATGGTCGTTCCTTACCAGAGATGCCCAAATATAGGAAAAGCATACATTCAGCATATACATAAAAGCATAGACTTAAGCATAGCATAAATAAAATATTACTTTGCTGAAGTTTTACTTTTTTAAAGTAAATTCTAAGAAAGCTCAATGGCTGATTAGATCCCTGTTTATAGCTCTGCTTTCTTTTGATTTTAATTATAGATATGAACATTTTACATTTTAAGTATTTGGCAGACACTCTTATCCAGAGCGACTTACAAGATGTGCATTAATACATGGTAAGAACAATCATTGTTCGCGCAAGAGATCAGTGCAGTAATACAGCAATAGACATTGTTGTTGGCAGCTGCATACCATAACTGCAACACTGGGAAGGAATAGGTTAGTAAATATATATATTTTTGAGGAGGAGTAAACAAGTATAGGGTCCTACATAAACAAGTAGGCAGTGATGATGACAATTGGCTAGATGTACAGAATTCAGTGGTAGTGGAGTCTGAAAAGGGGGGTTTTGAGTCTCTTGCAGAAGATCGCAAGTGATTCTGCGGCCCTGACCGAGTGCGGAAGATCATTCCATCACCGAGGGATCAGGACAGAGAAGAGGCGAGACCATGAGGAGCGGCTGTTCATCATTTTATTATGAACATTTTATGAACACAATAAAATAATATACTCATTATATAAAGTATACTATAAAATATATATATCAATGGCTTGAACCAAACAAAGTTTCCCAGATCATAACTGCGAATGAGAATGATTTCAGTTAAATAAGGGGGAAGTAATAAATGAACATCATTTCACTTTTTTAAAAAATCATTTTAACAACCATTTGTTATGACCATTGAGGCCACTTTGCCTTTGGTCCCTGGAAAGCACCCTTAGTTCGTTGAAAATTGTGCTTCTTCCACAAGTCAGAACATCAAAAAGAGCCTTGGTCCATTTCCACATTTACTTTGTCACCACTGTTCTTTTGAGTGTGTTCCGCGCACGTTTTGTGCGCAGGATGACAGACGCGCAGTGCCGTCTTTGTCGCGCTAGCTACGGACGCCGTCTTTGGACCCACGTCCCGGAAAATCGGACGGAAGATCAGAGCGCTCCTCGTCTTCGAGGGCGGCGGAGACTGAGCAGGGCCTCCAACGCGAGGCGCGGTGGCGAGCCCGGCCGACGGAACAGCGGCGGCGCGCGCTTATCGTCTCCCCTGCCACCGTTCAGATTTGAATCATGTGAGCGATTATTACGGCGCTGTCGGCTCCAATGATAATAACGCACATGATTTACTGTCTGGAGTCATGTGACGCTCTTGTTCGGGGGACGCGCGGCTGTAAACGTCCTGGAAAGGTGCGCGCGTCAGCAGAGACCGCGAGCCCAACCCAGACACAGCAGGAGCTTCGTTTGGAACAATACAGGCAGGGCTTTCTCATCTTATTACCCACCAAGGAAAACGGGGGAATTGTGCTTTTTCTCCCCTGATTCTGCCATAAAAAAGTGGCTTCTGGCCTCTCACACAGACAGTCATATATTTATGCATTGTGATGAGACTCAAATGTTGTTCTCGTCCACAATTGTAATTGTTGACCTGTCCCACCAAGTCGTTCTATAAGTAGGGGAGGTGCGCATGCTTACACATGCATGTTCAAGCACCTCACTATAAAAAATGTGCTCAAAAAAATTATAAAAGAAAAAAAAAAGTTAAAAAAGAATTTGACCAAAAAAAAAGCATCACTGTGCAAAACAGCTCAAAACTGCACATCACTGCGCATCACAGCTCAAAACTGCACATCACTGCGCATCACTGCTCAAAACTGCACATCACTGCGCATCACTGCTCAAAACTGCACATCACTGCGCATCACAGCTCAAAACTGCACATCACTTCTCAAAACTGCGCATCACTGCTCAAAACTGCGCATCACTGCACAACACTGCACATCACTGCTCAAAACTGCGCATCACAGCTCAAAACTGCGCACCACTGCTCAAAACTGCCCATCACTGTGCAACACTGCTCAAAACTGTGCATCACTGCTCAAAGCTGCACATCACTGCGCATCACTGCTCAAAACTGCGCATCACAGCTCAAAACTGCGCATCACTGCTCAAAACTGCGCATCACTGCTCAGAACTGCGCATCACACCTCAAAACTGCGCATCACAGCTCAAAACTGCGCATCACTGCTCAAAACTGCCCATCACTGTGCAACACTGCTCAAAACTGCACATCACTGCTCAAAACTGCACATCACTGCGCATCACAGCTCAAAACTGCACATCACTTCTCAAAACTGCGCATCACTGCTCAAAACTGCGCATATGCATTGTGATGAGACTCAAATGTTGTTCTCGTCCACAATTGTAATTGTTGACCTGTCCCACCAAGTCGTTCTATAAGTAGGGGAGGTGCGCATGCTTACACATGCATGTTCTGGAAGCACCTGCAGCTATAAAAAAATGTAAAAAGAAAAAAAATTATAAAAGAAAAAAAAAAGTTAAAAAAGAATTTGACCAAAAAAAAAGCATCACTGTGCAACACAGCTCAAAACTGCACATCACTGCGCATCACAGCTCAAAACTGCACATCACTTCTCAAAACTGCGCATCACTGCTCAAAACTGCGCATCACTGCACAACACTGCACATCACTGCTCAAAACTGCGCATCACAGCTCAAAACTGCACATCACTGCGCATCACTGCTCAAAACTGCACATCACTGCGCATCACAGCTCAAAACTGCACATCACTTCTCAAAACTGCGCATCACTGCTCAAAACTGCGCATCACTGCACAACACTGCACATCACTGCTCAAAACTGCGCATCACAGCTCAAAACTGCGCACCACTGCTCAAAACTGCCCATCACTGTGCAACACTGCTCAAAACTGTGCATCACTGCTCAAAGCTGCACATCACTGCGCATCACTGCTCAAAACTGCGCATCACAGCTCAAAACTGCGCATCACTGCTCAAAACTGCGCATCACTGCTCAGAACTGCGCATCACACCTCAAAACTGCGCATCACAGCTCAAAACTGCGCATCACTGCTCAAAACTGCCCATCACTGTGCAACACTGCTCAAAACTGCACATCACTGCTCAAAACTGCACATCACTGCGCATCACAGCTCAAAACTGCACATCACTTCTCAAAACTGCGCATCACTGCTCAAAACTGCGCATCACTGCACAACACTGCACATCACTGCTCAAAACTGCGCATCACAGCTCAAAACTGCACATCACTGCTCAAAACTGCGCATCACTGCGCATCACTGCTCAAAACTGCGCATCACAGCTCAAAACTGCTTATCACTGCTCAAAACTGCTTATCACTGTGCAACACTGCTCAAAACTGCGCATCACAGCTCAAAACTGCGCATCACTGCTCAAAACTGCGCATCACTGCTCAAAACTGCTCATCACTGTGCAACACTGCTCAAAACTGCACATCACAGCTCAAAACTGCACATCACTGCACAACAATGTGCATCACTCCTCCTCCATCACACAGACACAAAAAAAATTACTCCAAATTTCAATGAAAAAAATGTCACCAAAAAAAAAAAAAGGAAAAAAATATATATATATTAAAAAAAAAGCACAAAAATTTGAAAAAAAAAAATATATATATAAAATATATATAAAGGAAACAAATATATATATGAAAAGAAATTGACAAAAAATTGACAAAAAAAAATATATATATATTAAATATATATATAAAAAATAATTTGACAAAATAATTTGACAAAAAAAAAAAAAAAATATATATATATAAAGGAAAAAAAATATATAAAAAAAAATATATATAAAAAATATATAAAGGAAAAATATATATATATAAAAAAAAAAAAAAAATATATATATATATATAAAATATATATATAAAGGAAAAAAAATATATAAAAAGAATTGACAAAACAACAAAAAAAAAAATATATATAAAATATATATATAAAGGGAAAATATATATATATTAAAAAAAATAGACAAAAAAATTAGACAAAAAATATATATATAAAATATATATATAAAGGAAAAAAATATATATATTAAAAAAATTGACAAAAAATTTGACAAAAAAATAAATATATAAAATATATATATAAAGGAAAAATATATATAGATTTAAAAAATTACTAAAAAAATTGACAAAAAAATAAATAAAAAATTATATATATAAAAATATATATAAAGGGAAAAAATATATATATAAAAAAATGTACTAAAAAATTTGGGAAAAAAATATATAAAATATATATATATAAAGAAAAAAATATATATATAAAAAAATTGACAAAAAAAAAAATATATATATAAAATATGTATATAAAGGGAAAATATATATATATTTAAAAATTACTAAAAAATTTGACAAAAAAAAAAATATATAAAATATATATATAAAGGAAAAATATATATATATTTAAAAAAATTACTAAAAATTTGGCTAAAAAAATATATATAAAATATATATATAAAGGAAAAAATATATATATAAAAATAATTTGACAAAATAATTTGACAAAAAAAAAATATATAAAATATATATATAAAGGAAAAAAAATTATATAAAAAAATTATATACATAAAATATATATATAAAGGAAAAAAATATATATATTAAAAAAATATATAAAATATATATATAAAGGAAAAACAAATATATTAAAAAAATAGACAAAAATATATATATATAAGGAAAAAAAAATATATATTAAAAAATTTACAAAAAAAAAATATATATATAAAATATATATATAAAGGAAAAAATATATATATATTAAAAAAATGTGACAAAAAAATTTGACAAAAAAAAAAAATATACATAAAATATATATATAAAGGAAAAAAATATATATATTAAAAAACAGACAAAAAAAATATATATATATAAAATATATATATAAAGGAAAAAATATATATTTAAAAAAATTGACAAAAAAATTAGACAAAAATAATAATATATAAAATATATATATAAAGGAAAAAAATATATATATAAAAAAAAAAATTACTAAAAAATGTGGCTAAAAATATATAAAATATATATATAAAGGAAAAAATATATATATTAAAAAAATAGACAAAAAAAAATATATATAAAATATATATAAAGGAAAAAATATATATATATTTTTAAAAATGTGACAAAAAAATTGACAAAAAAAAATATATATCTAAAATATATATATAAAGGAAAAATATATATATATTTAAAAAAATTGACAAAACAATTTGAAAAAAATATATATAAAATATATATAAAGGAAAAATATATATATATTTTTAAAAATGTGACAAAAAAATTGACAAAAAAATATATATCTAAAATATATATATATAAAGGAAAAATATATATATATTTAAAAAAATTGACAAAACAATTTGAAAAAAAAAATATATATATAAAATATATATATAAAGGAAAAATATATATATATTTAAAAAAATTGACAAAAAATTGACAAAAAAATATATACATAAAATATATATATAAAGGAAAAATATATATATATTAAAAACATAGACAAAAAAATAATATATATATAAAATATATATATAAAGGAAAAAAATATATATAAAAAATTTACTAAAAAATTTGGCAAAAAAACAACATATATATAAAATATATATATAAACGAAAAAATATATATATTAAAAAAATAGACAAAAAAAAATATAAAAAATATATAAAGGAAAAAATATATATATTTAAAAAAATGTGACAAAAAAAAAAAAATTGACAAAAAAATGTGACAAAAAAATTATATGTATAAAAATATATATATAAAGGAAAAATATATATATATTTAAAAAAATTGACAAAAAATTTGAAAAAAAAAAATAATATATATAAAATATATATATAAAGGAAAATATATATATATTTTAAAAAATTAACAAAATAATTTGACAAAAAATATAAAAATATATATAAAGGAAAAAATATATTAAAAAAATATATAAAAAAAAATAGATGAAAAAATATATATATAAAATATATATATAAAAAAAAAATATATATATTAAAAATAGCAAAAAAATGTGACAAAAAAATATATATATGAAATATATATATAAAGGAAAAATATATATATATGAAAAAAATTTGACAAAAAAAAAAAATATATAAAATATATATATAAATAAAAAAATATATAAATAAAAAAAAAAGACAAAAAAAATATATATATAAAATATATATATAAAGGAAAAAAATATAGTTTTAAAAAAATTGACAAAAAATTGACAAAAATAATAATATATAAATATATATAAAAGGAAAAAAATATATATTTAAAAATGTACAAAAAAATGTGGCTAAAAAATATATAAAATATATATATAAAGGAAAAAATATATATTTTAAAAAAAACAAAAAAAATATATATAAAATATATATAAAGGAAATATATATATTTTAAAAAAATGTGAAACAAAACGACAAAAAAAAATAGATCTAAAATATATATATATAGTTGAAAAATATATATATATTTAAAAATTGACAAAACAATTTGAAAAAAATATATAAAATATATATAAAGGAAAAATATATATATATTTTAAAAGTGACAAAAATTGATGAAAAATATATATCTAAAATATATATATATAAAAATATATATATATTTAAAAATTGACAAAACAAAAATATATATATAAAATATATATATAAGGAAAATATATATATATTTAAAAATTGACAAAAAAAAATATATACATAAAATATATATATAAAGGAAAAAATATATATATTAAAAACATAGACAAAAAAAATATATATATAAAATATATATATAAAGGAAAAAAAAATATATATAAAAAATTTACTAAAAAATTTGGCAAAAAAACAACATATATATAAAATATATATATAAACGAAAAAATATATATATTAAAAAATAGACAAAAAAAAAAAATATATAAAATATATATAAAGGAAAAATATATATATATTTAAAAAATGTGACAAAAAATTGACAAAAAAATGACAAAAAAAAAAATTATATGTATAAAATATATATATAAAGGAAAAATATATATATATTAAAAAAATTGACAAAAATTTGGTAAAAAAAATAATATATATAAAATATATATATAAAGGAAAATATATATATATTTTAAAAAAATTAACAAAATAATTTGACAAAAAAAAAAAAATATAAAATATATATATAAAGGAAAAAAAAAAATATATTAAAAAAATATATTAAAAAAATAGACAAAAAAAAATATATATATAAAATATATATATAAAAAAAAAATATATATATTAAAAAATAGCAAAAAAATGTGACAAAAACAAATACATATGAAATATATATATAAAGGAAAATATATATATATAAAAAAATTTGACAAAAAAAAAAAAATATATATATATAAAGGAGAAAAATATATATATAAAAAAATTATAAAAAAAATTACAAAAAAGAACAATTATAAAAGAAAAAAAAGTTTTAAAAAAATTTGACCAAAAAAATGCATCACTGTGCAACACTGCTCAAAACTGCGCATCACTGCTCAAAACTGCACATCACTGCGCATCACAGCTCAAAACTGTGCATCACTGCACAACACTGTGCATCACTTCTCAAAACTGCGCATCACTGCTCAAAACTGCGCATCACTGCTCAAAACTGCACAACACTGCGCATCACTGCTCAAAACTGCGCAACACAGCTCAAAACTGCGCATCACTGCTCAAAACTGCGCATCACTGTGCAACACTGCTCAAAACTGTGCATCAGATGCTCAAAACTGCGCATCACTGCTCAAAACTGCATCACTGCACAACACTGTGCAACACTGCTCAAAACTGCGCATCACTGCTCAAAACTGCACATCACTGCGCATCACAGCTCAAAACTGCACATCACTGCTCAAAACTGTGCATCACTGCACAACACTGTGCATCACTTCTCAAAACTGTGCATCACTGCTCAAAACTGCGCATCACTGCTCAAAACTGCGCATCACTGCACAACACTGCGCATCACTGCTCAAAACTGCGCATCACAGCTCAAAACTGCGCATCACTGCTCAAAACTGCCCATCACTGTGCAACACTGCTCAAAACTGCGCATCACAGCTCAAAACTGCGCATCACTGCTCAAAACTGCGCATCACTGTGCAACACTGCTCAAAACTGCGCATCACAGCTCAAAACTGCGCATCACTGCTCAAAACTGCGCATCACAGCTCAAAACTGCACATCACTGCACAACAATGTGCATCACTCCTCCATTATACAGACAAAAAAAAATTACTCCAAATTTCAGTGAAAAATATAACGTCACCAAAAAAATTTTTTTAAATTGACAAAATTTGACAAAAAAAAAAAAATATATAAAATATATATATAAAGGAAAAATATATATATATTTAAAAAAAAATTAACAAAATAATTTGAAAAAAAAAAATATATAAAATATATATATAAAGGAAAAAAAAATCTATTTAAAAAAATAGACAAAAAAAAATATATATATAAAATATATATATAAAGGAAAAAATATATATATATTAAAAAAATTTGACAAAAAAAAAAAATATATAAAATATATATATAAAGAAAAAAATATATATATTAAAAAAATAGCAAAACAATTTGACAAAAAAAAAATGAAATATATATATAATGGAAAATATACAAAAAAAAATTTGAAAAAAAAAATATATATAAAAAATGTACAAAAAATATATATATAAAAAAAATATATATACAAAAATTTACCAAAAAAAAGGAAAAATATATATATAAGGAAAAAATATATTTATAAAAAAATGTGACAAAAAAATATATATATGAAATATATATATAAAGGAAAAAATATATATATAAAAAATGTACTAAAAATTTGACAAAAAATATATATATAAATTTAAAAAATATAAAATATATATATAAAAAAATTTACAAAAACATGTGACAAAAAAAAAAATATATATAAAAATATACATATGAAAAATATATATAAAAATAAAAAATGTTAAAAAAAAAATATATATATAAAAATATATATAAAGGAAAAAAATAAAATAAAACAATTTACTAAAAATTTGACCAAATATATAAAAAAATTGACAAAAAAAAATACATATAAAATATATATAAAGGAAAAATATATATATAAAAAAATGTACAAAAAATGTGATTACAAAAATATATATAAAGGAAAAAAAAATATATATATAAAAAAATTTGACAAAAAAAAAAAATTTGACAAAAAAAATATATATAAATAAAATATATATATAAAGGATAAAATATATATATTAAAGAAAATTAACAAAAAAATAGACAAAAAAAAAATATATATATAAAATATATATATAAAGGGAAAATATATATATATTTAAAAAATTGACCAAAAAATTGACAAAAAAAAAATATATATACTCCAGATTTACTGTCTGGAGTCATGTGAAAATCGTTCTGGGGACGCGCAGCTAAAAAAACGTCCTGGAAAGGTTGCGCTCAGCAGAGACAGAGCCCAACCCAGACACAGCAGGAGCTTCGTTTTTGGCAGGGCTTTCTCATCTTATTACCCACCAAGAAAAACAGGGGAATTGTGTTTTTTCTGGATTTTTTCTGGCTTCTGGCCTCTCACACAGACAGTCATATATTTATGGATTGTGATGAGACTCAAATGTTGTTCTCGTCCACAATTGTAATTGTTGACCTGTCCCACCAAGTCGTTCTATAAGTAGGGGAGGTGCGCATGCTTACACATGCATGTTCTGGAAGCACCTGCAGCTACCTGTAGCAGCTGCTTCTTTTCACCCTGCGGCCCCCCAGCTGAGCAGCACAGACTCACCCTGCAGCCCCCCAGCTGAGCAGCACAGACTCACCCCCCAGCCCCCCAGCTGAGCAGCACAGACTCACCCTGCAGCACCCCAGGTGAGCAGCAGACTCAACCTGCAGCCCCCCAGCTGAGCAGCACAGTCTGTGCCAGAGGACTGCGCAGCTGGTGCAGCCCTCCTTGGTTGATGCTATGGCCCAATCAGGTGTCTCCCCAAAGGGCTACTGCCTGCCCTGGCATGGTCAGCGTCCAATCCAGATCCAAAGACTCAGCTGGATAGCAGAGAGGTCATCTCAGCTGGTAGACTTTTTGATTTCCCTACTGACCCCCAAATGTCACGGTCACAGAGACCTTTAATTGTTTTAATAACATATTTTATTAAGAGACCTTTAATATTTTTTTATCACACGCTTGTTATTAGTTTTGCATCTATTCCTGCCTGTCCATTATTATTGCCTTCTACAGGTAACTGCAAAAATAATGGCAACATTTGAGTAAACGTGGGATCCTTTGAACAGGTGCAGTACTGCAAGTGCCTACTAGCTGGAATCTGCTAGCCTGGAGCCAGAGTTGTCTGATTGTTGCCCCCAGAGAAAGTGCTGCCTTTATTTTGGCACTGTTTCCAAAATAAAGGAAACACTTGAGTAAATGAAGGATTGAAAGTAGGTGCAATTAACATCCCATCGTGCTTAGGGTCATGTGTAAAAATGCTGGGCAGGCCCAATTTCCCATTATTTTGGCTACCATGGCTAGAAGAAGAGTGACTTTGAAAGAGGGATGACTGTTGGGCCACATCTGGCAGGAGCTTCAGTGAGGAAGACCGCTCAACTTGCTGATGTTTCACGAGGAACACTGGCTAAGGTGGTGTTGGCATGGACGTCCGAGGGACAGACATCATCAACTAGGGGAAACGGTCTATTATCCCATGTGTCATTGTTTTCATTACACATTAGATTATCACATATGTATCGGCAGTGTAGCGTAATGGTTATGGAACTGGGCTTGTCACCGAAAGGTTGCAGGTTCGATCCCAGGTGGGGGCACTGCTGTTGTACCCTTGAGCAAGGTACTTAACCTGAATTGCTTCAGTAAAATATCCAGCTGTATAAATGGATTGTATGTAAAGAAATGTGAAACTGTGTAAGTCGCTCTGGATAAGAGCGTCTGCTAAATGCCTGTAATGTAATATGTCATATGTCAACCACCTCTTCTCTTCAGTCCTGGGTAGCATACAGCTATCCTTCCATTCCTCTGTATCACATCCAGTGGAATAAATAGTTGTTCTTTTTTCCGTGTGTATGAATTTGTTATATACAGTAGGCTATAGGACATAAGCACAGCCAGAACAACAACAATAATAATAAAAAAGTACACACAGTGGAGCTGAGAGGGATGAGAATTTTCAGCGTGTTGAACAAAATGGATGCACAAGGTTTCTGCTTGACACAGGCGATACGCCGAACACCCCAAGAGTGCTCGGGAGCCATGTGACCTCTGTCCTGTGGCCCAAAGGCAAAGAGAGGCAGACTTCAGAGGCACTTTTCTCCGTGGCGGTGAGCCAGCCTATTGTTGGTGTACCATTAATAATTGACAATAACACCCATCCTCAAAAAGTCCCCCAACCTCCACTCTATTTATAGTCAAAGTCAAAACTGAGGGGTTGGGGGCGGGGCACCAGTAGCATTGATTATCATTTCCTGTTAACGCTTCCCTGCTGCTAACACTGCAGAGCACAGTATTACCCGTGCCCACCCACCCAGCACAGGGGAACCTGTCAGAGCAGGGAAGGGCTTTTCAAATGGCAGCCCAGAGGTCAAATGCGGCTCACCATAGATATTGGCCTGCTGATCACCATTCCCCACCTCCACTCAAATGGCTCTAGCCCAGACTAGGGGAGTCTCGGCTGGGTAGACGGGTGGGGGGGGCGTGGGAAAGGTCCGGGAGGCCATGGCACCCCCGATGGACACTTGCGGTACTGCACCTGTTTAAAGGCTCCCTCACTTAATCAGGTGTTGCCTTTATTTTGGCAGTTACCTGTACCTCCCACTGGTGACAGAATCAAAAGTTTTAGCTGTGCATATTTTAAGAAGGCATACCGTTTGGTTTACACACATGTACAATAAGTCTTCTTCATACATCTTTTATAAATAGTATGTGGAAAATGTTTGGCCCGTATGAACCATTTTCAAAAAGACCGTGGCCCCCTGGGAGATGTAGTCAAAGAACCCTGATCTAGGGCAAGGCTCCCTAACCCTGGTCCTGGAGGGCTGCAGGGTGCGCTGGTTTTTGCTGTCACCTTAACATCAACAACCGACACAGACACAAGAAGCCAGGTGAGGTGTGATAACTGTGTACTCAACTGCTTTAATTGATCGATTAAGTGCTGGGCAGCGATGGAAACCAGCACACCCTCCTGGCCCTCTGGGTCGAGGTCTGGGGAGCCCTGATATAGAAGGCTGACCTCCACTTTCAGAAACCCTGGCTCCTTGAGTGTTTTGTGTTTAAGGGTCAGAGTATCACTAACTTTCCCTGAGTGTCTAGTGCACTGGACCATTTATCAACAGTGAATCAATTATAATCGTTTAGCTTAAAACTGTATTGAGATGATTTGTTCCGCAAATTTAAAATTGGGAAAATATTTGCCCGTGCACATATGTGAGTGTGTGTACATATGCGTGTAATTTGGGTACACGTTACACGATTGCATTGCATCCATTGAAGTGTGTAGTTTTGTCTGAACTGTTATGAGTTCCTCGTCGAAGAGGTGGAAAATTGCTTACACGCCTATTAATTACACATCTTTTGCGCGCGCCAATAACCCGGGGACAGGGCAAACACGGCAAAGAGCCTCGCGGCTAGTCAATATTTACAGACAGAGACCTTCATTACCGTGTGATGTCATCTTTTCGCCGCCGTGCCAAAGGGGCCGTGCTTGGGCTCGTTTCGGCCGCTTACCTGCGCTTGGGCGATCCACAGGTGACAAAGTGAGCCGGCTAAAATTAGCAGCGCGATCGCTGCGCCGCACGGCTCCCTCGCCTCTAGTGACAGCTGTGTCATAAACACTTCCAAATAAGTGCGCTAACGAGGACTGACAAACAGGACACACACCTGCCGGAGGGAACTGCCCAAAGGCTGTATACGAAACACTGGCAGGGGATGTTTCCAACACTGAAGCGACGCTTTTAAATAAATGCGTAAACACAAGAGGCCGACTTAATGGGTGTCTACAACCGTACTCTTTTGGAAGTACGAACGGGAAAAAGAAAAAAAAAGTTGCCACATGACATAAGATCTTTTTCCGAATCAATCCCATTACAGACAGGAAACTGGGGAGGCTGGCACCTTGATAAAATGCCTGCATGTTTGGGGCAGTGATCCTGCTTTGATCAGAGCCTTCCGTGTCAACCGAACGAGCAGTCCATCGCAGGGTGAACCTACAAGCAGCATCCATCTTTGCTTCCTGCAGCAGCACTTTCACGGAACACCGCGCATGCAGGCTATTTGCATAGCACCCGATGGCTTTAACACACCAATTAATCAGACTTTGGTCATTTTCCCGTATGGGCATATGGATGCGCAATAATGATTAGGACAAGTTTTTAGGGTTCCAATTATAATCTATTTCTTGACAGCCAGTCACGCCTTAATGTTATTCATTTAAAAACTCCCTGCAGCCGTGTGCGTGTGTACACGGAGTGAACTTCCGACTACGACTGCAGTGTAGTGAGAGGAATGTTTTCTCCCGAGGTGTTGATTTCGACTGCTTGTTTTCCCCTTTGCGTCTACCCGCCTCCCCACCCACCACGAGATCACTAGGGGTACACAAATATACGCGCCATGGTAACGGCAGCGGTAGGGAGCGCCTGTCTGCGAGCTGAGGGTTTGATAAAGTCAAGGAGAGAATTACAACCAGACATCCAGAGGATTATGTGTCAACAGCGTCCGCCTCCGCTCTCATCTGCCTGGAGAGTTATGAAAATAAGACGTTCCGCATTTTTTACAGGAAGTCGGGCTCCGTGTTCCTGAGACGTTTGAAAGATCGTTTGTCAACTTGATCGAAGGGGAGGGGCAGTGAGACATAGCGAGCAAGAGCGGGAGGGGCAGTGAGACATAGCGAGCAAGAGCGAGTGCGACGGAGAGACGAATTAGAGAACAATTCGATTATTTTATTAATGTCGATGTTGTTTTGTCAGTGTGTTTGCTACTTATTAACATTTTATTTTAACTGTTATACAGAATACGTTTTAGCAATATGCATTTAAAAAGATGTCATGCCAATAAAGCATGACAAAAATTGCAGATACAAGACTGTTGTTGTGTTGAATTATTTTAATGTATAAACCTTGTAAAAAAGGGTCATTACATGACATTTAATAAGAAGACACGTTGCAGATAAAATAGTGCTTTCAGAATATTGCACTCGAACAACATTTTAACCACATTTTACTTTTATTACTGGCCGACATGAAAGAAGCTCATTCAAACAGATCGGAAAAATGTGGAGTTTTACATCTAGCTTAATTTGTTAAATTTACATGTAGTACTGGATAAAACAGACCACGGTGTTGTATAAAACCGCAATCAGCTCGCTGTTACACAAACCTGACTCCAATCGTTATTTACCATAGGAACCAGGAGTCATTGTGAAATTGCTTTTTATATGGATGAAGCACACATTCTCAGCTTATAAACCAACCACAATTGAAAGCCCTGCTTGTAGACTGAAAAATTACAACAAAGCGTAAACATTATTATTATAATTGAAGTTGTCCATCTCCATTACATTTGATAAAAAGGTTTGGTGGTTGGTGTAATATTTATTCCTGTTATGTTGTGGTACCAGTCTGAGAGGTGAACAGGCACCGACATACAGTAAACATGGAGGTTCACAGTCAAGAGTTCGCCAACATGACACTACAGCTACTGCTAATGTGCGTTCGTGTGTGTGTAAATATTAATTGAGCTTATATGGCATAGCCGAAGACCACCCAGTCAGTGGGACTAGCACCATTCACTTAGGGTGGAACGTTTTTTTTCTCCAATCTTCCAAAAGTGATTAATAAAAACGAAACACACACAAACGAACACTGCAGCTTTTCAACGTGAGCGGTAACCTACAGGGCGAGCTTAGACTTGCCTGCTCACATTGACAAGAACCAGACTGAAGATGATGAACTTTGGTTCTGGATCTCCGTAAATCTCGCTGTGTACGATGAGCTCATAAAATCACTGAACATAAAGAAGCTACAGACAAATTTGTGATGGCAATAACAAAAAAAAAACTTTACAGTTTACAGTTTAAAATAATACATAAAATACATTCACATGTATAAGCTCAACACATATCACTTATTATATTTTAAGGTCCTCATATGTTCATTAATAGTGCATAAACGCATTGCGGAAAGTTTGTATTCCGTTTTTGCTGGTATTAAGGCATGGCCAAACAGGCCTTGGTTTTTCAGATGAGACGGCTGTGAACTGAAACATTTGACAGGGTACAGAAAAATTCACAAAAGTGTGGGGACTCGATGCGTATTAAACACACAAACTGATGGGTTAGCCACTGTACCTTTGTGAATCAAGTGAAGATTCAGACACATTCAGTCTGTGCATAATCACAATGTCCATTCCACAGAATCTCACCCACCTTATAAAGGGCCATCAAAAACAGACACCAAATTTTCAGTCAAACATAATATAAAATGGATTCCGTAAACCAAACAGAAGGAATAAGTTCAAAGGAACTGAAAGACCAGGGACGGCAAGCAAACTACATTCCAGTGAATAGTGAGAGGTGTGCGAGTGTAAAAGCGCTCCCCGATCCAACTGACTGAGTTCTTTGGTTCCACCGCCAAGGTCATCGAGCTGAGGCTTGTTGCATTACACCTACACTATGTACAAGGCTAAATGAGTCGTAAGACACTGTAAGGGAAAAGGCTAGTCGGCGACTCCATGCTCCTTATGAGTAGAGTACATGGGAATCCTATATGAGGTACATGAGGCGTGAAGGCTCACACACGCTTAAGGGCATATAGGTGCACATTTTCAATACAAAAAAGGAGCCTTTCGTCACAGCTACCTGAAAAAAAGAACCTTTTAAAATTTCGTTTTGTTGTTACTTTTTCTTCAAATTGACACTGTCCATTGGCAGTTATTTTCAGGAACAATCACTATGAGAGGAAAAAAGCAACAAAAATCGGTTTTAGGCATCTGGTGGAGAAAACAGCATGAAAGCCGTGCACTTCTTTGGCAAACGAAGACATTGTGATTCTTCAGAGATTGTGCCCTTAAGAGGATTTGAAACAGTAGGCACATTGTTCCACCTCTGAATGGCCGCACTTTACCACAGTTTGTTCGAAACAGCTCCACGCATTAACGCTAAAGCGCCAGTCTCCCGCGACTGTGGCTGCGGCCAAGTTACGGAGAGAGAGGTCCACCATGCCCTTCTTCTGTTCTTCTTTAAGAGCCGGGTAAGCACCGGTGTTTGTGCAGAGTGATGTTATTTCATGGACGTCTGCGGGCTTCATGGAAAGGCAGACTGCTTGAATGATGCTGACCTGGGATGATTGTTCATGTGGTCACATCTGTACCTGTGTGTGTGTGTGTGTGTGTGTGTGTGTGTGTGTGTGTGTGTGTGTATGCCAGAGTTTAAGAGTGTGTGGAGGTGTGCGTGTGTGTGCTTGTGTGTGTGTGTGTGTGTGTGTGTGTGTGTGTGAGAGTTTGTGTGTGTACTTGTGGAGCATTCCAGCAGTCTTGCCGATGGTACAATATCCCCGTTTCTCCCGCTTGTGACTCGCACCATGTGACAGGAAGTCTTGGTGACAGTAGTGGAGGCGAAGCAACTGTTTGAAGAGGGCTCTGATTTTCCTCAACTCATCTTCATCCACTAACCTGTCAGAAACCAGAGGTATGGGGGTGGGGGGGGGGGCATCCTCCTCCAGTCACAAATCATGGGGGGGGGGTCCTCTGTTCTCCTCCAATCACAGGCTCCGCTAACCGATGCCTCGGTGGCCTTTACTAATTTGGGGGTTAAAAACATATGAAATCTTCCCGTCCACTTCCCTGTACGGGTCACAGGCACAGCTGCATCTCCCCAGTCCTCTCCAGGAGAAGTGGGCCCGGTCTGCAAGAGACATCGGAGGATTTAACACCATAAAAAAAATTACAAGAGCGTCGAGATGCTCTTTATGGTTGTGATCATTTGTCATAGCACACGCTAAAGCATCGATCTTTTCGGTCACGAGTCACTTCCCTCCGAGTTTGGCTTTGTCAAACTTTGTCTGTTACGCCTCACGTACACTGTGGGTCTGCTCAACGTTGATATCAGACACGCACGCACGCACGCACACACATATAAACACACCTCCAAAACACAATCACTCACCTCTGGGTACATCACTTTGCGCTGTCGTTTTCTTCCTAAAGCCATGAAAAACAGAAAATAAACAAATGTTTAAAGTATACACACAAACAGGGGGGATCGCTCAACCGTACGGCGGGAGCGAAAGGCACATGGTGCAGAGCGCTTCCTCTGGTGCTGGCGTTCCGTTCGCCAGCGTTCACCTCGACCCTCGCCGCCGCGCCTCGCCCTCGCCCTCGCCCTCGCCCCGGCTCACCTGCCGCTCCGAGTTGGTTCTGCTCAGAGGCTCGGCCTCCGTGGTCGGCGGGGGCGTGCCCCCGTTCGTCTCCGTGATGATCAGAGTCCTCCTCTCCTTGGCGGGTTTGGGTTCAGGTTTTGTCACTCGGAACCTGAGGGAGATCGATCAACCCCACTGATTAAACCATCAACATGGAAAATACATTTACATTTACATTTTAGGCATTTAGCAGACGCGCTTATCCAGAGCGACTTACACAGTTGGATATTTTACTGAAGCAATTCAGGTTAAGTACCTTGCTCAAGGGTACAACAGCAGTGCCCCCACCTGGGAATCAAACCTGCAACCTCTGAGTTGTAATTGTAATGTATTGTTCATGGCATGCATTGCTATTTCTGACATGATATGGCCTTAAGAGGGTAAAAACATCCTTCAACAAACATTAAAAGTGCCTATTTAAGAACAATTAACAACTGGTTACAATTGAGATCAATTTTCGTTGGAATGAAATCCAGCATACACAGTGGGTCCCCAGGACTGAGTTTGGGAGCTACTGGATTAGACTTCATTCAAAGTATCCATCTGGACCGATTCAATCCTCCATCCCCTCAAATGAGGACATTAACATCCACCAGGGGGCACCATACGCCACAATAATTAATCACAACGGTTTAAATTGCTGACAGACAGTGAATAACCACTGAAGCAGTCTTGTCATGAATCAGTGCACTCAGTGTGGTACATACTGTTTCTGTTCATGAATGTGGGGGGAAGGGGAGGACCCTGCACTCGGTCCCATCAATAATGTCTGTGATAACGGTGGCAGTGTAGTGTAATGGTTAGTGAGCTGGGCTTGCAACTGGTTCAATTCCCAGGTGGGGGCAGTGCCGTTGTACCCTTAAGCAAAGTACTTAACCTGAATTGCTTCAGTAAAATATCCAGCTGTATAAATGGATTGTAGGTAAAGAAATGTCAACTGTGTAAGTAGCTCTGGATAAGAGCGTCTGCTAAATGCCTAAAATGTCAAATGTAAATGTAAAATGATAGAACATTCACCTACATGGATACATCTCATAATCACAACACACTACTATTCCATCTCACCATCAAACGCACACACAAACACACACTACCAGCTCACAATCAAACAGACAGACACACACACACACACTTTAACAATTTATTTAGACATAAAGAAAAGACAGACAAATACTGACAGACAGAATCATGGCACAGATCTTCAAGATGACAGACAGACAGACAGACAGACACACACACACACACACACACACACACACACACACACACAACACACACACACACACACACACACACACACACACACACACACACACACACACCCCCGTGACAGGCCCTTACCTGCCCACAGCGAGGACAGTGAGGCCCTGGCTCCGGCGGTCGCCCCGGCCCTTGCTCCCCTGGCGCATCAGGGGCCACTTCTTCTGGCTGCAGCGGCCGCAGACGTTCTTGTCGCCGCCCACCCCGCCGACGGTGTGCAGGTGACTGCAGGTGTGCTTGGCCGCGCCCACGGGCGCCCCCGGCGACACCGGGGTGACGGGGGGAGAGGGGGAGGTGGGAGAGACGGGAGACGTCGGGGTGGTGGGCCTGTGGGGGGGGGGGCACAGAGGCAAAATGGGAGCACTCTTTTTATTTATTTATTTAACCTTTATTTAACCAGGCAAGCCATTAAGAACAAGTTCTTATTTACAATGGCGGCCTGGGTACATACCTGGGTACATACACCATTCACTCACACACTCACACCTACAGGGCAATTTAGACTCTCCAATTAGCCTAACATGCATGTCTTTGGACTGTGGGAGGAAACCGGAGTACCCCGGCGGAAACCCATGACTCTGATGATGTCATTCGCCCACGCCACAGATCAACCAGTTACCCAACCTGCGCATTGACATTACAATATAACACAGCACAGAACAACACCATTCATCCTCAAGGGGAAATCGTAGCTGGGCCCAGAGCACTGAGAAACAGACAAGTGCGTCCTAATGGCGGACAGGACCGAGCCAGTCCGATCAGCTTTGCTGGCAGGCTGAAGCTCAGGGAGCGAGCGGTATTTCCTCTCCTGCTCCTTTAAGGGTACGCACAGGGGCGGGGTGGCTCTGCTCTGGCCCGGCGGGCTGTGCACACATCCAGAGGGTAAATCCATTCTCTTAAACCCCGTGGCCTGTCCGTGACACGGCTCGCTTTCACTGTTTCCCATCAGTCCCGAGACTCTGCGCAAATTGGCTTTCGGGACGCGGCGGTTCACTAGATTAGCCTGTACTCCCACCGCCAACGCCGACCCCGAGCGCCCCGCGCCAACGCACTGCACGGGGACGGGGGTTACAACATGGTCACGCCCGGAGAGAGAGAGGGAGAGGGAGAGGGAGGGAGGGAGGGAGGGAGGGAGGGAGAGAGGGAGAGGAGAGAGAGGAGAGAGGGGGAGGGGAGAGAGAGAGAGAGAGAGGGAGAGAGAGAGAGGGAGAGGGAGGGAGAGAGAGAGGAGAGAGAGAGAGAGAGGGAGAGAGAGAGAGAGAGAGAGAGAGAGGAGAGGGAGATAGAGTGAGAGAGAGGGGAGAGGGAGGGAGAGAGAGAGAGAGACAGAGGGAGAGAGAGGAGAGAGAGACAGAGGGAGATAGAGGGAGCGAGAGGGAGCGAGAGGGAGGGAGAGGGAGGGAGAGGGAGTGAGAGGGAGTGAGAGGGAGAGGGAGAGGAGAGGGAGAGGGAGAGGAGAGGGAGAGAGAGGGAGAGAGAGGGAGAGAGAGGGGAGAGAGGGGAGGGGGGGAGAGGAGAGGGGAGAGGAGAGGGGGGGAGGGAGAGAGGGAGGGAGAGAGGGAGAGAGGGAGAGAGAAAGAGGCTGCAATCTTACAAACTGAACTTTAACCCTTGCACACCGCCTCAAGTTGTGTGTCAGATTTGGGCAGGAATGCGAAAGAGTGAGAGAGGGGGGCGTGAGTGTGGGTGTTATGTGCCTGTATGCATGTTAAGGGGTAAGGGTGTGTGTGTGTGTGGGTGTGTGTGTGTGTGGGGGGTGTACAGGGATTATAAATCAGCTCTAAGAAGATTGAGGAGGACGGAGGGAGAGAGGGAGTGCAGAGGAGAGGGGGAGAGGACACGAGGCACAGTGAGAGGAGGAGAGCAGGGCAGACAAGGACTAGAAGGAGAGGGGGAGAGAGCAGGAGGGAGGAGGAGAGGAACGGAGAAGAGACGGGGGAGAGGAAGAGAGGCGAGACGAGATAAACATAAGTAGGAGGAGAAGAGGAGAGAGGGTCCGAACGGGACAGAGTGAGCAGAGCAGTGGGTGCGAGGGGCAGTGGGATTCTGGATTAACGATGTTGGCGGGAGGGGGGTTAAGAGCCAGACCTACAACCACAGCCACTCACAGAGACCGCAGCACGCCCCCCCCCCCCCACCTCGTCCTCCTCCTCCTCCACAACGTCCCATAAATTACCCCAGGCCAGACTCGGACACCCCACCCAGCCTAAGTGTTCTGCTGGCAGCCTGCCCGTCCATCGAGAACCGGGGAGGACAGCGAGGAGCATGGCGGCGGCGACGGCGGCGGAATACCCAATCGCCTGCGATCCCTCAACCCGCGGCTGTGCCTTTAACCTGCCGCGCGACACACCGCACGCAGGGCAGGGAGGGAGGGCCTACACACGGCGCTGCCGCCAGACACACGTCCCTTCCGCGTCGTACAAGGAGAGGACGTACGGACTCCCGTGCGCCTCGCGGCCCGACTCCGCAGGCTCAGGTCTATTCGTCGAGCTGGCGGAGAAGAGCTCGGCAAACCGGGGGCACTTTTCAGGCCCGGCGTCTCACGAAACAAAGGGAAACGGCGCCACCTAGTGGTTTGTAAATTCAATAACATTTACAAACCAGCCAACCGTCTTTTTTTTTTTTTTTTTTTAAGTGTGGTCGGAAACATTCTATGACGCCTGCGGTGGAAAGGCTGTGGACGGGACGCAGATATTGAGTTACGGGCGAGCGTGGCAGATTGGCCTCCTTACCCGTCCGAGTCAATGCTGTTCTCGTGCACCATGGCTTTCAACGCGTCACAGTTAGCTAGAGAGGGAGAGAGGGAGAGAGAAACACAACAGCACATTAGTACCTTATTTACAATTCCAATTAGCTACATTTATGCTATTTAGCAGACGCTCTTATCCAGAGCGACTTACAACGAGTGCATTCCACCAAGTAGGGTAAAACAGCATATCACAAATGTTCATTTTATTAATGCTACATTTATCAAAAGTGTTATTAATCTTGTTGCCAATCTTGTTTTTGCCATCTGTGATTGTGGCCACTTTGGAAATGATAAAGGTGGTAACTTGTCTTTTTATTACGCCACAACCAATGTCATAGCACTTAAAGTATTTTTATTATTGTTGTTGTCATGATCTGACTATGTGACCTCTTGTCCTGTATATTCATTTCTTGTTTATTGTTGTGTATGCTTTGGCAAAATGTACCTTCAATTTCATGCCATGCCAATAAACCACTTCAATTGGAATGTGGGAGAGGTAAAGGGTAAATGGAAAAAGAGAGAGAGAGAGAGAGAGAGAGAGAGAGAGAGAGAGAGAGAGAGACAAAGGCAAATCTAAACACAATTTAAAAAAATGACTGCAGTGGAAGTAAGCTCAATTTGGAAGCTCTCCATACTGCCTCTCTGAGGGACTCCAGTCATGTGAAATACGATCTTTAGACTCGACAGTGAGATGGCTTTATTTACCACAGTGGGAGAGGCCTATACCACAGTTCCTGTTTAATCTATAACACAGTCGCTGTTTAACGTTGGGAAGGCCTATACCACAGTCGCTGTTTAACGTTGGGAAGGCCTATACCACAGTTCCTGTTTAATCTATAACACAGTCGCTGTTTAACGTTGGGAAGGCCTATACCACAGTTCCTGTTTAATGTTGGGAAGGCCTATACCATAGTGCCTGTTTAATAATGGGCAAGTCCCAGCTGTACAGCTGCGGAATCTGGGGTCAGCAGAGGTAAACATGCCAGAAAGAGACCCCCCCCCCCCCCACCCCCCACCCCCACCGACACACTCAAAGCATCGATTTCGTTCGGTCTCACGGGGCCACAGACAGCTCCTCCTAAAACTGTCAGCGAGCTACACTTCTCATCTCAGGGAGCTTCGCTAGCCAGGGGCGTCTTATTTATCTGGCTGAAAGCAAAACATATTTATGCAGTAAATTAGAGAAATATAAAATCTGACATTTACGAAAGGGCTTATCCCCACGCGGAGCGCCGGCAGCGACCGTATTCATGGTGGGACAACACTGCCATCAGCTGGGTGAACTTCACCACAAACACACTCGTCCCAGAGGCCGCGCCCCTCACTGTCAAATGAAGGAGCTTTTCTTCAAACAAAAACAAAACAAACAAACAAACAAAAAAACCAATGCACAACTACTAGAGGGAATACGGCCGTGCTCCCAAATCCCTGGGATTAAGCTGTTCTGAGATCAGCCGGGGCCGGGCCTAGATGACAGGACACAGCTCTGAGGAGGACCTCGGTGACCCTGAATCAGCCAAATGGGATCATCTGTCCCGTGTCTCTTCCCGACCCTCCTGCCGAGACGTTTCAGTCTCAACCTTCCCCAGTAAAAAAAAAAAAAACTGACTAACTCTGGCCAGAGGACGAACAACATCGCATCCCTGCTTCCTGAGTTAGGGAACCAAGGAGGCCTCAATACCAGTCTGTTCAGGCGCCGAAATATGCACCTAACAGGTGCCCAACACTCATCGTGGTCAGCATTCACATCCACAATAACGTGCTCTCCGTTAAAAAAAAAAGTGTTCTACATTCACAGCGGAAGGTTTTCCAGTTCAAGTCAAGTGTATAACAAACCTACTGTGCATTAAAGTATTAAATTAAAAAGGGGAGCGCTACACACTGATCCCAGTATAACCCTGACCTTCATTTTTCATGATGTAATGGACAATCTGGTTGACGGTGTCACTGTGGCTGTCATTGTTGCTGTCATTGAGGGCGTCGTTCTGATCTGTGGGGGAGGGGGGGGGGCGTGGGGGGGGCAGGCAAACAACACAAACAGCTTTGTGAGCATTCAGGTGAAGAGAGGCCTTTGTAGGTTTCGGTGGGAAGAAGAATAAGATGCTAGGACAATTAGAAAAAGACAAAAGAACAGGGTAGCGCATGCTAAAAAAACTGGTTTTCCAGGTAGGGATGTACATTTCAGGGTCTGGTATCACCTCCTGACCGTGCCAGCGGTGAATTATGTGCCGGCTGGCAGCAATTTAGGCCGGCACATAATTGACCATAGCATAGCCCAGGGAGGGAGGGTGTCACTTGGCAGGGTTAGTGGGGTGTCTGCAGTCTGCCTGCACCATTACTGCACATTAAGTGTAGTCCTCCCAACAATGGTGACTGCACAGCTCAGCTGCAGAGTGAAACACAGTGACTGCACAGCTCAGCTGCAGAGTGAAACACAGTGACTGCGCAGCTCAGCTGCAGAGTGAAACACAGTGACTGCACACATCGCAGCTCAGCTGGTGGGACTGCAGAGTGAAACACAGTGACTGCGGAGCCCTGCACAGCTCAGAGTGAAACACAGTGACTGCGCAGCTCTGCTGGTGGACTGCAGAGTGAAACGCAGTAACTGCGCAGCCCTACAGGGTGAAACACAGTGACTGCGCAGCTGTTTGCAAGACTGCTGGCAACCTGTGCTTTGGAGGTGAGCTCTTGAAGTCATCCTCAGCTCCCTGCTGGTGGACTGCAGAGTGAAACAATGAATGGAGGGCATTGGAGGACAGGCGTGGACTAATACAACTGGGCAAAGTGAAACACAGTGACTGCGCAGCTCAGCTGGTGGAGAAAATAAAAATGCAGGCGGACAAAAAAGGGGGAAAAAATTGTAATGAGGGGATGCTGCATATATGATGTCATGATTCAGCTGGGGCTGGAGGGGGGGGGAGGGGCATTGGGGGATATCACTGACAGGCTGAGTCAAGACAAGGGGGTGGCAGTATATGCTGGCATTTCAGGGCGTTGTGATAACATTCGAAACCAGTCACCCAATCCAGGCAGCTGCAGCCATACCCTTTATTACCAAAGAGCGGAACAATGAACTCCACCGCAACACGGTCATTACACAACTCGCCTCGCAACACGACGCCCCCGCCCAACTTCACTGCTGCAGACCAGCGCACCGTTCACGGCTTCAGGAGATCCGGCAGCTGTGTCACCCCAGTTCACCAGTACAAGATCCATTTACAACCACGGCCTAATGATTAAAAACGCCCATAAACCACCTTTGTTATGTTCTTATGTTCTTATAAACCACCTTTGAGCAGCCAGTGGATATTCCAGATCCGTTTTAGGGCAAATAATTCACCCCTCTGGCAGCAGATTCAAATTGTGCCCAGGAAAATGTAAATATGGAGCACTTTGTTCAGTTTACCTTCTGTCGCTTCGCTTAGCTCCAGAACAGGTTACTGGCTACTCTCAGCTCTGAGCAGCCTAAAAACATGACACGCTTTGTCCTGTTCGGAAAGATTGGATCTGAAAAACGAGGTGCTTTCAAAGAAGCAGAAATAGCAGGCATAAGCAGAGGCCGCCTCAAAGTGAGGGTCCTGAATGCAGTAGGAGTTGTGCTGAAGTACACTGTATCTCCACTGGCACGGAGAACTAGCCCCCCTGGACAGCCCTGGCAGGTTGACCCAGTTTGTGTGTTTCTGTGTGTTATGTAATCGGAGAACAAATCACCCCCACTTTTATTTTTATTTTTTTTAAACCAACACCCATGTCCTTCCTTCCTGCCCCATGTTGACTCCTACGCGAGTCATCACTACGCCTGTGCATTGACCTCTGACGCCCCCGCACAGGAAGTGCTTCTTGTGTGGATTTCTGCTAAAGATTTCCGTTTGACACTTTTGGGAAGGGGGGCCAGCGGAGAATGTGGGCATGCCGCAGCCACCAGCTCGCTCTCGTTAGCTTGGGTTGGACTTTTTCAAAAAGAAACCGCTGCTGTACACTACCTTAATATGACAGATAAGCAGTTACTATGAAGCAAAGCTTTTCGTATTTTTAAAATGTGGCGCTTGTTCACACAGTGAGAAGAACTGTAATTTTTTTTGTAATAGTCAGCTAATCAAATATCGGAATTACTCACTTTTACTGTTGTCTCGATATGAAAATATGAAATAAGCATTTACCACCTGTTAATTTGGTAAGCTTCAATTTTTACCTTCATCTTAATTTAAGTTCATTTTTTTTAATACACTATATACACCTGGCTGTTTTGCCCAATGTCCATTTGAATCTAGTTTTTTTTATATTCACGTCAAGTACATGCTGACCAATTACTCAATAAAGCTGCATCCATTTAAATGATCCCATTAATTGTTCCATAAGCAGTGTGTGTCAGTGGTTTCTCATGGCCTCACAAAGCAGAGGCAAAATGTTGTCTTTATGTTTCCCCAACAAGAGATTGTTTTCTTTATTTTTCATTATACATGACCGAACACAAGCGCTGATTGATGATCGCGGATCTCAGACATGTTCCATTTTCTCTTTCGATGAGACAGCCCGACGCATCGGCAGAGATAAGAGATTGTACTTTGTGTTACCTTGAGCGCATGTGTTGTTTTTCCCCCTCGCTGGTTTTATCAGTAAATTGGCGTATCGATCAAACCCTGGTTAAGAGTGTGAGAGACCAGCCCCCGGACACAGTGACCTCGACCCTCAGGTGAACCCTACAGAGGCTGCCTAACGATAGGCTGAAACTGTGTGCACCTCATTCTGGCCCCGCCCACTTTCAGAGGTGGACTGAGACCCTAGCCTCACGCAAGGACTCACATACACACGTACAGACAGACAGACACACACACACACACACACACACACAGACACACAGACACACATTTACATTTTACATTTTAGGCATTTAGCAGTTTACATTTATTTACATACAACCCATTTATACAGCTGGATATTTTACTGAAGCAATTCAGGTTAAGTACCTTGCTCAAGGATACAACAGCAGTGCCCCACCTGGGAATTGAACCTGCAACCTCTGAGTTACAAGCCCAGCTCCCTAACCATTACACTACACTGCCAGCCCAGACACACACACACACACACACACACACACACACACACACACACACACACACACACACACACACACAGACAGACACACACACAGACACACACACAGACACACACACAGACACACACACACACACACACACACACACACACACACACAGACACACACACACACACACACACACACAGACACAGACAGACACAGACAGACACACAGACACACAGACACACAGACACACACACACACACACACACACACACACACACACACACACACACACACACACACACACACACACACACACAGACACACAGACACACACACACACACACACACACACACACACACACACACACACACACACACAGACACACACACACACACATTGAGCACGCACTTGTGTATTAATGCATGAGTCATGCTTAGACTAATACACACTCACCGGGCCTACGAGAGACCGTTCTACAAACAGGAAGTAGCGTTCCCTTTCTCACAGTTCAGGAAACTCCCTTTAGGCTGCAAGCCTCAGCACAGGCAGTGTTAGTCAGTCTGTTCTAGTCCCTCTCGCCCGTGGTCCACAGATCAGGCCAGGGACCCGAATAAGGCTGAGATCCCAGAGGCTAAGAGCAATGAGCAGCTTGAGGGTGAGATCTCACCTCTGTTTCAATTATTTTGTTGACTAATAAGCGTGCCACATTTGTACATTTTAAGCATTTCACAGACATATCTGAACACTCACTTCATCACGTTAGGAAACTGCCAAGACAATGTGGTTCTGTGTGGCTCAGGAGCTAGAGCACGGCGTTGGCAACGCTTAGGTTGTGGGTTCAATTCCCACTGGGACCACATATGCTGAAAAGTGTGTGCATTCACTACTGTAAGTCGCTTTGGATAAAAGCGTCTGTTAAATGACATATATTATATTGCCAAGACAAGAGCTCGACTCAGTAAAATGAACACGGTCATTCAAAAGGAATACACCTTTGTCTCAACCACACATCACACTGGCTTTCAGCGTAAATCACTACAATTAAGGCCAGTGAATGACGGAAAAATAGGCGATTTTTCACGAGCATTTAAACAGCAGAATGTGCACAAACTAACGAAGTGATCTTCATGTCATCAATAGGCTCTAGACCCAGGCACATAGAATGATGAGCAGCCTTAAGGCATCCACGCTTTGAGGTATGTGGACATGGGTGAATGCTGCAGTATTCTGCGATGCTAAAATAAAACAATGATTCCACAAGACAAAAACTGAGAAAGAGAATTAGCAGCCGATTGGTACGGATGAATAAGACAATTGATTTATAGCAAATCGAGGAAAACGGGTTTGGAACAGTTTTCATTTTAAAAAGGTAAGATTTCAGCCTCGCGAGCCCGGACTGGATCAGATGTAGCAACAGTACCACAGCGCCACCATGCAATGTCATGGGAGCGAAACTGAGAAAGGAAGTGAAGATATAATTCTCCTGTAATTAAGTGTTAAGCTGGAACCGGTGACCGCAGAGCTTTCCCAGGTACAACGAACGGAGAGCAGTGATGTCATACCCTTTTCCCTGCCCCCTGAAATCCCCCGAGACCGTTCTAAACCTGTTAGCCTTGCTGTCGCTTTCCTGGCTGCCAAACGCTGATGGCAACTTTCAAGTTAAAACAGGAGGCAAAGGCAACACTTTTACAGAGCGATTGTTTCAACGGCAAGCCCCGCTGTGGCTTAAAAACGCCGCTGTATTTGTGTGTAGCACCTGTGCTAACTGCCAGCGTGAAACAGAGGCCGGGTTGAATGCACTCCTTGCTGCTGTGGCCATCACGTGTGTTATTCGCTTATGTTTATTTGACAATCCATTAAGGGCTCTGCAAACTATTATGTGCGTTTGACTGAACCCAAATAATGCAACATTTTATCTTATGTACAAATACACAATACAAACAAAAAAAGTTCATGTTTGTAAGTCCAGCTGTCAGCAAGTGTCCATTCATGTTCCCTGGGAAAGGCCACGATGATTCACAAACTTCATAAAGTTTGAACAAAAGCGGAACAAAGGGATCTCTGTGCAAAGCACAACTCCAGGGCTCAATGAATTGTGCCAATCCGGCGCTTATCCCGAGCCATGCAGTTTATCTACAGACAGGATAATGCCAGAGACAGGTTCAATCACAGAGAGCACTAATTAAAAAGACATTAAAAAGCCATTCTCGGGGGCGGCGGACAGCTTAGCGGTCTAACGCACCGCATCTTGGCTGGTTCCGATACAAGTGTGGCTGCCTATCAGGGATGCGGTTCGAAACCCGTCTCTGCCAGACCAGCCCAGGCCGTTAGTCCCGATCGGGGGCGGTAATTGGCTGCCCGCCCCAGGGGGATGGGAGATGGCGAGCTGGCACGAGTACATTGAGGAGCAGGGTGGTCCGTGGTCGGGTTCCGTCTCGGAGGAGGCGGATCTACCAGCCCGGAAAAATTGGCTCGTTACCCGGAGGACAGGCAGCAGACTCGTGAGGGAGGGTGAATTGAAATAAATAGAGGGTATAATTGGCAACCAAATTGTGAGGAAAAACGGGAAAATTAGAAACTACAAATAAATAAAAATGTAAAAAGCCATTCTCTATAATGCACGTGCCAAAGGTGATTGACAAATCCATCTCTCACCATTTCAGAGTATCATAATTCTTGTGGTTTGCGTGTTATCGTTCATTACCGGTTAGATTTGGCGATAGCCTTTTGTTGTGAATTCTATGTGTGTGTGGTTAGGAGGAAGTGGTTAGGAAAAAAACTGTAAAACAAGCACACACCCTTCTCCCCATCCCTAAATTGAAATTGAAATTCCCTCCTAAATCTCATGAGAACTGGTTTCCTCACTGGTAAATGAAGACCACCACTTCACAAGAACCTTTATACATCACAAACCAGGAAGTGTATCACATCATTTATTACCTTTCCAAAACAAAGCTGCCAGCCTCAACCACAGATTCTAACTTTCCTAACACTGCAATGAACGGGAGGGAATTTGATACGCTGGGATTTGGAGTTTTGCACAGACCTTCCGATAATGTGTCTTGCAGGTTTCTCCCAAGGTGCCCACGTGCTTTTGTTTGAGTTTTCTATGCTCAGGCTTTCAAACTCTCCTGAACAATAGAGCCGGAGTGGGTCTGTTGCTGTGCAATGCTCCATTCTTGCCCAAACATAACTTTACTGTGGAAATGAGGAAGTGGAGCAGAGCAGTAGGTTGTGCTTGACTACACGTCAGACCAGGTGACCCAGAGAAGGATTAGGGCCTGAGAGAATCTGTCAGTTGAAAAAATAATAAAAAACAATGTTTGTTTTTTTAGGAAAACAACCTATTTCCTGTCCACCACCACCATTTTCCATCCTACACTGTACTGTGATACTGTACTGTATACAACCAAAACCAACAATAGCAATAAGGTCCAAACACTACACTCCATTTCATTAGAGGCGTTTGACAGACGCTCTTATCCAGAGCAACTGACACATTTACATACATTAATTACAAGTGCATTAAGTACCTTACTCCAGCAATGCCTCACCAGGGGATTGAACCTGCAACCCCAGCATTACACGCCCAGTTCCCTGACCACTCTACTACACTACCGCCTGCACGCTCCACAAAGGCCAGGGCTCCCGGTCACACGGTGGCTGTACTGCCAAAGAACACATCTGTTGTGATAATGACACCTTGCAGTGAAAAGCGTTGTTACTTCATCGTTGCTCATAATCTCCTTAATCGCTTCAATGGCAGGGAAAATCACAGTGCCCTTCCCCCGATGGCAGTGCCTTTCCCACAACAGAAACACACAGAGGCGCCACAAACAGACCACAATGCATGCAGAACACAGCGGCAGAACAATGCTCACATAAACAATGACAAGGCTTACGTCACAGTTCAGAATCACGGGGGAAGTCCAGTCTTCGCCCGTTTCCCCAAAAGCGGTCTCACCTATATATTATATTCCCCTCATATTTTTAATTTTTTTAATTTGTATTCTTTACTTATGAGGAGAAACAGAGATTCACAATTTTTCCATATCGCGATACAATATATTTTCTATCCTTTCCCCAATACCGACGTGTTACTCTGAACATCGCCTCCAAATGGCGGGTCATGGCCATCTGCTGCGGACATTTTAGGGGCATCACTCAGAGATGAATAAAAGCTACGAGGTATGGGGGGTGTGTTCTCCCTCACCTGCAGCTTCCGGATCATTCTCCCTCTTCAGCCTCTCCTCCTCCTCCTCCTCGGCCTTCGTGGTGCAGCGGTAGCCCTTCTTCTTCAGCACGTGGCAGATCAGCACTCCCAGAAGGCCGAGCAGGAAGAAGACGGGCACGAGCACAAAGGCCACATAGGAGGTGCTGCCCGCGGTGTCCACAGATTTGGTCGCTGAAACGAATAAAAAAAACCTTGTTAGCTGCGGCTCGCTCTCTGGAGGACGAGGCTCGCCTCTCACGGTGAACGTCAGGAAGCCAGTAACTCAGACAATACGAGGGCAGGAAACACACACACACACACACACACACACACACACACACACACACACACACACACGTGCACACACACACGCACACACACACACACGTGGCTTCGAGTAGCGAGAGCAGACGGTCAAGGACCGGACAGGAAGGGATTTGCTCTCGGTCAGCAGTCCTCCCTCGACCCTGGGCCCAGAGGGCCGCCAGAACGTGCTGGTTTTCGCTGTCACTCAGCACTTAACCGATCGATTAAAGCAGCCGAGTACACAGTTAACTCGCCCCACCTGGTTCCGTGGGTCTGAATTGGTTGCTGATTTTATAGCGAAAGCCAGCAGACCCTGCGGCTCTCCAGGACCGCTGATCTAGATCAGGGGTGGGCAGCTTTCTGTTTCTAACAATTACCCCTGTGGCTCAATTAGCTAATCAGTTTGATATGCTAATGCTGGTTCGTTTGTGGATTAGACCACAGTATCATGTTTCATATGGGAACTCAGTCTTCAGCATGGGCTTATCAAAGAAAAGTAGCTAAAATGTCAGTTCATGTAAATGATTGATAATTAAATAATTAAGAGCAGAAGTTGGCCTGAAACGCTCCTTGCCCACCCCTGATCGAGAGGCTCTGCTCTGTGTTACAAGTCCAGGTCTCAGGCATCTGTCAGCTAACGTGAGATGCCACGTGGAACAAATAAAACCTGAACCGCCTTGGTCGGAAGGTTCGGTGGTGATGGCCTTAATCTCCCAAGATTTACCGTACTTTTCAAGATTAAACACCGTCAGCCTCAAACAGGCACGAACACACGCAATGTCACATGACACTTCCAAGAGAAAACAACCGGCTTGTCTGGTCCCGGGATGTCTCACACACAAAGGTACTGCATGGCTGTGATCCCGGCAGGGGCTCCTACGCCCCCCTCTGACGGCCCGTGGGGGGGCCGGCTCCTCTCGGGAGCGCCGCGTTTCGACCGGATGTCCTGATTGGCTACATTACACCCATCGTACTGTCGTAACCTTAGACCACCTCACCTGTATCAAGGCCATGCAGCTGAGAGATTATGCAGCACTGACAATACGCCCTCGCCGTGAGCTTATTGTCAGCCTATTGTTTTAGAGGAATGGAGCCAGCAACCCCCCATCCCCACCCCAAAGCCAGAGAGAGAGAGAGATCAGCAGTCTATCTGCACGCCTCACCAGTCTACTGTGCAAGAACACATCTCTGCACTTCCTGCCTGTGTTCAGACCCCCTGTTCCCCCTCACTCATCGTGTGAGCCACTCGGCACATCCTTCCACAGCGCACACACTTCAGCTGCACCTGCTCAAACCAACTGTTGCTTTGTGCTTCAGGGAAATGAGTGCACATGCATACCCAGACACACACACACACACACACACACACACACACACACACACACACACACACACACACACACAACAACCACATGCACACATGCACACACGCACACAAACAACACATGCACACACGCACGCGCACACACACACACACACACACACACACACACACACACACACACACAAACACACACACAAACAACCACATGCACACATGTGCACACACACACACACACACACACACACACACACAAACACACACACACACAAACACACACACACATGCATGTGAATAAATGCATGCACTTCATCAATTAAACGACACTTAAAGTGAATCTAAACACACACATTTGATGGATCCTTTGATGAAACATTGGAAACGTCTGGTCTTTCCAGGGTGGCCCTCACCCAATGCTGATACTGTGAGCTGTGCAACGGCCGGCTGTCTTCCCCCCCAACATTCCTCATGGATCGGTGGAGGTCATCAGTCAGACACTGCGCACACAGTCAAGGGATAAAAACCGGGTCGGCCCACAATGCATCGGGCCCTCCTCTGCACACCGCCTGAGCAGGTCCACAATGTGCCTTTTGTCTCCGCTGGCCGGGGCTTCTTTAGACCGCCGACCCACCTCAACACAGGCTCTTAGCAGCGCCGGCCCAAAGCGATCGCTTAATTATCGCACAAAAAATCTGAAACCAGCACGCGGTGCGGTTTTTAAGTCGAGTCTCGTGTGTGTGTGTGTGTGCGAGTGTGCGCATGTACGCGTGTGTGTGTGTGTGTGTGTGTCTGTCTGTGTATGCATGTGCTCTAGTTCTCACTTTGGCTTCGCAAGCGATCGCCATCTCTTCACGCCTCCTAAAATCCTAAAACATCAATAAACGTTCACAAATCCAAGGCTGCAATTTTCTAAACAACAGAAGATTGAGAGTGCAAGAATGGTGAGGTAATGATTAATGTGAAGGGCTGTCAGCACGCATTCATACGCCTTGCTTCCGCTGATCGCCTTCACCCGTGATTCTCCCACAACGGAGACTAGCTGAAGGCCTCTCCACAGACCTGCCTTACCTGTAAGTCTGCTACACAGTGCCATTTTCCATAGCATATTTACCCAGGTCAACAATGCGCTGCCTATCCCCTGATACAATAGCATGTCGTTCCCCATGAAAGTTACGTGCGTTTATCCTTCCTCCCCCCGATTCCTGCTTCCAGCAAAGTAGCACGGTTGTGTTCGGTTATCATCAATATTCAGGAAATGACAGGAAATTAGTATTTCACCTCCCGTGCTGTATATATAAGCAGCATCTTTCACAACCCTCATTTCGTTATGGAAAAAAAGGGTCACGCGTCGGGATTTACCCGCCTATCGTAAGATAGCGAGCAAACGCCAATTTCAGCACGCATATGCGTTCGGGGCGTAGGCGATTCCAGAGATGTTCATCTCCAAAGACGTGGCCCCCGTAGCACTGGGGCAGAAAGGGAGACCAGTTAAGAGATGAGATACGGTTCCCGCAGCCCACTGAGTCACATCACAACAGCACATGCGAAGCAGAGGCGAAGCTGATGTGGAAACAAGACTTGACCATGAGGGAAGATGCTGACGCCATGCCGACGCTCTCACCAAGGCCTGCTGACCGGCACTTTTTTTGCATCGTTCGAATAAAGTTCGGTGAATTTCACCAGAGACACGGTGCGCGGGAGTTTTCCCCAACACATTCGACGTCCCCTCTCCAGGCACCTGCGGTTTATTGTACTAGATGTGTGAACATCTCCCCTGATTAGATGCTGTACTGACTACCACAATCGCAGCAGGGAGATGACTCTTTTACAGCAGGTCCAACAACTAACCACATCCCCTGTGTGACAACCCCCAACCGCACAATGACTGGAGGGGGAATTCAACATCTCTGCCAATAACAAAAACGAGCCACCCTTTCAGAGCTACCAAAGACCAGCTTTGACACTTCAAAATGTATGTACATACGTATATAAACTAGTAGAAGACTACACTTTGTACTCTGGAGAAAAAGAGGAAAAGCGAATGAGCGTAACAAGGCTTGATGATGTTCGCTAACTTCTCAAAGCTCACAGAGGTTTTTCTCTCTTACATTTGTCAATGTGACGCTGAACGTGACAAAGTTCATAACCTTTGGAACAGTCAGGAACACGATAGAACATGTCAAAATCCCAGTTCCATCCCTGCCCTCCGAACACACTGTGCCAGTGCTCTCACTGGTTCAAAGGAAAATGCTTTCTTGGTGCTATCAGTTGTAGCAAACACTGGATTGACATGTCAGTGACAAATCACAAGGGTGGATCAGTCAGGCCACAGCAGGAAACTTGCAAAAGACAGCCAGTATCCTGGGCAGGGCTAGGGCAGAGGGACCACCAGTGCCTCTACCATCTCTTCCCTTTTCACATCAAGACACTGCAAAATGTTCGACAAAACATATGAATTAGGATTATTATTGAGGTGTGGCCAAGTAATATTATTATTTAAATATGGAAGTCACCAAGAGAGAGAGAGAGTGTGTGGGTGTATGTGTGTCTGCAAGTCACAGACTTTCGCACTTATTGGAGACACAACATACACGTAAATGATTCATGCTCCCACTTCCAACCGCACAGTGCGTCATGGAAACCGAGCCACTGGATAGAAGACTAAGTACGTGCGGTTCTGTTCAAATTGTGTTAGCGGTATGAAAACCACTGGAGGAATTCCTAGCCCATCTAGCCTATTCATTACAGCTGGACATTTATTGGGAAATAGCGGGTTAAAAGCATTGCTCGAGAGCACAATAAAAGTGCCCCACCAGGGAATCGATCCAGTAACATTCTGGTTCCTGCACTCTTTCCCAAAGCTGTTCATCAAGGGAGAAAACACAGGTAACTTAATTTGTATGCATTTACGCTGTGCACTCTGACTCTACTATTGGACCATAGTTAACAATAAACATATTATTGTGACATTGCAAAAAAAGATATACACAAAATATAGAATATAGAGGTAACTGCCAGAATAAAGGAAACACCTGAGTACATTAAGGGATCTTAACAGTGGCTGTGTTATGGTATGGGGTGCATTTTCCTGGCATGGAAAACCCTTAGAGGGCTCACGTTTTTAGTGTCTTCTCAAGCAATTGGGCTATTTTGTACTGAAAACCAAACACAGTGACCCACAGAGGTGAGATCACAAAGGCCTTAAGGTTTAGCTTTTGGATTTCCTGTAAGCCGTTTGTGATGTCTGAGCCATTCTTCCCGGAAAAGGGGACATTTCCAGAGGCCTAAGCATGCCTAATTGGAGGTGTGTCTCTGAGCATGACTATAGGACGGTTTTACTTTGGTCTCATGCCCTTAGACGCCGTTTGGCTGGGTGCCTGTGCGCAACAGAAGGGGTTGTCTGGAAACCAACGGACGAGTTTACAAACCTAACGGCCTCACATTCGCGGTCTCCGGGACAACCGATCACCCGGTTGCCAGGAGACACACGGGACCGATGTGCAAAGTATACACTTAAGCCCTGCCGTCATCTCCTAGTTTTAGTTTCCGTTCCACGCGGCCAAAGTGTAAATCCGTGGGGCAATCGCGGCATCCAAACTGCAAATCTCCAGGTCCGCTCAGTCGGTCGGTTATGAGAGTGGCGTGGCCTTCAGAGCGTTTCGGCGACCCGGAGGCAAACCTAACATAGCCTGAGGCGGGACTGCCCCCTGGCCCACACACCTGCAGGGCTCCAGGCTCACGCTCGCACAGGGGACGATGTAGGGATGCTAATGGGGGTTAAGCGCAACGGACTTCCGTGTTTTGCCAAACGGTGCTGGCCATTTCCGGTAGACGACATAATGGCGCTGTTCTATACAAGATGCTTACAGGAGCTGCCCAAAATTAGTATATCCGATGTGCATCGGATGTGCAAGTCGACATCTACGGCTCCTATGGGCAAAATTGACAAGGGGTTTAAGCTATACGCTTCCTCCTATATCCATGACTATGAGGGTACTAACGACATTTTTTTAAAGTACCTGTGCCTGCTGTCTAATACTTAGCGTTAGCTAGCTAGTACTAACAAAACATTTTAAGTACCTGTGCCTGTTTTCCTGTTTGGTCACGTGATGCTCGATATATACCCTATTACTTACTGTGAATGTGTACTGTAGTAAATGTGTACTTACTGTGGGAAATAGACAGGTGGACACAGGGAGACCATGCAAAAGGGTTTAAATCTACAAAACAGGGAACAGTAAGGGTACTACTGCCCTACTACTACTACTACTACTACTACTACTGCTACTGCACTACTGCCATGAGCATCTGTACATCTCACATCTGTATAGCCATATATATATATATACATATCACATACAACGATATCTATTTAACTGTACAGTATTATTAGTATTTAGTATTTTTATTCTTACTCCTATTTTTATTTTTATTATTTCTATTTAAGATTAATAGCTCTGTGTGCACAGCAACAGGAGATGGCAGCTACGCTTTTCACTGCATGTTGTACTCGTATAATTGTGTATGCGACAAATAAACTTGAACAACACTAGCACCTAAAACAGCACGCGAGGGGAACCGTCCCGTCCCACAGCCGCTCTTTGATGGGAGTCTGCAAACAAATCTTGTGACACGAAAATTAGATTCCTCCTATATTTAAAACCTGCGCCCGTTTGCCTCTAATTCAATCAGTTCGGAGCTGTTCCCTCCGTTCATCCTTGGCTTTGGTGCGAACAACTGCCGGATCTCGTGGCCTTTGAGGGGCCAGTGAGAGGGGGTCATCAGGCATCCAGCAAGCTTGTCCCTCTGCAGTTCTCGTGTTCCGTCTGAAAGCGCGACTGAAGTTTTATCCGGTCGCACCCGGGGGCTGAGAACAGCATAGTGTTCCAAGCCTGTTAAGTCCTAATGACGTTACTGACAACTTGTTTGTTTGCTCTTGTGCATGACACTACAAACGTCCTAGGGGTTTGCTGCCGGTGTTGAATAGCCCTAATACTAACCCAGGGAAACGAGTTATTCATTTCTTACTGGTGGAAGTGTTGTTTTGCAGCACAAAACGCAAAAAATCGAAATAACGTATGTTATGTTAATCATTTATGGCCAGTATAAACTATCGGCCTGCGCTCTTCCAATAGCATCACTTTATAACGATCGACACAGAAAGTTAAATACTCTGGGCAGCCTCGTTAAAAGCAAACGCGTGATTGCTGTTATCGGAGCTAACCAAACCTGCGAGCCCCAAAGAGGGTGTATCGAGTTGGCCAGTGTCATCGAAGAAAGTAAATCACAGACAACTGGCGGCTGGCTAGCCACCTAAGCCACATGAAATGTCATTTGTTTGGAACAAGTCAAAATAGTTGTAGGCCTACCAGATTTATTAAGATTTGCATTTATGTATAGGCTACACGTAGCTCCCTTTTTAAGCAGTGCAACTGTGGAGCTTATATAAGTTTATACAGCCAACTAGCTATAGCAACCTAGCTAAATACAATTGGAACTAAACCGCAGCAATGGGGCAGTTTTTATTTCTACTGACACTATGAATCCGTAAAAAAACCAGTACAACCGACTCAACAGATGTTTGCAACGGTTGTACTGAACCGTTCCACCGAACTGGACTTCCCCCCCAAAACTTTTCGCCTGCATCACTCACACCGGGGCGAGGAAGCCAAGAGCAAGCGCTGTTTCTGTCCTCAGCCACATGCCACTAAATTAAAAGCAACTTACGTGGAGGGTTTCCGTGCATTACCGTTGATTCAGCCATGGCAGGGTCGTGCATCTGCTGTCAAGACGTCTTGTCTTTTCGAACGCCCTGTTCCAGTCTGGAGACTGGGAATCCAGCAGCCAATGGGCACAGAACCGAACCGCACTGTGCCTCCTGTGACGCGCTCGCATTTCCTCATTCTTCAAGCTTTGAGGAACACCCCACTCTTAAAGCAATAGTTATCCCTTTGTGTTGCATCGCGTCAACCACACGGGACAGATTTGCACAGAAAACCACTGAATCATGCCCTCTTGTTTACTATGCACAACCTGTTGCTTGCCAGAGGGATTCATATGGAGGCTATGGCGCTTTGTCCCTTGAATAATACAACTTAAACCACACTTTTGGGAAGGTATTTCGTTTGTATAGCCTATGTGACACAATTTTCCGTTGATGCCAGACACTGCCTAACTCGTGATGATTTGTAGCTTTGAAATATTGCAACTCAAAAGTTAAGCGTAAAGTGCACTGCACTGCACGAGCCCTAAGGCGTTATTGATATTACTCGGGTAATTCTCACGCGCTCTTATGCAATGGAGGATTTTAATATTTCACTGACGTTGTCTCATTTCTCTTCAGTTCACAAGAATAGATAAGTCGTTTGGGTTTTCGTTATCTTACTGGGTTCCTGCAAATGAGTGTTCTGTATCTTACAGGAGGAACAGTGCCCAGGCCTCTCTTTTAGTAAAATTCAGGCATTGTATTCAGCCTTGTTTTCATTTAAAATGTAAAATCAATTTTGAATTCATATAGATAGTTTAAAACTAGTTTGTAGTTAAAAATCAAAATCTGTCGTGGGGATGGCGCATTGAAGAAATATAGGGTATAATTGGCCACCAAATTGGGAGAGAAAACGGAAAAAAACTGAAATATATATATATTTTTTAAAGAAAAGTAAAAAATAAAAATCTCAAATTATAGGGAACTGATTGCAATGGGATGCCAATAATACTGACAAAGCCTATACATTTGCAACAGAACATAGAGCACATTCAGAAATAACATCAGATACACAGCATGGGCCTCCAGAGTATCTCAGTTGGTAAAGGCGCTCTACACAAGTGCATAAGAAGAACATATGAATATATAATCTACGCTCATCATGTCCTAATCTAAAGAACATCTAGTACTGCATCTAGTCTAGACTTGAATAGCCCAAGTGTTTCTGCCTCTACTACCCGACCTGGCAAGCTATTCCAGGTATTGACAACTCTCTGTGCAAAGAAAAATGTCCTAATATCCGTGCAGAATTTGCCTTTAACTAATTTCCACCTGTGGCCTCTTGTTCTGCTGACCCCACTTATCTTAAAAAATCTTTGGTAGTTCACTTTGTTAATCCATTGATTCCCTTTTAGGGGGAACCTCAATCAAATACCGTCTCCGTTTGCTAAACTTAAATAGATTGAGTGCCTTAAGTCTATCCTCATAACTTTTACCTTTCATACCAGGTTTCCCTTCTTTGAACTTTGAACTTTTTCAAGGGCTTCCAATGGTTTTCTGGTTTTTGCCCTGGAAAATGCCAATTGTGAAGCGCTGTTGAACTGTTTGTTTTCAAAAATAAAGATTGATTGATTGATTGATTCTATATCTTTCTTGTAGTAAAGTGCCCAGAACTGCACACAGTACTCTAAGTAAGGTCTGAAAAAAGCATTATATGACATTAATATAACCTCCTTTGATTTATACTCAATAGTTTTTGCTATATATCCCAGAATCCTGTTGGCTTTTTTCACTGCTGTAGCACACTGCTTTGATGCAGATAGACTTTGATCAGGCTGGGTCCTGTAGCTAATAGCTAATATATCACACCAACACCAGTGCCGCAGGGTGTGTTGTTGTTGTTGTTTTTGTTGTTGTTGTTATTCAGAACTTAATTGACCAATGAAAACAGTTGCTTATACAGGTAACTCACTTCGCCTGGTTTCTTGGGTCTGAACTGGTTGTTGATTTAAAGGTGAAAGCAAAAGCTAGCACACCCTGCGGCTCTCCACAAGCAGGGTTTGGGAGCCGTTGTCGAGGAAATAGGGCTCAGTCTGCTCTCAAAGCAAGCCACCTTTTCTGACAGCCACTCGGGAGCTCTCTTTTTTAACATTTTGGACTAATAATGTATATTATTGACCTAATTCTTCCCTGAATTCACCTTTCTGGGACATTCCTGCATGTACCTGTGGGTTATTTCTTACAGAACCCTGCATGCAGGGTTTCTAAGGGGGTTCATACCATTCAATTGAGTAAAAATCTGCCTCTGTAAGTGGAGCCCACACTTCACTTCCAAATTATAATTGACATTTCTAACTTATTTTTTTTATGACCAAATTATATTTGAGCCATTTCTAACTTATTTTCTTTATGACTTCCATCGGAGTCTCCAAAATCTGTTCTTACACCCGGCCAGCTCATTTGACATCTGTCAGTGTGCTGCTTTTCAAACCAAAATATGTGTATTTATATAGGGTAAATACGGGTAAAATTAAGTGCACATATATAGGGTTCTAATTTATTTTTCCTCAGTGTGAAATTGTATTTGTTTCTCTGGCATGTTTGTTTGGAATGACTTTATGTCTTTCTGATATTTACTTGCCAGTCCATGTCTGGCAGTACTGCTCTACTCGATTCAGGCTCTGCCGCAGCCCCTGTTCTGTGGGTGAGAGCAAAATCAGATCACCTGTAAAAATTCACCTCTTCAGACTGCACCTTGCCCACCGCCCCCCCCCACCTCCTACCCCCACCCCCTACTTTATTCATTAACATGGTTTTTCTATGCAGTTATTCAATTTGTTATATGTTATGGCATTGGGTGTAATGAATATGAACACAGCGGAGAACAGAGACACAGAGACACATCTGGCTCTGCCGTGGGAGAGACTGGCATTTGAAAGATATGTCTTGCAGGCTCTGATACCTGTATGTCTGCTGGCCAAATAGTCCCTTGATCTTATCATGATTACATGATCACAGTTGGCACAATGGTAGAATAGCAAGCGGGAGTGAGAGATTAGAAACTACTCAAGCCAAGAGACATGCTAATTCAATCACAGCAGAACGGCCAATACACTACGGCCGAAATGATAGGTGTCACAGATTCACTACATCCTTTCTATTTGTGGATTGTATCACTCCTGATTAAGGCATGAAAAATGTATAAAAACCATATATATGGCACCTTGGCATGGCGTCGCAATATGTGTCCAACCATATGAAAACACATACGTCTTTACACACACGTGCACACACAGAGAAACACACACACACACGTTATGTATGCAAACACACAGATAACACACACACATGCACACACAGAAAACACACACACACATGTGCACACACAAAAACACACACACACATGCGCACACACAGAGAAACACACACACACACGTGCCTCTCTCATGAATATAGTCGACATTAGTGTCTCTCCATCCATCCATCCATTATCTAAGCTGCTTATTCCTGGTCAGGGTCGCGCGGGGGGCTGGAGCCTATCCCAGCATGCGTTCCGGGCGAGAGGCAGGAATACACCCTGGACAGATCGCCAATCCATCGCAGGGCACACTCACACACTCATACCTACGGGCAATTTAGACTCTCCAATTAGCCTAACATGCATGTCTTTGGACTGTGGGAAGAAACCGGAGTACCCGGAGGAAACCCACGCGGACACGGGGAGAACATGCAAACTCCGCACAGAAAGGCCCCCGGCCTGGATTCGAACCCGAGACCTTCTTGCTGTGAGGCGACAGCGCTATCCACTGCACCACCGTGCCGACCTAGTGTCTCTCCTGTATGCTAAATTCCCTCTACCACTATACAGTAAAGGGGAAATGCATTCACATGATACACAGGGAAGGAAGTCGTGGAGTGTGGTGCCCTTGGGCTCCAGACAGTACCAGGGCAGAGTAGAGTCGCCCACAAAGGAGCCGGGCCCAGGCCAAAGGTCCTCTTATCTCCAGCCTAGGGAGAAAAAAGTGGGAGGAACGTGATGTCGCCCACATGACTGTGGGGTTAATGTTTGTCCTTCCTGTGAGTCAGCCGAGGGCAGTACACTGAGAGTGAGGCACTTCAGGAGTAAGGTCACATGTGCATGAGTCACAGCAGGAACCCCCCTGTTCTGGTCCTTGTCTCTAAGTGTGCCACGTAGTGCTTAGTGATGATGCTCAGTGTCTGAACCAGTGAGCTGGACCACGGGGCGCCCCGAGGGGCTCCGATGCTAAAGCATCAGCACCCATCAGGAACGTTCCACAATGGTTCTGTAACATGAACGGGTTTGTGTCTGTTTGCACAGAAATGCCATGTATTCTTACATGGCCTTATTTATGTCTGTGTGTCACAATAGAATTGTCACAAGAGAACTTTGTGATTTTGTTCATGCCTAAAAAGTGTCATAAACCTTTTTTTTTTCACTCTGTCTCCATCATATAATCTATTTATTATTCAAATGTACACTTTGAATGTGATTACATATACCTGTCTAATGTAGCCTATAAATATGGATGCTTGGGTATTGCTATTCCCAGGTAAGAGGAGAAAACAGAGGAGAAATTCCACAGGAGAACAGGTGAAGTATTCAGTGGGAGACATCGCCACCCAATGGCTAGTCCAGAAAACATTGCTTAGTCTCTTTCACTCTATCTTGTTCCCTTCATCTCCTTCACTCCTTCTTTCTCGTACGTTCCGTTTCTGTGTCCAGTTCAGGGTCTGTAGGCTATCTGTATTTCGACATGATATGTAACTGATTACATATTATGATATAAATATTATTTTATTTAATATATTATCATATACCATGTGGTTCTGTGTGGCTCAGTAGGTAGAGCATGGCGTTGGCAACGCTTAGGTTGTGGGTTCAATTCCCACTGGGACGACATATACTGGAAGAAAAAAAAAGTATGCATTCACAACTGTAAGTCGCTTTGGATAAAAGCGTCTGCTAAATGGCGTATATTATACCATCAAAGTCAATCAAGCACTGAATCAGCCTTTTCATTCTCAGCGGTAACAGTCAAATGGAAACTGAAAGTGCACACATGTACGTGTCCCACGAGCCGTAACTAATCAGACTCTGACACGCAAGCAGACTTATTTCAACACACCGTGAACATCTCGCAATCTTTTTGTTCTCTCTCTCTCTTTCTGGGTCTCACACACACAAAAACATACATACATATTACACACATACAACATGAAAAGAAGTTGTAAGGGTCTGGTGAAAACAGAACCGTCTACTGAAGAGGTAAACCGAAGATCTAATTCGCTATTTTGTGAATGTGCATGTAATGTGAAACGTTTCAATGAACTATTTCATGACTGTTATGCAGGGGGGAGACAAAATAATAGAAACACCAAATGAAAAATGTATTTGTATTTTGAAGTAACTAAATTAAAAAGCAGTCTACACACACGTGTTTCATATTAATGTCAATCATAATTACTAATATGTTTCAGCTCTAAAATATGTTTTAAGACTGTAGCTTTTACCTCTTTCAAACTTTAGAAATGCTATTAAACACTATTAAAAGTGTTCATTTTAAAATGTATTTCATCGCTGAAACATATTGGTAATTAGTACCTGAATTGCAGGTGCGTCAGTCACAGAAATGGCAAAATGATTGAATGTGTCAAGGGGAACAGTGTTGAAAATCATGACTACTTACACCAAACAAGGAAAGCCTGCATCAGGAAAGAGCAACAGTGGTCGCAAGTCAAAGCTCACTGACAAAGATAGACACTTAACAGGATAGTTGCTAAAAATGACAAAACAATGGATTCAAAAATTAACAGAGAACTGAATCTACACCTCCGTGACCCAGTCTCAAGAAAAACCTCAAGTATGGTTCCATTATGACATTACGCCCCACATTCCTGCCCCTCCCCACACAGGTCGCTGTGGAGACGTCCCACATGGTGGACCACCTGGACCAGATCGTCGCAGTGTTCTCCAACCTCTACTGGAGTGAGGACTTCAGCGACGTGGAGCTGGTCATCAACGGGGCGCACAGGTTTAAGGTGCACCGGGCCATCCTGGGGCTGAGCAGCGACGTGTTCCACCAGATGTTCTCCGAAGGGCGCTGGCAGGAGAGCGGGCTGCCGGAGGTGCCTCTGACCGAGGAGGAGAGTTGTGTGGACCACATGAACTCCTTCCTCCAGTACTTCTACACCGGCGTCCTCTCTGTCGACGCCGGCAACCTCTTCCCGCTGCTGGTGCTGACGGACAAGTACAACGTGGCGGCAGCGCGGCGGAGCTGTGAGCAGTTCGCCCTGAGGAGCGTCTGCGCGGGCCCCGTGAGCCGGGCCCTGTCCTGGTGGAGGAGCGCCGAGCGCGTGGCCTTCCGGGAGCTGGAGGAGGCCTGCCAGAGCTTCGTCTCCCTCAACGCAGCTGCCCTGGCGGCCTCCTCCTCCGACTGGCTCTCCCTGGAGCCCGGACGCCTGCGCCTCCTGCTGGAGAGCGACGAGCTGCAGGTGGAGAGCGAATTCCAGCTCTTCTGCGCAGTCAAGCGCTGGCTCTCCCACAACGAGGTCGAGGCCGAAACGGAGGCCGCGGAAATCCTGGAGCACGTCCGATTCCCGCTCATGTCCCCGCTGGACGTGTACCACACCAGTTTCGCCGACACGCAGCCAGCCAGCGTAAGGGACTTTTTCCTGTCTGAGTCCGCCCTGATGTACCAGGTCAACTCTCTGCCTATGGAGGCTATCGGCCTTCACCACGACATCCAAGCGCCCAGATTCACCATGAGGCTCTACACCTCCTCCGATTTCGGCTGTTCTCGTACGATAGAGAACGTCAGCGCTTCTCAGTCATTTTGTACTGACTTCAAAACAAATGTCTTTCAGTGCAAAACTCGTGGAAGATCACATCACATTTTTACAAAGATCGGTCCTGGATGTGCAAAATAGAAGATTGTAACCTTACCGATGGGAACCATGAGCACCAGCTGTGTGTGATGATGTATACGAATGTCGCCAACGCCTGGCTCACCTGCAGCTACGAGACATTTTCCATCCCTCACAAACAGGATGTGCCATTAGGGGCACTGATGGAGAAATTTCAGAAAAAGAAATGCATTCACAAAAATCAGCTTTTTGTGCGTTTCATTGGAAAGACCCGCTGGGGCAAATGTACAGAAAACTGCTCATGAGGAACAGCTGCAGTGCTATCGTCAACTAATACTTCCACGCGGGAGGATTTATTTCCCCACGGTAATGATAACTAGGCTAGTGCAAATTATATCTGCATACTTTTGGGACAACATTTTCCAAATTTTGAATTTTTTTGAATTTTAGAGCACAAATTGTATTGGCTGCCTTTACTATAATTTTGAATTATTAGATATTGGTGCAGTATTAACGACTATATTTCCTCTGCAGTTTTTTTTTAGAATAGGTACAGGCACTGGGGTCGAAACCCTCCGTCTTTCCCATCTATACTACAACGTGAGACTGGCGTTTTCAAATGTATCCACTTGGGAGAGCGTCTTCGAAAAGGTCCATTGTCGGTGACGGAAACGCTGTCTTATTGTGGTCGGAAGGCCAAAGCAGAGAAAAAAAGATACGTTTTCAAATGTATCCGCATTAGTGTGGACATGGCCTAAAAGATAGGTGCCACAGATTCACTACATCCTTTCTATTTGTGGATTGTATCACTCCTGATCAAGGCATGAAAAATGTATAAATAGCAGTCACTGACAAGTGATTGACTCCGCTGAATCCAGAGTGCGCATCGTCTTCAATTCGCATCTGACACTGCCGTCATTCCAATAAAGTCCTTTTTATTAAAGTTTGAGAGGCAACGTCATTTTACTTCAAATTCGAGTGTCTTTTTCTCCTTACACATTCATCTGACATTTGCTTAGTGGGGCACTTTCTATTGTTCAGGGACAGTGCTGTCAATGGGAAGATTTAGAGCTTATAGAGGGGTGTTTATCTGGTGAATATGGCACGGTTCTAAATGGCACCTTGGCTTGGCGTCACAATATGTGTCCAACCATATGAAAACACATACGTCTTTACACACACGTGCACGCACAGAAAAACACACATGTACACACAGTACTCCGTTATGTATGCAAACACACAGATAACACACACACATGCACACACAGAGAAACACACACACACATGCACGCACGCACGCGCACACACAAACACACACACACACACATGCGCACACACAGAGAAACACACACACACGTGCCTCTCTCATGAATATAGTCGACATTAGTGTCTCTCCATCCATCCATCCATTATCTAAGCTGCTTATTCCTGGTCAGGGTTGCGGGGGGCTGGAGCCTATCCCAGCATGCGTTCCGGGCGAGAGGCAGGAATACACCCTGGACAGATCGCCAATCCATCGCAGGACACACTCACACACTCATACCTACGGGCAATTTAGACTCTCCAATTAGCCTAACATGCATGTCTTTGGACTGTGGGAAGAAACCGGAGTACCCGGAGGAAACCCACACGGACACGGGGAGAACATGCAAACTCCGCACAGAAAGGCCCCCGGCCTGGATTCGAACCCGAGACCTTCTTGCTGTGAGGCGACAGTGCTATCCACTGCACCACCGTGCCGCCCTAGTGTCTCTCCTGTATGCTAAATTCCCTCTACCACTATACTGTAAAAGGGGAAATGCATTCACATGATACACAGGGAAGGAAGCCGTGCAGTGTGGTGCCCTTGGGCTCCAGACAGTACCAGGGCAGAGTAGAGTCGCCCACAAAGGAGCCAGGCCCAGGCCAAAGGTCCTCTTATCTCCAGCCGAGGGAGAAAAGAGTGGGAGGAAGTGATGTCGCCCACATGACTGTGGGGTTAAAAGTTTTACCTTCCTGTGAGTCAGCCGAGGGCAGTACACTGAGAGTGAGGTACTTCAGGAGCAAGGCCACATGTGCATGAGTCACAGCAGGAACCCCCCTGTTCTGGTCCTATCAGATTCAAGTCACTGGTGCTTGCTTTTCAAGCGGCCAGAGGTACTGCTCCCCCATACCTCCAGTCACTCATCACGCCCTACACCCCGTCCAGACCTCTCCGCTCCGCCTCCGCTGGCAGACTGACTGCCCCATCCTCCGGGCGCCTGGCGCTCTCTCGCGGTCTCGCCTCTTCTCTGTCCTGGTCCCTCGTTGGTGGAACGACCTCCCGCAATTGGTCAGGACTGCGGAATCACTTCCAATCTTCCGCAAGAGACTCAAAACCCACCTCTTCAGACTCCACTACCCCTGATCTCTGTCCATCTAGCTAAATTGTCTTCACCACTGTCTACTTGTTCAACACTATACTCTTTATAAAAAAATAAAAAAAAATTGTTTTAACGCAGCTGCCTGCAATGATGTCTATTGCTGTATTCCTGCACTGATCTCGTGCGCTAACTGTGATTGTTCCTACCATGTATTGATGCACATCTTGTAAGTCGCTCTGGATAAGAGCGTCTGCTAAATGCTTAAAATGTAAAATGTAAATGTAATGTCCTTGTCTCTAAGCGTGCTACGCAGTGCTTAGTGATGATGCTCAGTGTCTGAACCAGTGAGTTGACCACGGGGCGCCCGAGGGGCTCCTCCGATGCTAAAGCATCAGCACCCATCAGGAACGTTCCACAATGGTTCTGTAACATGAACGGGTTTGTGTCTGTTTGCACAGAAATGCCATGTATTCTTACATGGCCTTATTGTGTCTGTGTGTGTGTGTGAGAGAGAACTTTGTGATTTTGTTCATGCAAAGTGTCATAAACCTTTTTTTTCACTCTGTCTCCATCATATCATCTATTTATTATTCAAATGTACACTTTGAATGTGATTACATATACCTGTCTAATGTAGCCTATAAATATGGATGCTTGGGTATTGCTATTCCCAGGTAAGAGGAGAAAACAGAGGAGAAATTCCGCAGGAGAACAGGTGAAGTATTCAGTGGGAGACATCGCCACCCAATGGCTAGTCCAGAAAACTTTGCTTAGTCTCTTTCACTCTATCTCGTTCCCTTCATCTCCTTCACTCCTTCTTTCTCGTACGTTCCGTTTCTGTGTCCAGTTCAGGGTCTGAAGGCTATCTGTATTTCGACATGATATGTAACTGATTATTTTATTTAATATATTATCATATACCATGTGGTTCTGTGTGGCTCAGTAGGTAGAGCATGGCGTTGGCAACGCTTAGGTTGTGGGTTCAATTCCCACTGGGACGACATATACTGGAAGAAAAAAAAAGTATGCATTCACAACTGTAAGTCGCTTTGGATAAAAGCGTCTGCTAAATGGCGTATATTATACCATCGAAGTCAATCAAGCACTTAATCAGCCTTTTCATTCTCAGCGGTAACAGTCAAATGGAAACTGAAAGTGCACACATGTACGTGCCCCACGAGCCGTAACTAATCAGACTCTGACACGCAAGCAGACTTATTTCAACACACCGTGAACATCTCGCAATCTTTTTGTTCTCTCTCTCTCTTTCTGGGTCTCACACACACAAATACATACATACATATTACACACATACAACATGAAAAGAAGTTGTAAGGGTCTGGTGAAAACAGAACCGTCTACTGAAGAGGTAAACTGAAGATCTAATTCGCTATTTTGTGAATGTGCATGTAATGTGAAACGTTTCAATGAACTATTTCATGACTGTTATGCAGGGGGGAGACAAAATAATAGAAACACCAAATGAAACATGTATTTGTATTTTGAAGTAACTAATCGCAATTAAAAAGCAGTCTACACACACGTGTTTCATATTAATGTCAATACTAATTACCAATATGTTTCAGCTATGAAATACATTTTAAGAGGTAGCTTTTTACCTCTTTCAAACTTTAGAAATGCTATTAAACACTATTAAAAGGGTCTGCAAGATGGCGGCGCGTACACATCGCGAGGCCCAGCGTCTACCCAGATTGTGCAAATTTGCAGTTATTTACCTATTAGTTGTAAATCTGTTTACCCAAAACAGTCTTGCACTAATATCGTACACCCGTGAACATCTTTTGGACCTTGGATTACAGCAATCCCACGACGTTAAAGCCGTTTTTCCGCTCCCTAGCGAGATCGCTCGCACACCCGGGACTACTACCGCAGTGCGGCCGGCCGGAAGTGCTCCCCGACCGCGCAGGGAACGTAAACAAAGACGGGGTAAGCGGGGAGGTCTAAGGGCTAAGCTAAAGCTAACACCACACCGGCAAGCGCTCCCCAGCTTATTCCTCGCCAATGTTCGCTCTCTGGTGAACAAAATGGATGATCTACGACTGTGGATTATCAACCACCGTTTGATTAAGGACTGCAACGTCATGATATTGACGGAATCCTGGCTCAATAGCGAAATTCCCAACAGTGCTGTTGAGCTAGCAGGACGCGAGCTACACCGAGCGGACAGATCAGCTGACTCGGGCAAATCACGTGGAGGAGGTTTGTGCATTTATGTAAACAAAGCTTGGTGCACAGACAACTCCACTGTTGAGAGTCACTGCTCTGTTAACCTGGAATATCTCGTAGTTAAATGCAGACCTTTTTATCAGCCTAGGGAATTTACAGCTACCCTAGTGATTGCAACATACATACCCCCAGATGCTAATGCTAAGGCAGCAATGAAAGAGCTCCATGCTGCCATTAGCAAGTATCAGACAATGCATCCGGAGGCAGCCTTTATCGTTGCAGGAGATTTTAATCACTCCAATCTGAAGACTGTGCTCCCCAAGTTTTACCAGCATGTCTCTTGTCCCACAAGAGGCAACAAAACTTTAGATCACGTTTTACACTAACATAAAGGAGGCATACAGAGCTGTTCCCTCCCCCACCTGGGACAGTCTGATCACCTCTCTTTGTTCCTACTACCCAAGTACACCCCACTCATCAAACGGATTAAGCCCCTGACCAGATCTGTGAAGATATGGCCTGAGGGGGCAGACTCTGAGCTACAGCGCCGGCTACAACCCACGGACTGGAGCCTGTTTGCCACCCAGGCCACCACAGACTCCCACACTGACATTCACTCCTACACCTCCTCTGTTTTGGACCATATCAGCTCCAACATCGACAGTGTCACCACCATCAAACGGATTACCACTTTCCCCAATCAGAAGCCGTGGATGAACAGAGAGGTCCGCTTACAGCTGAAGGCACGTGACACCGCTTTTATAACTGGTGACAAGCGGGCCTACTGCTCAGCCAGGACTGACCTGAACAGGGCAATCAGGCAGGCCAAGCACAGCCACAAGCTCAAGGTTGAGGATCACTTCAACACCAATGATCCCCGACGCATGTGGCAGGGCATCCAGGCCATGACGGATTACAAACCCTCCAACAACTCCCCCCCCGCAACTGACCCCTCCCTCCCTGATGAACTCAATAACTTTTATGCCCGCTTTGATAGAGACAGCCGAGACGCCCACCAGGCTGCTCTCCCTGCTGATCTCCAACCCCTCACTATCTCCCCCACGGATGTGTTCATCGCACTGAGCAGGACTAATGCACGTAAGGCAGCTGGGCCTGATGGCATCCCTGGCCGGGTGCTCAGGAACTGTGCTGAGCAGCTGACGGAGGTGTTCACTGACATTTTCAACCGGTCTCTAGCCCAGGCAACTGTCCCAGCGTGCTTCAAGACCACCTCCATCGTGCCTGTGCCGAAACACTCCTCCGCGACGAGCCACAATGACTTCCGCCCTGTTGCACTCACCTCCACCATCATGAAGTGCTTCGAGAGGCTGGTCCTGGCTCACCTCAAATCTAGCCTCTCACCATCTCTCGACAAACACCAATTTGCCTACCGTGAGAACAGGAGCACGGACGACGCCATCTCTTCCGCGCTACACTCGGCCCTCTCCCACCTGGACGAGAGCAACACTCACGTGCGAATGCTGTTCATCGACTTCAGCTCAGCATTCAACACCATCATCCCATCCAAACTCATCTCCAAGCTTGGTGACCTTGTGGTAACCAAGGACCTGGACATCATCCTCCGTCTGCAACTGGATCCTTGACTTCCTGACCAACAGACCCCAGTCTGTTAGGATAGGCAACCTCACCTCCTCCACCCTAACCCTGAACACCGGCGCCCCACAAGGCTGCGTGCTGAGCCCCCTTCTCTACTCCCTCTTCACCTACGACTGCACTCCTATGCATGATACCAACACCATCATCAAGTTTGCAGACGACACAACGGTGGTGGGCCTCATCAAAAACAACGATGAGACGGCCTACAGGGAGGAGATCCAGCACCTGGCGACGTGGTGCGCCGACAACAACCTGGCACTGAACACCAAGAAGACCAAGGAGCTCATCGTGGACTTCAGGAAGACTAGGGCTGTCGCTCACGCCCCCGTCCACATCAATGGGGCGGAGGTTGAACGTGTCTCCAGCTTCAAATTCCTGGGTGTCCACATCTCCGAGGACCTCTCCTGGACCTTCAACACCTCATCACTGGTCAAGAAGGCTCACCAGCGTCTCTTCTTTCTGAGGAAAAGCCCACCTATCTCCTCAGATCCTGGTGAACTTCTACCGGTGTGCCATCGAAAGCATCCTCACCAACTCCATCATGGCCTGGTATGGCAACTGCACTGCCTCTGACCGGAAGACACTGCAGAGGGTGGTGAAAACTGCCCAACGCATCACTGGCTCATCTCTCCCTGCCATCAAGTCCATTTACGACAGACGGTGCCTGAGGAAGGCTCAGAGCATCATCAGAGACTCCTCTCACCCTAACCACGGACTGTTTGCCCTCCTCCCCTCCGGGAGGCGCTACAGGAATCTTCGTTCCAAGTCCAGCAGACTCAGGAACAGCTTATTCCCTCCGCTGTCATCTCCCTGAACTCCTCATCGCCTCCTCACCCCCCTCCAGTGACTGCCCCTCTCCACCTCCCCGTAGTATCCTGACCTAGACTCTGGATCACTCCGGATACTCTGACTCTGGATACTATGGTTTACTCTTCATGTAGTAACTCTGTTCACTGACTCTGGATACCCCCTGACTACCCGCACTAGCTCTGTCATACCTTCATTCTGCACATATCCATGTACAATATTGTAATATAGCCTTGTATAATTCTGTATATTTTGCTGTACTACCTATACATATATTCATATATTTATATATTTATACTCACCTGTACTTACCTATACATAACTGCACTAGTCTGTATATATATTATAGCAACCTAACTACCTTTATAGTAATTATTCAATACTGTGCCTGTTAGCATTATAACTTCTGCTATAGTACTGTATTGTAGCACTTACTGACATGTTTGCACTCTGGTTAGATACTAAACTTCTTTTCGCTGTACTGTACCTGTACTGTACAATGACAATAAATTTGAATCGAATCGAATCTAAAAGTGTTCATTTTAAAATGTATTTCATCGCTGAAACATATTGGTAATTAGTACCTGAATTGCAGGTGCGTCAGTCACAGAAATGGCAAAATGATTGAATGTGTCAAGGGGAACAGTGTTGAAAATCATGACTACTTACACCAAACAAGGAAAGCCTGCATCAGGAAAGAGCAACAGTGGTCGCAAGTCAAAGCTCACTGACAAAGATAGACACTTAACAGGATAGTTGCTAAAAATGACAAAACAATGGATTCAAAAATTAACAGAGAACTGAATCTACACCTCCGTGACCCAGTCTCAAGAAAAACCTCAAGTATGGTTCCATTATGACATTACGCCCCACATTCCTGCCCCTCCCCACACAGGTCGCTGTGGAGACGTCCCACATGGTGGACCACCTGGACCAGATCGTCGCAGTGTTCTCCAACCTCTACTGGAGTGAGGACTTCAGCGACGTGGAGCTGGTCATCAACGGGGCGCACAGGTTTAAGGTGCACCGGGCCATCCTGGGGCTGAGCAGCGACGTGTTCCACCAGATGTTCTCCGAAGGGCGCTGGCAGGAGAGCGGGCTGCCGGAGGTGCCTCTGACCGAGGAGGAGAGTTGTGTGGACCACATGAACTCCTTCCTCCAGTACTTCTACACCGGCGTCCTCTCTGTCGATGCCGGCAACCTCTTCCCGCTGCTGGTGCTGACGGACAAGTACAACGTGGCGGCAGCGGGCGGAGCTGTGAGCAGTTCGCCCTGAGGAGCGTCTGCGCGGGCCCCGTGAGCCGGGCCCTGTCCTGGTGGAGGAGCGCCGAGCGCGTGGCCTTCCGGGAGCTGGAGGAGGCCTGCCAGAGCTTCGTCTCCCTCAACGCAGCTGCCCTGGCGGCCTCCTCCTCCGACTGGCTCTCCCTGGAGCCCGGACGCCTGCGCCTCCTGCTGGAGAGCGACGAGCTGCAGGTGGAGAGCGAATTCCAGCTCTTCTGCGCAGTCAAGCGCTGGCTCTCCCACAACGAGGTCGAGGCCGAAACGGAGGCCGCGGAAATCCTGGAGCACGTCCGATTCCCGCTCATGTCCCCGCTGGACGTGTACCACACCAGTTTCGCCGACACGCAGCCAGCCAGCGTAAGGGACTATTTCCTGTCTGAGTCCGCCCTGATGTACCAGGTCAACTCTCTGCCTATGGAGGCTATCGGCCTTCACCACGACATCCAAGCGCCCAGATTCACCATGAGGCTCTACACCTCCTCCGATTTCGGCTGTTCTCGTACGATAGAGAACGTCAGCGCTTCTCAGTCATTTGTTATTGACTTCAAAACAAATGTCTTTCAGTGCAAAACCTCGTGGAATATCACATCACATTTTTACAAAGATCAGTCCTGGATGTGCGAAATAGCAGATTGTAACCTTACCGATGGGAACCATGAGCACCAGCTGTGTGTGCTGATGTATACGAATGTCGCCAACGCCTGGCTCACCTGCAGCTACGAGACATTTTCCATCCCTCACAAACAGGATGTACCATTAGGGTCACTGATGGAGAAATTTCAGAAAAAGAAATGCATTCACAAAAATCAACTTTTTTGTGCTTTCATTGGAAAGACCCGCTGGGGCAAATGTACAAAAAACTGCTCATGAGGAACAGCTGCAGTGCTAACGTTAACTAATACTTCCACGCGGGAGGATTTATTTCCCCAGTAATGATAACTAGGCAAGTGCAAATTATATCTGCATACTTTTGGGACAACATTTTCTGGGGCGAATTTTTGAATTTTAGAGCACAAATTGTATTGGCTGCCTTTACTATAATTTTGAATTATTAGATATTGGTGCAGTATTAACGACTATATTTCCTATGCAGTTTTTTTAGAATAGGTACAGGCACTGGGGTCGAAACCCTCCGTCTTTCCCATCTATACTACAACGTGAGACTGGCGTTTTCAAATGTATCCACTTGGGAGAGTGTCTTCGAAAAGGTCAATTTTCGGTGACGGAAACGCTGTCTTATTGTGGTCGGAAGGCCAAAGCAGAGAAAAAAAGATACATTTTCAAATGTATCTGCATTAGTGTGGACATGGCCTAAAAGATAGGTGCCACAGATTCACTACATCCTTTCTATTTGTGGATTGTATCACTCCTGATCAAGGCATGAAAAATGTATAAATAGCAGTCACTGACAAGTGATTGACTCTGCTGAATCCAGAGTGCGCATCGTCTTCAATTCGCATCTGACACTGCCGTCATTCCAATAAAGTCCTTTTTATTAAAGTTTGAGAGGCAACGTAATTTTTCTTCAAATTCGAGTTTCTTTTTCTCCTTACACATTCATCTGACATTTGCTTAGTGGGGCACTTTCTATTGTTCAGGGACAGTGCTGTCAATGGGAAGATTTAGAGCTTATAGAGGGGTGTTTATCTGGTGAATATGGCACGGTTCTAAATGGCACCTTGGCTTGGCGTCACAATATGTGTCCAACCATATGAAAGCACATACGTCTCTACACACACGTGCACGCACAGAAAAACACACATGTACACACAGTACTCCGTTATGTATGCAAACACACAGATAACACACAGGCGGCGGTGTGGCAACATCGGGGAGGGAATAGTACGTGTCGGTGGGGTGAGTGCCCTTTTTTTTTTGCTTGAGCCCCTGCCCCCCAAAATGTCTGTGCACGGCCCTGTATGTACCTGATTATTTTATTTCATATATTATCATATACCATCAAAGTCAATCAAGCACTTAATCAGCCTTTTCATTCTCAGCGGTAAAAGTCAAATGGAAACTGAAAGTGCACACATGTACGTGCTCCACCTAGAGCCGTAACTAATCAGACTCTGACACGCAAGCAGACTTATTTCAACACACCGTGAACATCTCGCAATCTTTTTGTTCTCTCTCTCTCTCTCTTTCTGGGTCTCACACACACAAACACATACATACATATTACACACATACAACATGAAGAAAAGTTGTAAGAGTCTGGTGAAAACAGAACCGTCTACTGAACAGGTAAACTGAAGATCTAATTCGCCATTTTGCAAATGCACATGTAATGTGAAACGTTTCAATGAACTATTTCATGGCAGCTATACTATTTCAAGACAGGTAGACAAATAATAGAAACTCCAAATTAAAAATGTATTCGTATTATGAAGTAACTAAAACTAAAATGAGTCTACACACAAGTGTTTAATATTAATGTCAATCATAATTACTAATATGTTTCAGCTCTAAAATATGTTTTAAAACACTGCAAGGCAGGCAGTGTGGTATAATGGTGAGGGAACTGGGCTTGTAATGTTAAGGTTGCAGGTTAAATCCCCAGGTGGGACACTGCCGTTGTACCCTTGAGCAAGGTACTTAACCTGAATTGCTTCAGTTAATATCCAGGTGTATAAATGGAGTGTAAAGAAATATAAAACTGTAATTCGCTCTGGATAAGAGCATCTGCTAAATGCCTGTAATGTAATGTAATGTAAAAAATCAACACTTTAATAGTGTTTAACAGAGGTTTGAAAGCAACATGAGAGATCTAACAGATTTTGAAAAAGGTCAGATAGCTGGTGCCTGAATTGCAGGTACGTCAGTCACAGAAACGGCAAAATGATCTAATGTGTCAAGGGGAACAGTGTCGAAAATCATGACTACTCGAACAAACAAGGGAAAAGTGAGGTTCCATTATGACATTACGCCCACATTCCTGCCCCTCCCCACACAGGTCGCTGTGGAGACGTCCCACATGGTGGACCACCTGGACCAGATCGCCGCGAAGTTCTCCAACCTCTACTGGAGTGAGGACTTCAGCGACGTAGAGCTGGTCATCAACGGGGCGCACAGGTTTAAGGTGCACCGGGCCGTCCTGGCGATGAGCAGCGACGTGTTCCGCCAGATGTTCTCCGAAGGGCGCTGGCAGGAGAGCGGGCTGCCGGAGGTGCCTCTGACCGAGGAGGAGAGTTGTGTGGACCACATGAACTCCTTCCTCAGTACTTCTACACCGGCGTCCTCTCTGTCGACGCCGGCAACCTCTTCCCGCTGCTGGTGCTGACGGACAAGTACAACGTGGCGGCAGCGCGGGCGGAGCTGTGAGCAGTTCGCCCTGAGGAGCGTCTGCGCGCGGCCCCGTGAGCCGGGCCCTGTCCTGGTGGAGGAGCGCCGAGCGCGTGGCCTTCCGGGAGCTGGAGGAGGCCTGCCGGAGCTTCGTCTCCCTCAACGCGGCCGCCCTGGCGGCCTCCTCCTCCGACTGGCTCTCCCTGGAGCCCGGACGCCTGCGCCTCCTGCTGGAGAGCGACGAGCTGCGGGTGGAGAACGAATTCCAGCTCTTCTGCGCAGTCAAGCGCTGGCTCTCCCACAACGAGGTCTCTGGCTCTCCGAAACGGAGGCCACGAAAATCCTGGAGCACGTCCGATTCCCGCTCATGTCCCCGCTGGACGTGTACCACACCAGTTTCGCCGACACGCAGCCAGCCAGCGTAAGGGACTTTTTCCTGTCTGAGTCCGCCCTGATGTACCAGGTCAACTCTCTGCCTATGGAGGCTATCGGCCTTCACCACGACATCCAAGCGCCCAGATTCACCATGAGGCTCTACACCTCCTCCGATTTCGGCTGTTCTCGTACGGTAGAGAACGTCAGCGCTTCTCAGTCATTTTGTACTGACTTCAAAACAAATGTCTTTCAGTGCAAAACCTCGTGGAAGATCACATCACATTTCTACAAAGATAAGTCCTGGATGTGCAAAATAGCAGATTGTAACCTTACCGATGGGAACCATGAGCACCAGCTGTGTGTGATGATGTATACGAATGTCGCCAACGCCTGGCTCACCTGCAGCTACGAGACATTTTCCATCCCTCACAAACAGGATGTACCATTAGGGTCACTGATGGAGAAATTTCAGAAAAAGAAATGCATTCACAAAAATCAACTTTTTGTGCGTTTCATTGGAAAGACCCGCTGGGGCAAATGTACAAAAAACTGCTCATGAGGAACAGCTGCAGTGCTAACGTTAACTAATACTTCCACGCGGGAGGATTTATTTCCCCACGGTAATGATAACTAGGCAAGTGCAAATTATATCTGCATACTTTTGGGACAACATTTTCTGGGGCCGAATTTTGAATTTTAGAGCACAAATTGTATTGGCTGCCTTTACTATAATTTTGAATTATTAGATATTGGTGCAGTATTAACGACTATATTTCCTATGCAGTTTTTTTTTAGAATAGGTACAGGCACTGGGGTCGAAACCCTCCGTCTTTCCCATCTATACTACAACGTGAGACTGGCGTTTTCAAATGTATCCACTTGGGAGAGCGTCTTCGAAAAGGTCCATTTTCGGTGACGGAAACGCTGTCTTATTGTGGTCGGAAGGCCAAAGCAGAGAAAAAAAGATACATTTTCAAATGTATCCGCATTAGTGTGGACATGGCCTAAAAGATAGGTGCCACAGATTCACTACATCCTTTCTATTTGTGGATTGTATCACTCCTGATCAAGGCATGAAAAATGTATAAATAGCAGTCACTGACAAGTGATTGACTCCGCTGAATCCAGAGTGCGCATCGTCTTCAATTCGCATCTGACACTGCTGTCATTCCAATAAAGTCCTTTTTATTAAAGTTTGAGAGGCAACGTAATTTTTCTTCAAATTCGAGTGTCTTTTTCTCCTTACACATTCATCTGACATTTGCTTAGTGGGGCACTTTCTATTGTTCAGGGACAGTGCTGTCAATGGGAAGATTTAGAGCTTATAGAGGGGTGTTTATCTGGTGAATATGGCACGGTTCTAAATGGCACCTTGGCTTGGCGTCACAATATGTGTCCAACCATATGAAAACACATACGTCTTTACACACACGTGCATGCACAGAAAAACACACATGTACACACAGTACTCCGTTATGTATACAAAGACACAGATAACACACACACATGCACACACACATAACAACGCACACACGTGCACACACAGAGAAGCACACACAAGCACACATACACACATGCACACACATAACAACACGACGGCAGTGTAGCATAATGGTGAGGGAAATGGACCTGTAACTCAGAGGTTGCTGGTTTAATTCCCAGGTGGGAACACTGCCGTTGTTCCCTTGAGCAAGGTACTTAACCTGAATTGCTTCAGTAAAATATCCAGCTGTATAAATGGATTGTACATAATGAAATGTAAAACTGTGTAAGTCGCTCTGGATAAGAGCGTCTGCTAAATGCCTAAAAATGTAAATGTAAATGTAACACACACACATACACACACACACACACACACACACACATAACAACACACACGTGCACACACAAACACACACACACATGTGCCTCTCTCATGAATGACTCATTAGTCGACATTAGTGTCTCTCCTGTATGCTAAATTCCCTCTACCACTATAAAAGGGGAAATGCATTCACATGATACACAGGGAAGGAAGCCATGGAGTGTGGTGCATTACAAATATGCAATTCATTTCTGAAGCAGGTAGTTACGTTTTGCATAGTTTTGCTAGTTTAGTGTAGTCACCCCCTTTTCTTTATAGCCAGTTTTCAAAAAATGTGGTGTTTAAAAAGTATATTATTGTTTGGGCATGTAGCAGTGTGTTTCCCTGTTAAAATAAAAGTTTCAATCAATCAATCAATACAGTTTGATTGGTAAATAAGAAGCAGCATAAACATTGCTAGAAGAGGCAAATACACCTGTCTCCAATGAAAGGCAAAATACTTCTCACCTCCCTGACCCTGGATCAGTTTTTCAGCCATATGCATAGATGTAACAAATATATGAGTGTGTTTAAGTAGTGTGTGTGTGTGTGTGCGCGCGTGCGTGCGTTTTTGAATATAATATAATACTGTGGTTTCTTTTCCTCTCAGTGTGATGCTCAAAAACATGTTACTAAAATCAAACTGTAGTTCAGTAGTTGTACCATATGTCTCATTTATCAAATATATGCAGTGTAACAAAATGATACAGAACATGAAAACAGAAGGAGGTTGCATGTGTTTTATGTTTTATGTTTTGTTATTCCTGTTCCTGGAATAAAGATTGAAGACTAAGGTCTATGTGATGTCTGTGTGAATTGCTGTTGCAGACAGGGTGATACAATCTGTAGAGCATGAACCATGCCACACTTAGGACGTATACATACTGGAAAGGTATGATCTGTTTGAATGCCATTAAATTGCATCCTTCCTAACTTTCTTTCTAAAAAAAAACTCTGATCTAATGTGACTGAATTGGTCTATACAACTGAACACTGACTGACTGCATTACTTACACTGACTGACTTGCATTACTACATCAAATCTGTGGTTTCTTCATGGAATAATGTGTTTCAGTAGAATTTAAACAGGTCCCAATTTATGAGCATAGTGCGTGATTATGGATGGCGGCGGTGTGGCAACATCGGGGAGGGAATAGTACGTGTCGGTGGGGTGAGTGCCCTTTTTTTGCTTGAGCCCCTGCCCCCCAAAATGTCTGTGCACGGCCCTGTATGTACCTGATTATTTTATTTCATATATTATCATATACCATCAAAGTCAATCAAGCACTTAATCAGCCTTTTCATTCTCAGCGGTAAAAGTCAAATGGAAACTGAAAGTGCACACATGTACGTGCTCCACCTAGAGCCGTAACTAATCAGACTCTGACACGCAAGCAGACTTATTTCAACACACCGTGAACATCTCGCAATCTTTTTGTTCTCTCTCTCTCTCTTTCTGGGTCTCACACACACAAACACATACATACATATTACACACATACGACATGAAGAAAAGTCGTAAGAGTCTGGTGAAAACAGAACCGTCTACTGAACAGGTAAACTGAAGATCTAATTCGCCATTTTGCAAATGCACATGTAATGTGAAACGTTTCAATGAACTATTTCATGGCAGCTATACTATTTCAAGACAGGTAGACAAATAATAGAAACTCCAAATTAAAAATCTATTCGTATTATGAAGTAACTAAACTAAAAATGAGTCTACACACAAGTGTTTAATATTAATGTCAATCATAATTACTAATATGTTTCAGCTCTAAAATATGTTTTAAAACACTGCAAGGCAGGCAGTGTGGTATAATGGTGAGGGAACTGGGCTTGTAATGTTAAGGTTGCAGGTTAAATCCCCAGGTGGGACACTGCCGTTGTACCCTTGAGCAAGGTACTTAACCTGAATTGCTTCAGTTAATATCCAGCTGTATAAATGGAGTGTAAAGAAATATAAAACTGTAAATCGCTCTGGATAAGAGCATCTGCTAAATGCCTGTAATGTAATGTAATGTAAAAAATCAACACTTTAATAGTGTTTAACAGAGGTTTGAAAGCAACATGAGAGATCTAACAGATTTTGAAAAAGGTCAGATAGCTGGTGCCTGAATTGCAGGTACGTCAGTCACAGAAACGGCAAAATGATCTAATGTGTCAAGGGGAACAGTGTCGAAAATCATGACTACTCGAACAAACAAGGAAAAGTGAGGTTCCATTATGACATTACGCCCCACATTCCTGCCCCTCCCCACACAGGTCGCTGTGGAGACGTCCCACATGGTGGACCACCTGGACCAGATCGCCGCGAAGTTCTCCAACCTCTACTGGAGTGAGGACTTCAGCGACGTGGAGCTGGTCATCAACGGGGCGGGCAAGTTTAAGGTGCACCGGGCCGTCCTGGCGATGAGCAGCGACGTGTTCCGCCAGATGTTCTCCGAAGGGCGCTGGCAGGAGAGCGGGCTGCCGGAGGTGCCTCTGACCGAGGAGGAGAGTTGTGTGGACCACATGAACTCCTTCCTCCAGTACTTCTACACCGGCGTCCTCTCTGTCGACGCCGGCAACCTCTTCCGCTGCTGGTGCTGACGGACAAGTACAACGTGGCGGCAGCGCGGCGGAGCTGTGAGCAGTTCGCCCTGAGGAGCGTCTGCGCGGGCCCCGTGAGCCGGGCCCTGTCCTGGTGGAGGAGCGCCGAGCGCGTGGCCTTCCGGGAGCTGGAGGAGGCCTGCCGGAGCTTCGTCTCCCTCAACGCGGCCGCCCTGGCGGCCTCCTCCTCCGACTGGCTCTCCCTGGAGCCCGGACGCCTGCGCCTCCTGCTGGAGAGCGACGAGCTGCGGGTGGAGAACGAATTCCAGCTCTTCTGCGCAGTCAAGCGCTGGCTCTCCCACAACGAGGTCTCTGGCTCTCCCGAAACGGAGGCCACGAAAATCCTGGAGCACGTCCGATTCCCGCTCATGTCCCCGCTGGACGTGTACCACACCAGTTTCGCCGACACGCAGCCAGCCAGCGTAAGGGACTTTTTCCTGTCTGAGTCCGCCCTGATGTACCAGGTCAACTCTCTGCCTATGGAGGCTATCGGCCTTCACCACGACATCCAAGCGCCCAGATTCACCATGAGGCTCTACACCTCCTCCGATTTCGGCTGTTCTCGTACGATAGAGAACGTCAGCGCTCCTCAGTCATTTGTTATTGACTTCAAAACAAATGTCTTTCAGTCCCAAACTTCGTGGAAGATCACAGCACAGTTTCACCAAAATCGACATACAAATGATCCGCTCCTCAACCAGTTATGGACGTGCAAAATAACAGATTGTAACCTTACCGATGAGAACCATGAGCACCAGCTGTGTGTGCTGATGTATACGAATGTCGCCGACACTTGGCTCGCCTGCAGCTACGAGACATTTTCCATCCCTCACAAACAGGATGTACCATTAGGGGCACTGATGGAGAAATTTCAGAAAAATAAATGTATTCACAAAAATATGATCTTTGCTCATTTCATTGGAAAGACCTGTTGGGGCAAATTTGCAAAGAACTGGTCATGAAGAGCAGCCACTGGGCTATCGTCAACTAATCCTTCCACGCGGAAGGATTTATTTCCCCACGGTAATGATAACTAGGCAAGTGCAAATTATATCTGCATACTTTTGGGACAACATTTTGTGGGGCCAAATTTTGAATTTTTATTTAAAAATGATTAGAGTACAAATTATATTGGCTGCCTTGGCTATAATTTTAATTATTAGATATTGTCGCAGAATTAACGACTATATTTCCTCTGCAGTTTTTTTTTTTTGAGAATAGGTACAGGCACTGGGGCATTGTGAGATTACACATTTAACAACTTGCTGTAACGTTGAGATTCCTACTTGCTGAACTATTCCTGTACAATTTCAGGTTTTTGAAACTGTCAAAATGATTCAACATAAAGGGTAATTTTACAAATATTAATGATTGAATAAATGATTACTCTTTTTTTTATCTTTGCATTTAATCATTTGTTCCTGAAGGTGGTGGAGAGCTCTGCTGCTACTACGTCAAACAAACAAGGTGCATGGAATAGGGAGCAATAGCAGTAAACGCACATAATTCCAGCTACACTTAAAATGGAAGAAAGTAATTGTGGAAGGAAATGGAAAGAGAAAACATCCTGCAATCTCACTGCACAGACAGTCACTAGCACTTCTGCAGAGCCATGTCCTTTGCTGCTGCAGGAGATCCAATGTTTTCCAGATATCTCTGCATTCTTAAATATCTTTCTTTTTTTCTTCTTTACTTTATGAAAAATTATATTGTACGTCTGGATATTTTATTTTGCTCTATCAATATGTGTACAGCGTTAGTGGAAGCATCTCATTCTCATTTTACACATGATCAGCTATCTGCTATGCTGGCTACATGTTTTAAATATGCTGTATGTTTACAATACACAATAAACTTTATGCATCGATATCACTGACTTGTTCTGACTTATTATGCACCGTGCCTCAGTGTCAATGTCCTCTATAAATGGTGGAATGTCTTGTTGTGACACTTTGGCTGCATTTTACAGCTGGAATTTATAATGATTGCTATAGGATGATGTGTACAGTATAGTACATATGCAATATGGATATGCATTCTGTGTGTATGTGTATGTGTGTGGATGGGGGGTTTTATGGCAATGAGTGAAGGAATGCACTGGTTGAGGGGGTGGGAGTTGGGTGAATGAGGAAAGTGTCGGTACTTCGGACTTCCTGGGATTCATAAGCGCCACATTATATAAAAGTGTAGATCTGGTTCTTGCCGACAGAGGGCGATCATTTTAAAATGCTGCAAAAAAAGTATTTACGCTTTATTGAACTTCCGGGTCGTCGGGGAGGGGGTCATTCCAGAATCAAAATATTTAGCAGGAGAGAGAGGAATGGAAGCTAGGCTAGTTACATGAAACGTAACTGACATTCCCCACTGTTTATATTGTTATTTTATGTTTTTTAAAGAAACTATTAGGATTACAAATGGCTGGTCTACCACCCGGAGACCCACAGTTGGTCTCCATGATCGTGAATCATTTAAAAACCCAAGGTCTTTTTGACCAATTTAGACGGGACTGCCTGGCGGACGTGGACACAAAGGTACGAATGCGACCGCTGCTTTTGAAATGAAGACGCCCCCCTTTACACTAACCGTTAGCTTCGCGGTGATCAGCCCTGTTCATTGACGATAACTCGATATTCGGTTGTAGATGCACGCCGCGCATAGAGACACGCCGAGTGCAAGAGGCGAGCATGCGAACTTAGTAGTTTATAGTATATTCATGTGAAAGAGGAGGAACGTGTGCTTTCATGGTAGCTAGCTAACTGGCTACATGAGCTAAAATGAATGTTGAGTGAGCAGCGGTTGTGATGGCGCTAATGTTAGCTAGATAATAGGTAGAGATATAGATCTAACTGTCCCGGGTTTGACCAAGTTAATTTATCTGTTTGGGAAATGTCGAAGCTATGTTTCCAAAAATGTACCGGTGTCCGCGTTTTACCCCAGTGCTAGTCTGCTGATACCGACTCTTGCTTGCAAATATGCGCTGCTTGACAGCTAGTTAGCGCTAACGTAAACTTAACTACCGCTACAATGGGTTTCAAGTTGAGAGGATAACTAAATAACTATAAATGTAATGGACACTAGCGTACAAATAACCTTTCTCGCTATCTTGAAGCAATTGGCCGACCAACGTAACTTCAGCTTCGACGTGCGTTTGTTTTCCCCTCTTAGCCCGCCTATCTGAATTTAAGACAACGGGTGGACAATTTCGTGTCCAACCACCTGTCAAACCACACGTGGAGTCCACACCTGAACAAGAACCAGCTGCGGAACAACATCAGGCAGCTGGTACTTCAGTACGTAAAGGTCCAAGTGCGCTGTGAATGACTGCAATGGTGTCCAGGATGTGTTTGGCGCACCTGCCACAAAGTGACCCTGTTCGTTTAATCAAATGAGAACGGTAGAACAAAGGAAAACGGCAACCACTTTAATCTAAATGTTTTTCTTCTTCCTCCCCCGTGTGGTAGCTCGCGACAGCACGCCAGGCCAGTGTTTCGTAGCGTTTTCGAATCAGGCACTGCACTTTTGTGGGACGCCCTTGCTTGCTACGTACAAGGGGGAGTGAAATATTGGTGCAAAGCACTGGACTGCATGTTGTTCTGATCTAATGGGTGATCTGAACCACTTCAGTTCATAAAAAAAATATTTTCAATAGACAATGCACATTGAGAAAGCATTGTAATCTAATGCTGTCAGCGTTCCATGGCGAAGACGTCACATTGAAACACAGAGAAGGGACTAATTGAGGATTGTCTTAGTGTTTTTTTAATACATTTTTAACCACATCTTCACCTATCATTCTCCTATGAAACCTGCATCAATCCTTCCATGGTTTTATGTTTTGCATGATTATAAAACAAAAAAACAAAAACGTGTTTGCTAAGGAGTGTCCGCTCATTTGTTGGCAATCCCTGCTTAACCTCCTGCCAGGTCCGGCATGCTGGAGCAGGGGGTGGACAGGATAGTCGCCCAAGTGGTGGATCCCAAAATCCACCACACCTTCAGGCCACAGGTGGAGAGGGTGGTGCGTGAATTCCTGTCCCCTGGGACCCTGGGCGAGCAGCCATTGGCTTGTCCCATCCAGATGGAGGAGAGACAAGACAACTACACACCAGCCCCAGGTAACAAAGTCCCGTGGCTCAAAGTCATCAAATACCCCTCTCCCACTGAGCTGGAGCCAGTGCCAGCTGATAGAAGGATGGCACAAGTTATGTTCCATTGCATTGCCCACAAACAGAGGTGTAGCACACAATGTCACACTGAATGCTGAAGTGTGCCCTGGTCAAGATGACTTCCTAAGCTTCGTCAGTAGTTCAAGGCTACGGTTTTCCTGGAAAACAAGTGTGTTTGTTGTGTCTACCTCTAGTTGTTTGTGTCAGTGATGGCGACATGCCCTGTCTCCTATCTGCATTTATCTGCTCATTGTTTTTAGCTCAGATGTTAACTCGTTGGCTTTGCCCAGTAGCTTGCTTTTGAGTAGGGTACTACTTATGACACAGGTCAGCCCAGGAATTAGGAAAATGGCTCCCAGCATTGTCTATTTAATCTCCTTCACAATGCTGAATGCTGATGACAGCTGTAGCGTTTTTGCATGTTTTTGAGCATGGATGGGCTCAAATGTTTGAACCATTGTAGGCTTTCTGTGGGCACCCTGAATATAGGGCACGGAGTGGAGTTTGTGACACAGGTCAGAAGAGGAATCAAAGACCAACACAAACACAGAAAATAAAAACAACAAAGAAAAAACAAGTTAAAGTAACCAAACTTACGGGAGCCAGCTTGTTCCAGTGACCTTTCAGCTTCCCACCCATTGTGAGACACTATTTAATCTCCTTATTCATTCCAGAGACAATGCTGAATGCTGATGACAAGCTCACTCTTCCGGTGATGTTTGACTCTCCACCATTGCGAGTGACGGACAAGGCTCCATTCATAATAACCCCCTCTCCCTCTTCCTCCTCACACAGAAGTACTCAGTCACTTTGACAAACGCACACAAAAACTCCACAACATTTTATTCAACATCAGTTGGTGTTCAGACAAGATGACTGAAAATGCTTTTAGTGTGGGTCACCCAATATGTCACAACTCACATTCTTCAATCAGCCAATTGACTTCTATATCAATTGACTGATTATTAAATTCTTTAGGCTTTGAGCTCCCTTATTTTATTAGGGAATGCTCCAAAGGCCCAACTGGAACAAGAAAATATATTTGGCCGAGACTGACGTCCTATAAAATTGAACAAATTCCATTGAACAAAAACCAATCTTCAACAGTGTAATTGGTTATTTTATTAGCGAATTGCCAACTGGAGCAAATATATTTGGCTGATTTACAAAATTGAACACCATTGAGCAAAAACCAATCCACAGTAAGTGAGTATGACATCGTTTCTTGCAAAGTGTGGTTGGCTCTGCAGACAGCGATTCTTAAAAGCGGAGCGCGTTTACTGACCAATGGGAGGCCCTCTGGTTTGCAGGCCCCTCCTCTGCCCCGGTCACCGTAGTGACCGCCGACGCCATGTCCATCCTGGACACGATCACCTCCCTCAACCAGGAGGCCGGCTCCTGGACCAGCGGAGACAAGGCCGACAGGAGGGGCGAGAAGGACCCGTCCCAGGAGGAGATGGAGGTGGGGGAGCAGGACATGAGTCTGGTGGAGGAGGAGGAAGAGGAGGAGGAGGCAGAGAAGGAGAAGAACGGGGAGGAGGGGAGCGAGGAGAAGCCCGGGTCAGAGGCCCTGGGCCAGGTCCAGGATGCTGATTTGGAGGAAGCCGTGGAGGTGAGCGACCTGGACAAGCAGGGGGCGGGGGAAGACGAGGAGAGGGAGGAGGAAGAGGAGGAGGAGGAGGCCAAGCAGCCCATGGAGGAGGCCAGAGAGGTCAAGGCCGAGGAGGGTAAGGAGAAGGCCAGCAGCAAGCCTGCAGCGAAGGCCAGGGAAGACGGGGATGCCCAGAAATCACCTGGAGAGAAGCACCACATCCGACAGAAAGCCAGGGAGAGGTTAAAAGAAGGTAAGGCACTCACCCTGTCATATTAAACTAGTTTTCTGTCTTAAAAGAAATGTGGCCATTCAGGAAATGAACAAAAGCAACCATTGACATGTGATTGTGAAATGTGATTGTCTCGGTCCAGTCAGACAGCTCAAAGGGTATAAAAACACATTTAAAGGAGAACTGCAGTATAGAACTGTATATAAAATCCAGAAGAACTTGGTTTCATGTTCAGTGTCTCAAACATTAGTCGTGTTAGGTGACTGCTGCTGCCGCTGAGTGTGTTGTGTGTAGAGTTGTGTGCGTTCAGTGTGCGTGTGCTCTTTTGTGTTAGAATACTCCCTGGAGGACTCCGATCTAGACGGCCTGAGCGACATCACCGTGAGCTCCGTCCACACCAGCGACCTGTCCTCCTTCGAGGAGGAGAGTGACGATGAGCCGCAGCTGTCCGAATCCACGGAGGAGGGCGAGATCACCTCTGAGGGTGCGTCCGCTCTTCACCTCCACCTACACACCTGGTGGTTGCTCCTAGCACCTAGGAACTGTACTTCCCGCTAGGGTGGCTTTCAGCTAAACTGTTCTTGACTATGGTTAACACTTTGTTGTACGTCACTCTGGATAAGAGCGTCTGCCAAATGCCTGTAATGTAATGTAATGTAATGGGTTAAAGGGGCTAAAATAAAACAATTGAATTTACCCACACCTACACCGCCAGACCTGCTGTACACCCTCACCTCCACCTGCAGACCCACTGTTTACCCTCACCTACACCTACAAAACTTCCATTCACCCTCACCTCCACCTACAGAATTTACATTCACCCCCACCTACACCCACAGACCTGCTGTTCACCCTCACCTCCACCTACAGAACTTCCATTCACCCTATTTATACCAGTATGAGTTGTCAGTGTTGTGTCTATGGTGTGTAATGTGTTGTGTGCGCACAGTGATGTTGAATGGAGGGCGGATCTCTCACTGTGTGTTTTTGTTTTTGTGTCTAGAGGAGAAGACGGAGAAAAAGCAGGAGGACCCGGAGAAGACGGAGGAGAGCAAGGAGCGCAAACCTCGCGGCGGCCGCCAGGCCTACGTCCACAAGCCCTTCCTGTACTCCCGTTACTACAGCGACTCGGACGACGAGGTGACGGTGGAGCAGCGTCGGCGGTCGGCGGTGAGTGGCGTTGAGCGAGCCGCGCTGCTGCTCGTCTGTCGGTCACTGAGCCGGCAGTGCTGGCGCTCGGTCACGCTTATGGAAACCGTCTGAGGTGTCGACGCCCGTCAGTTAGCGTCTCGTCTCTCTGTGATTGTGCTGATTGTGCGAAGGGGAGGTGTGTGGTGTCGGAAGTGACCTCCGCTTGTGATTGTTTGTGGGTTCTTCCTCCCTCAGGCTAAAGACAAGGAGGAGAGGCTGCTGAAGAGACAGCAGAACAGAGAGCGTCTTGAGGAGAAGCGCCGGCAGAAAGCCGTCCAGCTGGACGATAACGGTACAGTACAGACCTGCTGTAAACTTTAATGTGTTACATTAAGACCTGCTGTAAACTTTACAGCGTTACACTCAGACCTGCCCTACACTTTACAGCGTTACACTAAGACCTGATGTAAACTTTACAGCGTTACACTCAGACCTGCCCTACACTTTACAGCGTTACACTAAGACCTGCTATAAACTTTACAGTGTTACACTCAGACCTGCCCTACACTTTACAGCGTTACACTAAGACCTGCCCTACACTTTACAGCGTTACACTAAGACCTGCTGTAAACTTTACAGTGCTACACTAAGACCTGCTCTTATTGTCCCCTCTGTATGTGGCCATCCTCGCTGACAGAGATTGAACATTTAGAAAGACAATTGGAGTGTAGCACTTCATTTGTATTGTGTACTATTTTAATGGGCACTAAAGTACCAAGAACCCAACAAACAGATTGTCCAGTGTTTCACTCCAGTGTGCTCTTTGGGCTGATTTGTGACAATGGCACAGCGTGAAGGGCAGAGAGTGAGTGAACCTTCTCCCTGCAGACGAGGTGAAGTCTGAATCGCCCTCTCCGACCCCCGAGCAGCAAGGTCCCAGCGCCAAGGAGGCCCGCAAACAGAAGAAGGTTCTGGAGAAGAAGGTGGCCATCAGCCGGAAGAGGAAGAGAGACTCCAGGTGCGTGCGTCAGTGTATATAATATAATATAATAATAATAATATATGCCATTTTGCAGATGCTTTTATCCAAAGCGACTTACAGTAGTGAATGCATACATTTTCAGTATATGTGGCCCCAGTGGGGATTGAACCCACAACCTAAGCGTTTCCAATGCTGTGCTCTACCAACTGAGCCACAGAGAACCATCTGTTCATCAGCGCAGAGATATGGAGACAGGGGTCTGTACCCTGAGAACCAGGACACAGTCTCCCTCGCTGCCAGTGAACATTCACTTCCTGCTTCATTTTGATTGGCTGTGAATGAATGTGCTTTTCAGGAAGGACGATGATGGGGGCAAAAAGAGGGGCGATGCTGAAGAGGAGTTACTGAAGAAGACTGACGTAAGCCCCTTTCTGGCCAATCGGAGAGCTGCAGTTTGTATACCGCTTGTTCATGAGTTAGTCACGTGAATGGGTGCGCCGCGCAGAGACCGCTGTATCTCAGGTCCATAAAAGGTTGACATGTTTTCCACAAATTGCATTATTCCTCTGCTGAGTCCTTATCCAGGATGAATAAACGCTGCTCTGGTTTTAACATGCTGGACAGGGCTGGATATTTACTGAAGCAGCACAATAGCAACGCCCCACAGTGAGGAATGGAAGCTGCGACCTTTAGGTTAGACGTCTCTCTCCCTTAACCTCCGCTTCCTGTATGTTCCCTCCGACGCAGGAAGGGGCGAGGGGCGGCTCCGCGAAGGGCCATTCGTCCAAGGCGGCCCGGAAAGTGTCCGAGTCGTCGGCGTCCGAGGAGGGCCGGAGGAGGAAGAGCGGCAGCGTCTCGGAGGAGTGCGCCGGCGAGCCGAGGAGGCCTCCGGACAGGAGCAGGACGCACTCCTTCATCCTGGACCTGGAGCAGGGCTCCGAGGGGCTGCTGAAGGCACGGCCGGGGGGCAAGTTCGACCGGCCCTCCAAGCCCCCCCGGGCCGAGAGGGAGCGAAGCCTGTCGGACGAGCGCGTCAAGCACAAGCCCAAAGCCCACGCCGACGAGGGCCCGGCCAAGGACGCAGGCCACGTGACCAGGCCGCTCGCCGACGACAAAGCGGAGAGGAAGGGCAAGAGCCGAGGGGACAGGAGGAGCTCGGCGTCGGAGGCGGGGCCACCGGAGGAGGGGGGCGGGGCCAAGAGGGCGAGGGGCGTGTCGGCCGACAGCCTGAGGACGGAGAAGGCCAGGGCGGAGAAGGGGCTGCTGAGGAGCGACAGCAAGCCGCCGCCGCCAGAGTCCTCCTCCGAGGACAAGTCGGACATGGAGCCGGGGTCGGAGGTCGCCAGGAAGAGGGACAGGCGCTCCAAAGACGTGGCCAGGCGCCCCAAGAGCCAGTCGGAGAGCCTTGACACCGCCGGGCCTGAGCACAGGTCCAGGGCCGGCTCCGACTCTGACGCCGACCCGGGGTCGAAGGTCAAACCGGTGGCGGACAAATCCAGATCCAGGTCCAGGGAGGACGTGAAGGCTCAGGCCACGCCCAGAACGGAGAAGAAGGGCGCGGCCCCCGAGGACAAGAGCAAAGGGGCCAAGCCCTCCAAGGAGAGGAGGAGGAGAGAGAGCGGCTCCAAGGAGGAGAAGAGGAGAGAGGGAAGCGTGAAGGAGGAGAGGAGGGGCTCCGAGGAGAACGTGCAGGAGAAGCCCAAGAAGGTGGCGGAGAAGAAGGGAGGAGAGACGCAGGGGGAGGGCGGGGGGAGGAGGAGGGCCTCCAGAGGGGAGGGCCTCCTTGAGTCGTCCCCCAGCTCCTCCCTCTCCCCTCCCGTCCCCGACACCACCGAGCCGGCCCCCGTCAGGGCCCCTGCCAGACGCCGGCCTCGTCCCCGAGGCCCCCGCTCCGCCCACCGCCGCCGCCACCGCTGTTGCTGTGGGCCTATCGGACGACACCTTCGACGCCCTGAGCGACATCACCCCCGAGCCGGAGGACGAGGGCGAGATGCAGATCGACGAGGATGCGGACACTGACGGAGACGCGACCCCAGGGCCCGCGCAAGAGGACACGGCGGACGGGCCGAGCGGAGGCTTCCCATTGGACGGCGGGTTCGGCCCGGCAGGGAGCGAGGACGTGGCGGGGCCGGGCCTGCAGGGATGGAGGGCGCGGGAGCGGGAGGAGGAGGCGCCGCCGCCGCCGCCCTACCCCGGCGACGAGTTCGCGGTGGGACGCACGGCGTCGGAGATGTCTCTCCGCGAGGCGGCCCTCACCCTGCTCTCCATGGACCCCGACACCACCACGTTGCCCAGCATCATCGCCGAGATGACCTCGCCCGTGCCACGGCCGCCGGAGAGCCACGCCGAGGTCGCGGGGGGGGCAGGCGGGCAGTACGGTCCCCCGCGGCCAGACGGGGGCCCCGACAGCCTTTCTGCCACAGAGGCCTGGGTACCACCGCCGCCGCCACCACCGCTGGGGACAGAAGCGACGCCCGTTCATGGGCAGTCTTCTAGCACAGGTGATGTGGGCCGAACCAGCAACCCGACCGTTCGAGAGCTTAGGATTATAAGGCTCTGTCTGCAGATGGTGTAGCTGTAAATTGTGGTGTACAATTTTCATGCCCTTGCATTGTTTTGTATTGCATCTATGCAATAATAAATTCATAGTTGAACCTGTTCTAGGAGAAAAAGACACAACAACAGACCTTCCATGTCAATAACTACATTTTTCAATGAATGTCAGATAGAACGCTGTTATTGTAAGCTTTTCACTGTTCTTATGTGTTATTGCACCATTTGTAACAGTGCTACCGAATGTTTTTAAAAGATGCCAGTTATGGGTCTTATGATGAACATTAGATGTTGAAGCGCACGCACGAACGCACACACACTTTCCCCGTAGTGACAAGTGGACCTTCGTTGTTTGTGATGCAGGCGTGTCGGAGGCAGCCGCGGAGGAGACCCGTGTACCTGAGGTGACGTCTTCCTCAGGGGAAGTGACCTCACAGGTGAGAGGAAGCTGTAGCGCTATGTGCTCGGTTAGCTCATGTCCTCGAGGGCAGAACTGGTCCAAGCTCTATACTCTGGTCTAGATTCAATAAAAAAAATGTGCCCTTAACTTTGACTTAAAATTAAATTCAAGACTTAACTGGGGTTTTTTCCCCACAAATTCTGTTTGGTGAGTTAGTTGGTGGTGATCGCTGAACTCACCAAACTGTGTTTGGGATTAAAAATAACGAACACTTGCGTTTAATTGTGAGTCAAAGGACAAATGTTGACTGAATCCAGGCCTCTGTCTTAGGCGCTCAGCTCAAGTTTTGGGTTCGCCTGGTCAGGTGACCTGTGTGTAAAGGCGATGCTTCCTGTGACCACTGTCATGTGACTGTCATGGCTGTCCTGTGTTGGGATTCTCATAGTGGGTGAAATGGCCCCCGTTCTGTTTTAAAGGAGGACACCATCGCTCCCCACGCTGAAACAGGAGGGGCGGACCACGCCGGCAGTGTGCTCGAACCCCAGCCCGAGCCGAGCGCGGCAGCCGACCCCGAGGGTACGAGCCCCGAGGCTTTACGCCTGACGGGTACGAGCAATTCTGTCAGCGACTCCACTGTCATTTCAAACTTTTACACTGAGGTTTCCCAGCTGAAAGCTTTTTATTTGAAAAAATAGTCAACAAGCGACATTTTTCAGCCTTGTTAAATGTTAGTGGAAGGAATCCATGAAATGGACAAACCTGTTCTCTGATTTGGAGGTGAATCTGTGCCTTTGAGCCGGTTTATCTTTGTTTCCACAGTCGCCACTCCTTTAGAGCAGGAAGAGGGTCTGGCTCTAGCCCCGGACAGCCAGGGTTCCTCCATTACATCTGCTGTAAGTGTGAGACCAGCCTGCCTTATCACGCTGTTCATTTCTGACTTGGGTGCCTTCCTGTTTTTGATCATCATCGCTGTCACTGTCCACCCGTCTGTGTCTGTCTGTGTCTGTGTCTGTGTCTGTGTCTGTGTCTGTGTGTGTGTGTGTGTGTGTGTGTGTGTGTGTGTGTGTGTGTGTGTGTGTGTGTGTCTGGGTGTGTCTGTGTGTCTGTGTGTGTGTGTGTCTGTGTGTGTGTGTGTGTGTGTGTGTGTGTGTGTGTGGACAGCAGTGTGTGTGTGTGTGTGTGTGTGTGTGTGTGTGTGTGTGTGTGTGTGTGTGTGTGTGTGTGTGTGTGTGTGTGTGTGTGTGTGTGTGTGTGTGTGTGTGTGTGTGTGTTTCTCTCCACAGGACAGCAGAGCAGAAGCAGGTGACGGCAGCAGAAGACAGAGGAGAATTTCTGAGCAGGCCTCCACGCCCCAGGCGGATAGCAGTAAGATCCCTGCCTCTGCATCCTGCCAAATACTGTCCCTGCTGTAAACACCTGGAACATCTCTGAGCTCGGCAGCCCCTACATCCTGCCAAATACTGTCCCTGCTGTAAACACCTGGAATATCTCTGAGCTTTGGCACAGCCTCTGCATCCTGCCAAATATTGACCCTGCTATAAACACTTCACATACCACATTCTGAGCTCAGGGGCTTGATCTTATCTCCTTATTCTCTGGCATAGAGGGAGAGAGTACCCATGACTGTCACCCCATCATGGATTTGAACCCATAACCTTCTGATGCAGGGTCTACTAACTTGACCACTTTTTCCTCTCACTCTCTTTGCCACGCCCAAGTGTGCAGGGCCCATTTGGTATTAGACCCCCCACAGTGTTCAGACTTAATGCCAAGACATTAATGAATCTGTAATGACATAAATTCACCTGTGCCATTTAGTTTTTGGCACTGCAGTCGGAACGGGTCCCGAGTTAATATCTCTCTCTCTCTCTCTCTCTCTCTCTCTCTATATATATGCAGTATATGTATCTCTGTCTCTCAAATTTCAAATTCAAGAAGTGTTGTTTGCTGGAAATACATTAGTAAATATTGCCAAAGTGTGCAGCAATACAGTTAACCATTAACATTCTCTCTCTCTCTCTCTCTCTCTCTCTCTCTCTCTCTCTCTCTCTCTCTCTCTCTCTCTCTTTCCATGCTTTGGGTACAGGTGAGGCCTCCGCTGTGGTTGAAGAGGTGGAGGCGGAGGGGAAGACGGAGAACCGGGAGGATGAGGTGGCGAAAAACACGGTGGAAACACTTCCCCCTGACAACCGTGACCAGAGGCCCAGCACAGAGGGTACAGAGTGTTACAGACACGCAGCAGTGAACCACACACAGCACGGCCGCATTCGGCTGGCCACGTTTTTTTACACCGGCTCTTGAGAGCGATTGATTGTGATTGTGGTCAATTCCAGGAAACATCCTTTAATCTTTCAGTAGAATTACTGTAGGAGTCATTGGTGTCATCTGCCAGTGTCTGTGGGTGTGCAGGTGTCTGTAATCTGCATGTCTGTGTGTCTGTCCAGGTGAGAGTCAGTCCGAGCCTGCAGAAAGAGGAGAGACAGGTGCAGACGTAAGTGTGTTTTACACTTGTCACTCACACCACTGTGCCCCGACTCCTGCTTGTTCTATGAACAAATATAAGCTTGAGCTGCGCCTGTAGGCTTCTGAACATCTGAAAGCTCAAAAGAGTAGGTGAATATTGTTACGTGTCCCAAAAGGTGCTGGGATTTGTGAAGGCCTACGGTGTTCCAAAGCAATAGATAAACTCAAAGTAACAGCTTGAGGCCTGATTCAAGAGTTGCACTCACCTGAAGAGTAAGATGATATATATAATAGGGTATATATATATATAGAGAGAGAGAGAGAGACCAAATGCTTATATATATATATATATATATACCTGTAATACAGTATATATAATGTCCCCTCTTCCCAGCCCCATAGGAGTCATAACTCTGTGGGGTTGCTGTACGATCAAAATTACATTTCATTACAGGCATTTAGCAGATGCTCTTGTCCAGAGCGACTTACAGTTTACATTTATTTACATACAATCCATTTATACAGCTGGATATTAACTGAAGCAATTCAGGTTAAGTACCTTGCTCAAGGGTACAATGGCAGTGTCCCACCTGGGGATTGAACCTGCAACCTTAACGTTAAACCCAGCTCCCTAACCATTATACCACACTGCTGCCTCTTTCATGGTTATGATGTGTAATTTCACTGGTGTTATGTAAATCATCGGTGCGTTAGGCAGCGGAGTTGAGGCAGTGCCCCCTGTGGGTGTGGAGGGTAATTTAAATAACCCAGATAATGTTCTGGTTCAGCTGCGGAGAGCAGACCAGTTACAGTCCAATGTGAAATACTGTCCTCTAATATAGTGTGGTTTATTCATGAGCACAGCTACATTCACTCCCTTCAGGATTGCGACAGCCTATTATTTAGCTCCATACATGTTCAGTGAATTGTTCACTTTCCTACTCACCACAGTGTTATATTTACAATATGTGATTCAGGACTCAATTCTTGCCAACCAATCAGTGATGAGAGTAAATATCCAGCTGTCAAATTAAAATGGATTGTTGTTTCAGATGTTAGCGCTGTCATCAGCGGCTCGGGATAAAAGGGGCCTGCTAATGCAAATGAATAAGGTATGAATGGTGATAATAACCCGTTCCCTGTGTCATATTACAGAAGGAAGGAGGGAAGCCGGGAGAGGCGGTCGCCGAACGCAAAGCTGGGCGACCCAAGACCGCTGCCAAGGAGACCGGTGAGTCCTGCGTTACCGCAGGGATAAGAAATTGACAATGATGTCTATCGCTGTATTACTGCACTGATCTCTTGCGCGAACAATGATTGATCTCACCATGTATATATGCACATCTTGTAAGTCGCTCTGGATAAGAGCGTCTGCCAAATACCAAAAATGTCAATGTAAAATGTAAATTGGTGGTGATGGTTCTCAGTTTTAATGCGAGAACTATGAGGTAGCCATCAATTACGTACTTTATGAGTCAATCTTTACGAATGTCTGTCTTTTATAGATTTAGTTAGATAAATCTGCACTGTGGCTTTTCACGTATGGCAATAATGTATTTAACAGTGATGGAGCTCTTGCCTGTAGTGTCCTGCTTTTAAAACATATTTCTGATTGGAGAGGTTTGCAGACCTGTTTTTGATACGCATAATATGTGTGTATTGATGTTATATAATGTGTACGTTCACACACAACTCCATGGGTGTTCATGCAGATATCTTGTGTCCCCATTCTAGGTAAAGAGAAAAAACCAGAGAAGGACGAGTCTGAGGATGTAAGCTTTTTACAATTCCTTGCGTTTCTGACGTTGTGATACATTGTTGTGGACAATCCAGCAGAAGACTATTTTGCATGAACCGAGAGGTCAGAATGACAGAGTCTCTCTGCAGATGCTAGTGTTGAGATGTTCAGATTAAGCCTACAGCGTCATTTGAGATGTGGAAGTTTTAACCTGCTGTGTGTAAATAGGACACGACAGTAAACATTTTTATGTTAACACCTTTTGGCATGACTTGACACCTTGACAACTCAACAAAATTCCAGTTATCCACATATTATTCTGAGCTTACAGAACATTTGAAGCATGTCCAAATGTTAGCTTTGCACGTCTTAGTCTTGATTGTATCTCAGAAATGGCTGTAGTGCTGTTTTTGTTGCGATGTGAAAGGCAGCGCTTGCTTGTCTTTAATGAAGGGCGAGCAGTCTGACCTGACCGAGGAGATCCGGGAGACTCGCAGAGGCCGACCGTCCCGACTCGTCAGACAAGCCAGTGAGTGTGTGTTTGAAACATAATAATATACGCCATTTAGCAGACGCTTTTATCCAAAGTGACTTACAGTAGTGAATGCATACATTTTCAGTATATGTGGCCCCAGTGGGGATTGAACCCACAACCTAAGCGTTGCCAACGCTGTGCTCTACCAACTGAGCCACAGAGAACCACCACATCTATATAGTATGTCTAAATAGTACTGCAGTTTAGACTGCGGTCTATTACTGCACTGATCTCTTGCGCGAACTGTGATTGTTCCTGCCATGTATTAATGCACATATCGTATGTCGCTCTGGATAATAGCGTCTGCTAAATGCTTAAAATGTAAATGCAGTTTCATCCGATCACAGATATACTGAAGAGTTCTCATTACAATGTATATGTTGTATGTGGACTGAGGTCTTTCCATCTCTCCTCAGGCAAGGGCTCAAAGAGTGACAGGGAGAGCCAGGAGCGGAGCCCAGAGCCATCTGCAGATGTGAGTGACTCTTGGGGAACTCTATGGTAGAGTGTATCACAGGGTATATGGACTTTGTGGTAGAATGTATCATAGGGTATAGGAGCTCTATGGTACAGTGTATCACGAGCTATATGAACTCTGTGGTACACTGTCACAGCTATATGAACTCTATGGTACACTGTATCACAGCTATATGAACTATTTGGTACAGTGTATCTCAAGCTATATTAATTCTATGGTACAGTGTATTCACAGGCTATATGAACTCTATGGTACACTGTATCACAGCTATATGAACTTTGGTACAGTGTATTCACAGGCTATATGAACTCTATGGTACAGTATCACAGGCTTATGCAACACCATGCAGCAGAGCTACATGTTGATGTAACAGCCGTCTCCCCCTCCTCTCCCCTGCTGTACACAGGACAGAGAGGCAGAGGAGGTGAAGGAGACGCGGAGCCGGAGAGGACGTTCTTCCCAGAGCTCCACTCCTCAGAGAGACTCCAGTAAGCGCATCACCTCCAGTCTGGTCATAATGCCCTGCCCCCCTCACGACAGAGGCCGGCCCACTGATCTCTGTGTCTGTGTGTGTGTGTGCGTGTGTCTGTCTTTCTGTCTGTCTGTCCAGGCAAGACGAGGACGGAGGAGAGCGAGGAGCCCAAAGGGCCAGTTGTGGGGCAGAAGTCTAAGAGTGTGAGTACAGAGTGCTCAAACTCTTTCATCTACACCCACAAACTCTTTCATCTATGCCCCAAACTCTTTCATCTACTCCCCAAACTCTTTCTAAAACACCCCAAACTCAGGGTCCAGATGTTTTGGATTCTTTTCCCCCCCAATATTCCTCATAAATATAAATGATCTTTGCTATCGTTCCTCGTAAATAACCCCTCTCCTGATTTCACTGTGTGCTGGCAGGATGATGAGACCGAGAAGGCCGTGGAGCCCAAAGGTCGGCGCAGGGGAAGGTGGTCAAAGACCACGACGCTCGCGCTCAGGGAAACACGTATGTACCCCTCTCTCCACTGCGTCTGCGCAGCCCGACCCGCCAGCCTGTTGGGCACCGGGTCATGTGAGTCATTTCCAGTCAGCTTGAATGGTCCTGTGCTTTAAATGAGTGAGTGAGCTGCTTCTATAAGCTGTCTCAACATGGCTTTGTTTGTGCCACCTGATATTTCTGTGGCGTGGTTCTTCCTTAGGGGGGGGGGGCGAGATTCTGTCATGTGACTGGGGTCTGAAGCTCAAACGTTCCAATCCCAGCTGTGGAAATGTGTACAAGTGGGTCATGTGACTTGTTGTTGTTGTGGTAGGGTCCTCATCCCAGGAGCTGGAGGAAGAAGAAGGGAAGGATCCGGAACAGGTCAGTCTCTCCACATCTGCTTGTCTGACCTTTGACCCTTTTGTGTTCCGGTGCTGAAACTTGGCGACGAACCTCGGTGGGTCATCTGTAATGTGAGACCGAGGCTTCGTGAACCCTAGAACAGGCGGAGCCACAAGGCGACGTCACTCACCGACTCATGTGAACCAACAGACTTTGCTCTCCGCAGCCAAAAATGTTACAAGCGGTTGAAGTCATTGAGAACATGTGATAATTCCAGCTATTTGCGGGATTCTTTAAGCCTTTTTATCTCCCCACATTACATTGCATTACGTTAGTCGTTGAGCAGAAGTTCTTATCCAGAGCGAGTTGCAACACAAGAGAACATAAGTGCATCCACATGAGTTCTGTGAGCAGCGCTGACACAGATCCGGCGAGCAAACGTCCCAGAGCACTGAGTGGGCGCGCAACATCAAAGACAAAGTCTATAAGTCTTAACAAAGTCTAACATCCACCACCAAACATGCCTTTGTGGTGTTGTTATTGAAAACGATCTTTAAACGGTTCAATGTTATTGGTGCAGTTTGTCAGGTGTAGTGTAGGCTGTGTAGAAGTGAAGCGAGGCAGAGTTCTCCCCCTGTGCCCGGAGCAGGGGTGTGCAGGGAGGATGCTCTCGAGGATGACTCTCTCTCCGTGCGGTGTCCTGTCCTGTTTTGTTTTGTGGGTTCAGGCCGAGAAGGCGGAGGAACCCCCGGTGCGTAGAGGACGCAGTTCTGGCGCCCAGACCAAGGAGGCCAGCGAGGGTGAGTCTACACCAGCACACACACACACACACACATTGTTAAAATGTAAAAAAACAAGCATCAGATGCATTGCATGAAGTGTTTATAGCCAAAGGCTAATTTCCAACACCTGTCCCCAATAAAGTACAGATTTCTTTTTTTTCTTTTTTATAAATAATGTTCAAGGCCTCATATGTCTTATAATAAATGATGTCCACTGATAAATAATAATAATAAGCTTTGTAGTACATCGGACAAGCATTCCATTATACACAAGGCACTGATAGGATTGTGTGTATCCTCTTTGATGAGCAGGTAACCAGCAGAAGAAAGAGGAACAGGAAGAGCACGCGACAGGAAGTGCCCCGGAGGAAAAGCAGGAGGAGGTAAGGCAGGAGGATCTCGACTTTGACAGGCCTCCCCACTTGTTTTACCGCATGCCCCCCGGGCCCCTGTCAGCGGCCCCTTCCCCCTGTGGGGACATCCCGTCCGTCTTCCTTAAGAGCAGTGTGTGCCATCCGTGATATCCCCTAACCGATAATTAAACAGCGGATTAAAAAGTCAAGTAAATTCCCCTGTGGGGCACCCCTGATTTTTGAGGGTGTTTGAAAGTGGATGGGGCTCCGTAAACCCCGTGTTCTTCCCCCCCTGCCCCAGAAAGAGGAAGAGGAAGATGAGAAGAGCGATCGGAAGAAAGAGGAAGATGAGAAGAGCGATCGGAAGAAAGAGGAAGATGAGAAGAGCGAACAGAAGAAGGTCGGTCGCCGGGGGAGACCTGTAAAAGCGCCGCCCGCTGGAAGCGCCCGCCCAGGTGAGCTCAGTGCCCTGCTCTCCCCTCTCCCGCCGCCCTCGCTCCCCTGCTCCACCAGCTGGCACGTCCCCCTCCTCCGTGTCGCCCGTGGTGACTGTGAAGACCAGTCTTCAAAGAGAGATCATTTAATCTACTGAGATTCCTCACTCTACAGTAAGGCATTGCGATCTCACAGATGTGGATGGCCATGAGCACCTGCAAAAGCAGTACCTAACTGACACACTGCTCCAGTGTTCCAAAGCTGCTGCCTTCAGGTGACATCTGGTTTGAACACCCTGTTTGAAAAGCACTGCATAATCTGAATCTGAGTAGAAAGAGACTATTTGAGTTAGGTATCCCACCATCTCTATCCTGAGAGTTGGGTAGAAGTCTGTCTATCTCAGATTGTTTCTGAGAGTTCATTATCTCACCAGCCTGTAGACTATCTCTGAGAGTTGGGTATCTCACCAGCCTATAGACTATCTCTGAGAGTTGGGTATCTCACCAGTCTGTAGACTATCTCTGAGATTCATGCATCTCCAATGAAAATGGGGGATCTCAGTTGTAGTGAGAGAGCGAGTGAGTGTGAGAGAGAGCGAAAGAGAGATCTGGTAAATGGAGTGTTTGCAGTGTTGTGTCTGGGAGAGAGAGAGAGAGAGAGAGATCTGTGGTAGCTACAGAGATCTGTGGTAAATAGTGTTTGCAGTGTTGTGTGAGTGAGAGAGATCTGTGGGAAATTTAGTATTTGTGGTATTGTGTCAGTGAGTGAGTGAGTGAGTGTGTGTGAGAGAGAGAGAGAGAGAGAGAGAGAGAGAGAGAGAGAGAGAGAGAGAGAGAGAGAGAGAGAGAGAGAGAGAGAGAGAGAGAGAGAGAGAGAGAGAGAGAGAGAGAGAGAGAGAGAGAGAGAGAGAGGAGGGGGCTGTGGTAGCCACAGAGATCTGTGGTAAACGGAGTGTTTGTGGTGAGTGAGAGTGAGAGTAAGAGAGATCTGTAGGAAATATAGTATTTGTGGTATTGTGTCAGTGAGTGAGTGAGTGTGTGTGAGAGAGAGAGAATGAAAGAGAGAGAGGGGGGGACTTTGGTAGCTACAGAGATCTGTGGTAAACGGAGTGTTTGTGGTGAGAGATCTGTAGGAAATATAGTATTTGTGGTATTGTGTCAGTGAATGAGTGAGTGAGTGAGTGAGTGTGTGTGTGTGAGAGAGAGAGAGAGAGAGAGAGAGAGAGAGAGAGAGAGAGAGAGAGAGAGAGAGAGAGAGGGGGGACTGTGGTAGCTACAGAGATCTGTGGTAAATGGAGTGTTTGTGGTGAGTGAGTGAGAGTGAGAGAGATCTGTGGGAAATATAGTGTTTGTGGTATTGTGTCAGTGAATGAGTGAGTGTGTGTGAGAGAGAGAGAGAGAAAAAGCAGGGGACTGTGGTAGCTACAGAGATGTGTGGTAAAGGGAGTGTTTGCAGTGTTTGTCTGTTTTTGGCAGATGAGACATCGGAGCAGAGCAGAGAAAAGGAGGATGGGGAAAGCTCTGACTCCAAAGAAACCTCTGACACTCGTGAGTTACACACACACACACACACACACACACACACACACTCACACACACACACACACACACACACACACTACACAAACTCCCACTTCCACATACACTCACACACACAAACTCCTACTCTCACATACACTCGCACGTGCACACACACGCACTACACACACTCCCACTTCCGCATACACTCGCACACACACACTACATAAACTAGTACTCCCACATACACTCGCATATGCACACACACACACACACACACACGCACTATACAAACTCTCACATTCACATGCACACATTCACTCATACACACATACAAACACTCACACTCACTCAATCACTCACATATTTATTTGTACATACATACAGACACACACACACACACACACACACACACATCCTGCAATCTGGCTAACTCATAACATTCTCAGAACGTTTAGAGAATGTTCAATGTTAGCTGGGAAAGGTCCCCAGGATGCATTGCAGTTTGATCCCTTGTACAAATAGTATTTCTCTGAATGAGAGATGCCAGTGTTTGGCCCACCAGTTACTGTCTGTACGTGCCACTGCTGAATGGAACGGGTGGGGGCTGATGGGGAAATAGTTACTGTCCATTTAGCCAGTATTTGGTGGACTGACCTTTTTAGACTGCAGTCAATGTCAGTCAGTGATTTGAAGGTGACCACAGTGGAAGACTGGATCTTGAACAGTTATATTGCCACTGTCTTTATTTCCCAGGTCTCATTTTCCGTTTGCATACAGTAAAATGGAACATATATGCTTTGTATGTCTTAGTGTTTTTATACATCTGTCCTGTTTCCACACGCGTGGAATTCGTTTACAGGCTAAAGACGTTTTATTGGAGCAAGGTTCCAAACTACTTTTTCTTTTTTTTGTCATGTGACAAGTGATCCAAATAGTGAATGAATGAACCATAATTTATACATGGTCATAAGGTCCTTTTGATTGCTCAGCCCCTGTTCAATAACTCCACAGTTCAGAAACATTAGTCTTGGCCCACGTTCAGCCTTGGCCCCCTTTTCTTGGCCCATGTTTGAAGGCAACCTTTTCCATGTTGTCCATTTGTACAGCTGGTGATTTACTGAAGCAGTTCAGATTAAGTACCTTACTCAAAGGAACAGTGTCCCTTCCTGGATTTGAACTGGTGACCTTCCGGGTGCAAACCGTTTTACCACACCATGCAGTGGTCCTAAAGACTATGTATGTGGTCAGACCACACAAAAAAGTATTCAATTGTAGCTCAACTGAATAGCTCAACTGAATGACCTATAGGAATGGACTCAAGGATGCACTGACCAATAAGGAATGGACACAAGGATGTACTGACCAATAGGGAAGGGAAGCAAGGATGTATTGACCAACAGGGAAGGGAAGCAAGGATGTATTGACCAATAGAGAAGGGAAACAAGGATGTATTGACCAATAGGGAAGGGAAACAAAGATGTACTGACCAATAAGGAAGGGACACAAGGATGTATTGACCAATAGGGAAGGGAAACAAGGATGTATTGACCAATAGGGAAGGGGCTCAAAGATGTACTGACCAATAAGGAAGGGACACAAGGATGTATTGACCAATAGGGAAGGGGCTCGAGGATGTACTGACCTCCCCGTGGTTTTCTCTCAGGTAAGCCTGCTGTGAAGAGGAAGAGGAGCGAGGAGGCAGAGGACTCTGCGGAGGTGACGGCTCTTTGTTGTGCTCAGTGCAGCCTGTTAAAATGGAGTGTCAGGACGCTGTAGAAGGTCCGTTCCTGCGCTGACGCTCACTTGTGTGTTTTTGTTGTTGTGGTGGCAGGAGCCTCACCCCGAGGAGGGGGGGAGGGGGGGGACGGGTGACGCTGCTAAGAGGACAGAGAAACTCCCACAGGACGACAGCGGTGAGAACCACATCATCCCTTCCTTTGCACAGTATCCGTTCACCTGCCAACGTCATCTCACCTGTCCCATACCGTGACATGAACTAACCCGTCCCATATTATGGCATTGAGTCACCTGTGCCATATCACAACATCAGCTCGCCTGCGCTTTATCTGCGGCACTGTAGTCGAAACAGGTCCCGAGCTAATGTCTCTCTCCATCTCTTTCTCTTTCTCTCTCTCTCTCTCTCTCTCTCTTTCTCTCTCTCTCTCCATCTTTGTCTGTCTCTCTCTCCATCTCTCTCACTGTCTTTCTCTCTCCATCTCGCTCTCTCTGTCTGTCTCTCTCTCTCTCCCTCCCTCCCCCTCCCCCATCCAGTGAGTCAGTCAGATGGCCAGGAGGATACTATAAAGGAAGAGAGCTCCAATGAGAGCAAGACTGATAACGTAAGTCACACTTTTTTTTTAACCCCAGAGTAGAAACCACTGCATTGAGACGTGTGCACAAGTTAAGATGGGCAGATGTAATGGCTGTGTTTGGTTGCTGTGTCTCAGGATGAGGACAGGGAGCAACCACAGAAGAAGAAGGTCGCGCGGAGGGGCAGGCCCTCCAAAGCGTCCGGAGCCACAGAGGAGGAGTCTGGTATGATGGGAGGGGCCAGATGGAGGGATGTGGGAGGACTCATGTATGTAGTTGGGAAGGTACAGGAGGAGACCAAACGGGGGTGGGGGTGGGTTAGTGGGTGGAGTCAGGCAAGGTGGGAGGGTGGGAGCAGTAACTCCTTAAGGCAGTGGTCTCAAACTCAGTGCCACAAAGGGCCGTGTGTATGCAGGTTTTCATTCCAACCAATTACTGCTGCCTTAATTGGCTCAACTACTCATTTAGCCATATGCATGCACCTCTGTGCATTCTTGAAGTTAAAGCACAGAATTCACTCAACAATTATTATTTAGATAACAAAAATATTTAATTTCACTTTATATACATTATGTGCAAGCCAACATGATAATTTAGCAAATAATGGAACTAATTATCTAATCAAAAGCGGAGGCTGCAGTAAAAACCAGCATACACATGGCCCTCCGTGGCACTGAGTTTGAGACCACTGTTTTAAGGGGTCTGGAAATAATTTTCTAATTTTTCCCCCACATCCCGTTTGTGTTTTCCCTTCTGTTCTTTTCATTCCCTCTGTCACTCGTCCATTGTGTAGCACTGTGTGGAAACATGATTCAAAATGGCGCTGGACAAAAATATTGATTGATTAATTGATTGATGTTCAGGGTGACCTGATATGGGAGTGGTGAGATATAAGGAGAGGTCATTTGCGCCGTATATGGGAAGACTATTATGGGGTGGGATGGGGTCAGCTAATGGCTTCGGAGGGATTCAGTTCGGTCACGTCAGGAGTATGGCAGTGTGACTACCACCTGACCGTTAACATGTCTGGGCCGCTGTTGACCGTGTCTCCGACAGAAAAGGCAGCGTCTGAAAAGAAAGAGCAAAAGGCCGACGACACAGAAGAGGACCAGGCGGAGGCAGAGGACGACGAGGGGAGGAGAGGAGGAGACGAAGAGGAGGGCCACCACGCGCTCCGCAGCCCGCCTGGAGGCCGAGAGGTAGCGTCGAGAACGTCGCCCGGAGCGTCTAAAGACGTCGCTCTCTCAGGGGGCTTTCTAGAACGATCCACGGAGCACATTACACAAAAGCAGTACACAATTATGACCGAGGCGGGTAGTTGAGTTGTGTTCTTTTCCCCCCACCAGAAATAAGCCCAGTAAACCCTCTACCCGTGCCTTGAGTAAACTCAGTGGGAAGGAGGAGACCCCTACGACCACACGGTATGGTGTGCGTGTGTGTGTGTGTGTGTGTGCGCGCATGCGTGTGTGTGTGTGTGTGCGCGTGTGTGTCCGTGTCTGTGTGTGTCTGTGTGAGAGTGAGAGAGCGTGGGTCTGTATCTAAGGGCTGCGCCATCGGCCACAGGTGTGTAACGTGTGTGTGAGTGTGTGAGTGAGTGAGTGAGTGAGTGAGTGAGGTGGTGAGTGAGTGAGTGAGTGAGTGAGTGAGTGAGTGAGTGAGTGAGTGAGTGAGTGAGTGAGTGAGTGAGTGAGTGAGTGAGTGAGTGAGTGAGTGAGTGAGTGAGTGAGTGAGTGAGTGAGTGAGTGAGTGAGAGTGTGTGTGTGTGTGTGTGTGAGTGTGTGTGTGTGTGAGTGTGAGTGAGTGTGAGTGAGTGTGAGTGAGTGTGAGTGAGTGTGAGTGAGTGATGTGAGTGAGTGAGTGAGTGAGTGTGAGTGAGTGTGAGAGTGTGTGAGTGAGTGTTAGTGAGTGTGAGTTAGTGTGAGTGAGTGAGTGAGTGTGAGTGAGTGTGAGAGTGTGTGAGTGAGTGTGCATCAGTGTAAATGATCTCTCTCTCTCTCTCTCTCTCTCTCTCTGAAGCGGGCGTGGGCAGGCAGCGCAGGCGGGAAAGCGGGACGCAAGCGCGAGGCCAGCCCCCCCACCCCACGCACCCGGGGTGCCCAGAAGTCAGAGGAGCCCCCGGCCAAGAGGAGCAAACGCTGAGCGCCATCCCGCCATCCCGCCGCAGGGAGAGAGCGCCCTGCAACCAAGAGGACCAAACCACGGAGCACGGCTTTAACGGCCTGCCCGATCACCCTCATCTGTACATACCCAGCGTTGTCATAGAAACATTAGACCTCAAGTGCTCCAGTTGTCTTTCTATAGAAAAAATGAAATGAACATTTCACAAGTACTTCAGATTTTAACATTTGAGCTATGTAGTTTTTTATCCATCCAAATGTCAGCATGTATCCAGCAGTGAAGTCCAGGGAAGTTGTTGTCTGGATGTGAGAGGCTGTTTGCTACGTTCTGATTGTGTCCAACTGAACTCTTACATGGGGGACACACACCCCCAGTGCCCTGTAACGTTGTGTGCTTTTGTTTTAGTTTTTATACAGTATGACATTACTACGGCAACACTACCTTAGTGAGAGAGTTAAATGAACACTTTAGTCCTCTGAGCAATAATTCCTGCCCAAAGCAGTCTCTGGGCCAATCAGAGGCACTTGTTCTGGAGTGACATAACATCCGGGCCAATCGGAGCGAGGCTGTTCAAAGCTCCTCCCTTGCCGGTTATCTGACGCTTGGCTCGATGTTAATGTTTCGCACCTTGCTCGAATGATACACAGAGCGACATCAAGGGCCTCCAACATCTGTTCCCGATGACAAACTCCTCCTAAAGCAATTGACTGTCCTAAGTGCTTTTATGATTGTTTTGGTTTTTTTTTTTTTTAACATTCGGTATCATATTTACGCTGAGGTCTCCATAATGACATATTCATTCTGTGAATGTGAAACAGCTGGAGCTCTTCCCTGGCGTTCTGTGTTTCTGTAGATGTTCCACAGATAGCGCTTTTCTTTTTCTCCCCCACCCCCACCCCCATCACCACGTTTTGTATTCCATTTTTAATTTTGAGTTGCCTTTTGTGCTTGTACATACGGTGTAGGAACCTCCACAACGCCAGTGTTACAAACTGCCGTTTGTTTAGGACAACATTAAATCTCTTTTTTTTGCTATCCGTCTCCGCGGCTTGGCTGTTTGTGGCTTGAGTTCTGGGTGGTCTGGCGTGCTCCTCTGCCTTGCATTATTATAATTGCTTATGGTTATTGGTTATTCAGGGCCCGAGACTCTGTTTCCGGACTGCCTGTTCTGTTGCAGGTTTTCTGCGTCTATCGATGTGAATTCATTCACTCTCAGTGCACAACAGCAACGGTGCACACCATTACTATAACACTGTTTAACACCTGAGAATGTGAGAGCAACACAACTTCACACAACCTCTGTGTGTCACTAACACAACTTTCCACACCTATGATATACAGCAGCACACACACACACACACATTGTACACAGCTACCACTTCATAGACATGCCCAATGCAACAAAAACACAACTTCATACACCCCACTACACAACAGCATTACAACTTCCTACACATTCTCTATTACAATATCTTCACACTCCCATAATGGGACAGCAGCACTATTTCACACACTCCGCAGACAAGTCACTCAAATGTACACATGCTGACTAGAGAACAACACAACTTCACACACTGTCAGTGCGCAGTTGCCATACTCTCCCACACTCCGTATACAACAGCAATACAACTTAACACACCCACATTACAGCAACACAACTTCATGCTCACTACACAACAGCAAACACAACTAAACCCAGAGAAAAATATTATCCTTTTTCTACTGTTCTTGCACTTTTGTCAGGTTTATACCACACCAACTTAGGGCATCTTGTGTACTGAAGGAGAACTTTAAAAAAGCACTGTTAAACAGGTTTGTAGTTCCCCACGTACCCTGTTTTACTCTTGGCCTCTGCTCTCCTGTTTTGAGGGCTGATTGAATGGATCCCTCTGTGAAATGTGTAAACGGAGTTTTCTGCATCCATCCAAGGGAAAGGAGGGAACATTCCAGACTTCTAATGGGGGGTGAAAGAGACAAGAACGAAACGGCAAGATCGTTTACGCGCAAAGCAGTTTGGAGCCGCTGACTGAATAATGATCACCGCATCACACTTTATATCCAGATGTGTGTGTCGTGTGTGTGTGTGTGTGTGTGTGTTGTGCGTGGGTATTTACCTGTACCTGTGTATGGGAGATGGGGAATGCTGGACTTTTCCGAGTTTGGCGGCCAAAAGCCAACATGCAGCTCTTTTGGGGATGGTCCAGAGGTATTTCCTGGTGTGGGAATCCAATCCCAAATATTAGTATAACACCTTAAAAGTTTTTTTTGGTGAGTTTCATCTTGCCATTTGAACCAGGTGGCTGAACAGCAGCTCTTTCAGACGTCGATAGCCCCAGGCTGGTCGGCGGAATTTTAATTTTCTTCTTCTGACCGACCGACCATCGGAAAGAACATTTTGCTCTAGCCTGGATCAGTGAAACCCTCGGTGGCTATTCAGATTACCTCATGAAATTTTCATTTTATTTTTTTTACAGACTGGGTGCATGGCAACAACATAGGGGTGTTCCTGGCAGGATGGCCAGAATGGGGATGGGAATGTGTGACCCACTTAGAATGCAATGAGAAGGGGCTGCTGGGTGGCTCACCCTGTTAAGGCACTGTTCTCAGAGCGTGGACGAAAAACAACGCAGTGAGAAGTAAGCGCTTATGATGTCAGGAACGAGGTTGGAATGGTGGTGTCACAATAAAGGTGAAAAGGTGGGAAAACGATAATATAAAAATTGAATTCTGACCGTCATCATTAGAATGAGAAAAATTGATGCCTAGGCAACATTGGCACTCGCCACCCAAATAATTAGTTTTATTCATAAAGCATCGTTCATGGTTCTCCCCTTTGTAATGAGTGGTAGTACCTTGCTTAAAGCACCTAACCTGGTGATGCCAGCAGATAACTGGCGGCCGTGTTAGCATAATGGTTAAGGAACTGGGCTTGGAAACGCAAAGGTTGCAGGTTCAATTCCCAGGTGGGGGCTCTGCCGTTGTACCCTTGAGCAAGGTACTTAACCTGAATTGCTTCAGTTAATATCCAGCTGTATAAATGGATTGTATATAAAGAAATGTGAACTGTGTAAGTCGCTCTGGATAAGAGCGTCTGCTGAATGCCTAAAATGTAATGTAAATGTAATGATGCACGGTAGCCAATCACCACACATCCGCCCAGGTGGACAGGGAGGGACATAAGATAAGATAGATTAGTAATGTGTTGCTCCCCAAGGGGAAACAGAGTGGGCAAGAAGACAGCAGTACAATACAACAAAGAGTAAAAACTGTAGACAATGCACAGTTCCAGTGGTAGTGATTGGGCGAGGTATCATGTCACTGAAAATGGGTGGAGCAACCATATGCTACCAGTAACTCACTCCTTTTAACTAATTGCCGTGTTCTGTTGTGAAGAGCAAAGCCTTTTGATTGGTTCAAACAAGTCAGTGATTCACAGCTTGTAGCACGGTCCCTCATTCGCCCATCACTAATCAGTACACAGTCTTGGAATACAAATATTAATAAGCAGTACAACCTCAAAAATAAAGATACAATTAGGGTACACTTTTGTTCCTCAGGGTACATATGTGTTAATTGTACCTTCAAAGGTACAGATAAGATCCTTCATGATACGGGTTTGTACCTTTTCCCAGTAAAAAAGGTACAGATATGTACCCAGGTAAGGTTAGGAATCCTTATTCACACTGGAAGCTGTATTGGAATGAAAATGAGGCTTGTACTGTGAGCAACATTAAAGGGTACAATTATGTTCTTCTGATGAGGTACAGTTAAGTACCCTACAGGGGTACTGCCACCGACAAGCATTTGTACTTTAATAGGTAGAACATAGCACCTTTTTTCTGAGAGTGTATAGTACTTGCACATATTTACTCAATTAGACTAGAGTATTGGCCAGATGTTGGTAGGACACCAGAGCATTATCTTTCCTTCGTGATAAGTGCAAATGGATTTTTAATGACCACTTTGAATCAGGACCTCATCATTGTCTGACCTACATAACTACCTATTCCTTTCTCCTCAGTAAAAGATGTTCCTCACCCTGAAAGCATTCTCTCTCTTTTTTTTTTGTACTCCTTTACTGACTAAAAAGAATCTTGGCCCTTCCACTGGTTCGTGATACTTGAAAGAACACTTACCAGAATCCTGCAGTTTTAATGTCTCCACTCCCTTCTGATATTTCACTGTAATCTAAGGGAGAGGGGGAGAAAAAAAACCCCATCCTTGCTGCCTGCTTCTATTTCAGCTGGCTGCAGACGGAACGTTCCTGACATTAAACACCTGTTAACTTTTATGCTTTGTGAACAGTGGGGCCGCTTATGTTTAACACCGCTGTCCCCACAGCCCGCCAGAGCGTCCGAGACTGGGAGACCGAAAAGCCACACCTGCACGAAAGCTTCAGGGCTCTGTTCGCTTCTCTCTCTGTGTCTGCTACACTCTCCCACACTAACCTGCACGGTCCTCTTCACTTCTCTCTCAGAACAGTCCAAAATACATCTTTAAAAAACGGTCTTCGTAAAGGTTGCCTTGATGCAGTGCGCACATGTTGACAAAAGCGAATGCGAGAAAAATGCAAAAACGTTCAACATGTAAAGTGCGCGTTTCCTGTGTGTGTGATTGTGTTTATGTATCCGCGTGTTTACGTGTCCATGTGCACATATGCGTGTGGTTTCATATGTGTATAAATGTGTGTGTGTGTGTGTGATTGTGTGTCTGCAAGAGATTATGTGGGCATGTACGCATATTTGTGTGCTTGCATATGTGTATAAACGTGTGTGTGTGTGTGTGTAAAGTTAAACAAAAACGTAATGTTAACTCAAAGTACTTGAATGCGTTCCACGGCAAATGCACCTCAGGACTTAGTGAAGAATTTCAAGTGTCACATTTCATCTCTGCTGCTTTGATGATGAATTGTTTTGAATAGTAAAAATGCACTTCAGCTTGAATCAAGCTTGGCCCGTCTGCTCACCGTGCTACGTCCAAGTGATAGTTTACAGAACAGGCCTACCAGTGTCTTAAAATACCCGAACCAGGGGCGCCGCACTATCTACACACACCACGTTCCTACGGCGGACATATTTTTTATTTAGGAATAAGCATTTTTTAAAATACTGGTCACAACACCGAGTAGCCTATACAGTGAGAGTTTATGAGAAATGGAAGCCGTTTATAAAGTAAAAGTATCCTAGCGGTGCACGGTATCTTGTGCGTGCCAAAAGGCAGACAAGAAATAATTTGTCACGGGAACAGCTTTCTGAAATCGGCTATAAATCACTCTCCCGCTATCTACACAAATGAACTGGACTGAAACAGTCCCTGGGCTAAGGCGCTCTCTCTTTTCTATTGAATAGCTGTTGGTAATGTAGCCAGCGCTGAGTGGTTTTGAACGGTTGCCAAGGAGTAGTCAGCCTGGTGTTGTCATCCTCGCGCAGTTCAGTGTAAAGTGTTAGGGCACTGCCCACGACGACTTCTCTCTTTAGCGTCCATCACATGCAAGGATCGTTTTTCCTCAAAAGAGAGGAAGTGCTCAGCTGTTACTTCAGCAACTAAAAGCCTACTTATATATGTGTGTGTGTGTGTGTGTGTGCGTGTACTCTTCCACATTTCAACCTGGAACTCGTTTAAAGACATTATAAAAGTGCCTTATAGGATTTTATATTTTGAGGGAGAAACAGAAGACCTCAGAATTGATTTAAATGACAATTTGAAACACCATCATGCATTTCTCCATCTGAACACAATTTGCCAACAGCTCCAACTAGAGCAGAGAGCATATTACAACCTCTGCTTACGTGCATAACCCCCCCACACCCTCTCCTCCAGAAAAACACTTTTCCTCACGGCTAAACACATCGGAAATATATATCGGAATGGAGAGAAATATGGATCTGTTGTCATGGTTTCACCCTGCGCGGGACTGCCAATGCATGTCTTCATGTGGGAGAGTTGGCCAGCAGTCCTCCAGAAGAACAACAGCTTACCTGCATTAAATTTCACAACTGAAAAGAGCGTTACAATGCATCATTCTTCGCCTCGGCATACACCCTTACCCCGGATGACTCGATCACAATCCTTTTAATTTGACACGCTCTGCATTATTCTTTGCCCATAAAGGCCGTAATCTCCTGTTGTGAAAGAGGCCTCCTTGGCTGTCAAGTTTCTCCTGTTGAAGAGCAACGGAAACCGAATGCCCCCGTTGTCCTCCGCTCTGCACTGCACAACATGCAGAACACAAGCGCGTCGGAGCGGCGTGGCGGTGAAGGCTTTGGGCCATGAGAACTGCACTTATACTGGAGGGTTTCAGTAAATACCCAGTTGTATAAATGTATTTATTTATTTTAACTCTCCTCAGGAAAGTCCTATTGAGATGTACCATAGATGTATATCTGTTTTAACGGAATCCTGGCCAAAATGGCAACATCAAAAAATACATTGCATACAGATTTAAACAATACAATAAATAAAATAACAGCAACAGTGCAACACATACTTGTATATCAATCATGACAAACAGTTATGAAACAGCTAGCTACAAGAACATTCATTGGTTATTGCAGAATGGATCAAGCCTTTAAATCCAGCCAGGGTATCAATTTTTAGATGTTTTTCACCATGTTTCGAGACCACTGAGCATTGTAATTAAACATCATGTAAAAAAGGTTCCCTATTCAAGCAATGCTGGATAGTTAGTTGGTGGATAAAATATTGCAAATGAATGTATAATAATAATAATAATAATAATGTTATTTTCACATGTGCACACAACACCCACCAAGGCAGATGTTTCAAATTACTTGGGGCAATTTATGGCATGTCTTCGTTTTGATTTTGAATGCTGTTTTGTAAAGCGCTTTGAGTTTGCTGACATCAAATAACTATCATGAAGGCAATTCACAAAGACGGTGCATACCTTTCTGACAGCCGAATTTGATTTGTCAAGTGAATTTGTTCTTATCTACCCTCCTTTACAATGCTTCCTGCAACTTATGAGTGCTTCTCTCCTTATTGTAATCGTGGGCGTGGTTGTCAAAGACAGGCCCAAGATCACCCAGGTGCCATCACACTGATATCTCTCTCTTTCCTTAAAATATCGTGTAGCAACTCATTTTCCTTTCCTCTTCCGAGGTGTCATTCATGTTCAAGAAGCGGAGAGATCTTCAGGTGTGTACTATACCAAAATGTCAGTGTTCCATTCCCTCCACGCAACTGGTGTTGTTCTTGTAAACGAGCCATCTCACATTTAAACAAAAGGTTACTTCAGCGCGCATGAAACTCAGACCCTCACACAGGTGCAGGTAAGAGGATTTTCAATTCTGTGCCCAAAGAACAAAGAATATATATATTAAAAAAACACACACATCAGCAAGTCTGCAGATGTAAAGTCGAGGTATATCCCCTGTGAACAGCTTATAAGTAGCCATTGGAGGTGACTTACAAAAATAACTCACTCCTATATATCAGCATGTAAAGACACACAATGCACACATAGAAATCAAGATCACATCATGTACCTGTTGTTCATTGTGATACTATATAGAGAATAATGCAGGGCTATGGCGCCACATGACTAAACTACCAAGGTGCATAGGAAAGGCAGCAACAGCAATGAGGATGTTAGAAATCCAGCTACACCTGGAGAAGAAGGGAAGGAAGTAATAATTTATTACTAAAACCAATGCGCATATGCCCTTTGTCAGGGTTTAATCTCGATAATGTGCAAATCATGTTCAATATTATGTAGGCTACCTTGTAAAGGCTGCAATTATTTGACCATCACATGATATTTTAGTGAAACAATGCACTAAGTGTTTCATAGTGGGTGGGAAACTTGATGATTATTATTATTATTATTAGTAGTAGTAGTAGTAGTAGTAGTAGTAGTAGTAGTATTGTTAATGTTATTGTTATTATTGCGTTTGTGATGGGCCACTTCCGGTTCTCCAAGTGAGAGTCACGAGATTTAATCAACGCATGGATATGGGGACCCATCTGCGGTACCTGATGACGTCATACAGCGATGGTAAGACCAATGATTAATTGGATTTCTGTTCAAAACTTCAGCTTTTCTCCAAGTATTTGAGTGACTAGGTAGGCCTACCTGAAACCTCGAATCGCCAGTTCTACACATCACCCGGAGTCGCCTACAGATGGAGCAGAACAACTAAAACACGTGAGATTGTGAAACTGCAGAGCCCCCAAAAACATCGTCATGCTAGTTCTGATGTTCACGTCATGATCTAAACTGAACCTGCCTGCTTCACTGTTGTTTGGAGGTAGCCTACAGCTGGGATCCACGGAAAGAGGCCGGGCCCCTCTTTACGGGAAATTGCAGGGTCTGCATTTTGGAGTGAATTAGAAAAAGGTGAATGAAACATTATAGGTTATTTTTATCTTATATTATACCAGAGTACTAACTCACGATTTATTAAAAGACGAACGAAATGTAGTTATACAATATCAATACAATTGTGTTTTCTACTATATGAACGCTAGATGGCAGACTATCCAAATAGGTCACCTGTAAAATGTAACTTCACCCAATACAAAATTAAAATTAAATTTGTATTGTGGTGCATGGGTTGTTCATACGAATGACCAATTCGTACAGATGCTAAAATATTGTTGCTTTAGTAGTCATCATAATAATAATAATAATAATAATAATAATAATAATAATAATAATAATAATAATAATAATAATAACAACAATAATATACGAATAATACGAAGAAGAAGAATACATATTTTGTCGTTATTATTAAGAAGAAGAAGAAGAAGAAAGAAGAAGAGGAAGAACATATGTATTATTATTATTATTATTATTATTATTATTATTATAAATATTAGCTTACTAGTTGTAGCCGAAGTCTCGTACAGTATAATAAACGACAGATAAAAATACGGCGTATTAAAATTCGTATATAATAACAATCTACAACAAATCCCCCATTATATTCACCCCAACAGTGAAAAAGAGTAATGTAAAAAAATGATACATTAAATATGTATATTTGTATGTATATATACACATTGCGTTCTGTCTATTTTAAAAACAGCTGTTTGTCACAACGATTTTAGCTACCGAATTTTAACGGGTTGTCAAAAGTGTTGAAAACGGAATCTCATTTGCATCTTCTTCTTCGATCCCTTTTCAAACGCGTATGATGTAATGTGTTAAATAATTAATTTATTCTTTAAAATATTTAATTTGACATACAATTACACACACAGACACACACACACACAGATATGCATTATATATAAACTCGATAATCAAATATAGGCCTATATTGAAAAAATATTTTCATCAAGAATGTCTTCATACAAGATTAACGCTCACCTGCAGCTGGTCTGCGATATAATGCGTCCTTATTTGTTTTTAGTAATGATCTGATCAAAAAGTGTATATACAGTGGTCAAACACACAATGTATACACAAATGTAGCCTATAAATAAAGGTCTACGCCAGGGATGATAATAATAATATTATTAATAATAATAATAATAATAATAATAATAATAATAATAATAATAATATTTCACTTGTCAGTAGAAACAAAAAAAACCAAAAACAGTTCCATTACGAAACTAAGAATAAATACTGGTTGAAAATAAATTTTGGATGAAAAAAACAACAACTCCATATTTATTCTGTGAAAACGAATTAATATACGTGCGAAGGCAATCAGGTAAAAATGTTATAATTATAATACAGAAGATACACAAATTAGTGATCTAAATAAGTTGTCTCCTCGTAATACACTTATTAGCTCAAAAATGTTTTCAAACATTATATTACAAGACCCAAAATTCAGATTCATTCTCACCATTGGAAGGAAATGCGGTTCTGACATGTCATCATTTCGTATTTTTATACGTTCGCAATTATACAATTATTTGTGTATTTTATCTTTTTTTTTCAGGCTACATATGGGCATTTTTTTCCTATAGCACATAATTAATAACGCACGGGATGCATTTTGCGTAGGGGTATTGGAAGGAAGCAAAACGAAGATGGTAATTTATGATGCAAAACACAGTATAATGACTAACAATATTCTATAACAATGCATTGATTGCAATGGCGGATACGTGCCTTTGTATTTGTACCTCTTCCAGTCAAATTGCGCACGTCATTTAATAAAGCGTTGCTCTATATAATGTTTGTATCGTATAATGTTTGATATCAAACAAAGCAAATGTTGCCACCTTAAATGAAACGCGCAGCATAATTGAAATATAGTACACTTACACACTCTGCGGCAAGAATAGAGAAAAACGTTCAATCCAAACGCAAATAGCCTACATTAATTTAAGGCAGGAGTTTTTTTATATAGATTCCGTGGGACTATCGTGTTGTTATTGTTGCCTTATTTGCTATGAAGTCCAAATCACTTTGTGGTTGGATTGAATTGCCCACTCAGTCAACTTGAACTTCTCCTCAACACTTACATTTTTAAACATTTTGTTCAATTGCATCTACTTCATTGTAGCTCCCTTGACTATAAATCGACACAAAACGTTTGGAAGAATAAATTAGAGAACGTAGGCAATTCTTTAACATCATTGACCTTTATAATTGTTTTCAGTAGGCTACGATATATTATATATTGCATTCCTGTATTCACGCGCAACGAATATAACCTGCAAGTCGGTATTACAGTACAACGTAACATAACGTAAGATGACATAACGTATAATTGACACCAGCGACATAAATCAACGGAGCAGACATTGCCTGTACCTGTACTACGGTCAATAAGCAGAAGAGTCATTGTAATTTAAGTACAGTATTGTTGAATTTAAATTAAATACGAGTCAGTACATAAAACATTTACTTTTAGTACTTGAATATTAAATAATTATATATAATTTAGTGATAATAATTATAAAATGTCAAAACGTTAGTACTGTTTCATGCTGTTTAAAACGAATACCTTTTTCCTTGGACCGCTCTTGTTCTCGTGGTCTTCTTTTAGATCTGGAGGAAACGGTCAGCCTGTTTTTTTATGACTAATTGTCCTAATTTGTTGAGCTACCTTCCACATGTAGCAGAGGGCAGGAGATGAGTGCGTTAGAGAGATAGACGAAAACCGCCACAGGCGATGGCGCTACCTATGCTGTGAGTTGATTGACGTTCAGATGCAAAGGAAAATGACACACTGGTCGCAATGTTCAATTACGGTTTGACACGTTAAAATATGTATCTACTCTCTCTTTCTGTATATATCTATCAATATATAAATATACACAAATGATAACTCGTCAGTGAATGATGTCTCAATTTTCATTAATTAATTCATTTCTAATCTTGCTCTTTTTGATATGCTTAGAAAGAAACAGGCGAATAAAACACAAAAAGAAATAGAAAGAAATAATCACAAAATATTTTAAGGAGTCTTTTTAAAGCCCTCTACTTCTCTGCGTTGGCTACAGTTTGGGGGCTAAAGGGTTAAGACGTTTAAAACGGCATTAAGGGCCTGGCGAGCTACTAGGATTTCGTAGCTCGGCGTGACCAATCAGCGAGCAACTTTTTTCCTCTCCTGGTCCAATAGGAAATGGTGAGGGATTGCTGTCAGTCACAGGTGAGGTACGACAGCAGAACTGGGTGAAAAGGGGCAGGAAACGAAGAAGGGTCTGGACTCGAGAGGAGCGTGCCAAAGGTAGCGAATTGAGCAGGAGAAGACGTCTCGCAGCCTCTCTACCACCCGAAAAGCAGCGAGGGTGCAATGAGACCCCTACCCCCGCTAGCGAAGATAAGTGGATATATCGGTCTTTGAGGAGTAAAATGCGGCTGAATTAATTCCAGCATATCCGTAATTGTAAAAATAAGAGACTTTTGCATTAAAATGGCCGTTCGCAGCAACACCTTGACGCCTTTCTCCATCCAAGCTATTTTGAACAAAAAAGAGGAGAACCGACATTTAAAGGATTTGGACGTATGCTTCCCCAAGACAACGTGCTGGAAAATATTCGGAGATCTGGACACTGCCACGGAGGATTTGTCGTCTCCCTGCAAGAGCGAGGAGGGAGCTTGCATGGCCAGCGATCGGAAAAGTTACGATTCGGACTCGGGTCTCAGTGAGGAGAATGACAGCAAATCGCTGGCCGTTTGTAAGTCGGAGAAAGACATGGAGCGTTCGGCTTCAGATGTACTGGAAGGCAGTATACACGACGAAACGGATCACGAGTCCACTGCTATTGAGAACGCGAAAGGCTTAAGTGACTGCGAACTTTCCGCCAATGTCTCCGGTGAGTGTATACCATAGCTGTACAGAATTACAGCGTAATAATGAACCTGCTCATTCTTAAATAATATTGTTCTTAAGCGAATTGATTCCAATAGCATAATTGTTTTCATTGCATCGAGTATTATAGGGATTGCAATATGTGTTTTTCATCATAAACTACACTATTCGTTTTGTCTCCTAACAATTTATCCCCACTTAAAAAATATTATAATTAAATATTGGGATTTCAGTATCCCAAAGTATGAAATTATATCAGAGGAATGTCCGTTTTTATTACACACACACACGGATCACATTTCGACGCATGAAGGAAAGGTTTTACAGTTTGAGATGGACATTTTACGCACGCATCCGTTTTCAGCAATGCTGTCGTTAATCATTGCTTTAACTGTTGCCTTGTGCTGCGTAAAGATAATTTTGAAGCACTGCTTTATCGTTTCTCTTTTGCTAAACAATAAACAGTATTTCACGAAGGCTTGAGGAATTTGATCGTGACAAAGATACAGGCCTATACGTTTTGTAAACCGACGCGAAACAACGGCGCACCGAATATAACACGGACATCTTTCTTTCAGATTGCAACCTCCTGGACGAGTCGAGCTGCGACAAAAGCTCGGACCAGCCCAAGCAGAGGAAGAAGCGCTCGAGGGCCGCGTTCTCTCACGCGCAAGTGTTCGAGCTCGAGCGACGCTTCAATCACCAGAGATACTTATCGGGGCCCGAGAGGGCCGACCTCGCCGCCTCGCTGAAGCTCACAGAGACCCAGGTGAAAATATGGTTCCAGAACCGCAGATACAAAACCAAACGTCGTCAGATGGCCGCCGATTTGCTGGCGTCCGCCCCGGCGGCGAAGAAAGTGGCCGTGAAAGTGTTGGTGCGGGACGACCAGAGACAGTACAACCCGGGCGAGCTGCTTCGGCCCCCGCTACTCTCGCTCCAGACCCCGTATTATTACCCGTACGCCTATTGTCTCCCCGCATGGACGCTGTCCGCCTGCGCTGCGAATCAGTGAGAGAAAAAGGACACCGCTTTTTGAGATTCAACGTATTTATTTTCCACAAACAAGAGACAATTGTTTGATTTCGACATGAGGGAAAGGAGGAGGAGGAGGAAGAAGAAGGAGAAAAAACACACAGGACCGCTCTAAATGGATCAATCATTGTAAACTGCCTCATGGTATCCATGTTTTGACAGAGAGGCCCCCTCTGTGTCGGACTATTGATGACAAATAGCCTACTGTTTCTGAATGTATGGACTGTTAAACACCTTAACTCTTAAATGTTTCCGTAGACATTCGAGCTCTGTGTTTTCTGTTAGCCAGTGTTGGAGAACGGCAGCGCTCCCGGTGACGTTGTGAATAGAGCCGTAACTGCTCTATCTGGCTCAGTTTGTAGGGTTCTGGTAAGACTTTTCAGCACTTTTCCACATCTAGAGGTAGTCTGTGACCTTTTTGTCTGACTGTGGGGCTGGTGCGTTTATCGATTTGAAAGTGTGTGTGTGTAAATTCAGCACTCTCAGTTGAACTGTCTAAGGGCCCGAGAAGACGCAACTCTGATTAAAATGTATCTGTTTTCTAATAGTTTCGAAACTATTTTGTTAACTGAAAAAAATATTAAACCTATAAAGCATATCTCGTATTACTCAAGTCCAGACTTCATGGATTAAACGTTTGTACACACATTAAATGCATTTATATATTTTCTTATTTTTAAACTATAAGACTGAAAAAAGACACGTCCTGTTTTAGGTGTTAGGATATGATCCATCAATCATAATAATGACAGATTCGCTACCTTTGATTAAAGTTTACCAAGAGACAATTCAGTGTTATAGTATAGCCTACAGATGATAAATATAATCATGACGCCGAAAATCGAAACTGTGCGACACTGCATATTATTATTATCTATTATTATTATTATTATTTTACTAGTGGTCGTCTTTATATAAACTTAATTTTATTATTAGAGTTGTGAAATTCTAAGACTCGGCCTACAAAAGTAGGCCTACTACTTGTTACTTGCTACTGCTGCTAGTACGACCAATAATTTAAAAATGTTAATGACTAATAATTTTCCTATATAAAATTCGTAAGGAATAATACTTAGTGTATACTATATACACACGTGTTATCACGTTGGTCTGTTTAAGGCCAGACCGAATTAGGTCTATTTTCGTATACGACAGCAGAACATTTATCACATATTTTAAACAAGTACCCTTTAAAAGCTGGCATAATGTGTCAGCTATTACGACTTAAAAAATAACATTTTATTGCCAGCTTTCTGCGTCATTGCTTTTACAATGGCAAAGTAAAAATATATATTCTCCCCTAAATTTTACTCTACGTAGGTCATGCACATACTTATTTTCTACAAGGACTAAATACACATATTAAAAATTGCTTTTTTAGATTTATTCTTTGTTTTCACAAAATCCGCCATGGCGATAGTAAAACTCATTCTGCACTATTTTTTGTAACCTATAATAATAAAATGTCTTCCAAACGATTCCAGGTAATCCCCCCCTTGCGTTTTAGATGCGTTAAAATGATTAATTCATACACGAAGGGGTTTCCTTTTCTCCTCCCTAGGGGGAATTGTACATCTCCCTGCGAAAGTAGGCCAATATTGTTCGTCATCACACCGGCTTATCCTGTTACCGTTTTCATTTTTAAAATATTTTCTCACTAAACCAACGTAAACCTTTGTCAAAAGATAGATCGCACCTACGAGGGCATCGACGTCATGCTGTACAAGTAACAGGCCTATACCGATTCATAAACTCAGTTGCTTCATTAATTGCGTCGCCATTGGACAGCAAATGTACACCTCTACGTGCGACAATTCCCGTGGGCACACACTGTGTGCTTCACATATGTTAACAATAACAGCAACAATAACAATTATATTATTATTTATTATTATTATTATTATATAGGCTATATATATATACATTCTCTTTGAACATTGAATTGAACATATATTAAAATATAACAACGGGTTTAATACGTTTTCCTACAGTTGTAATATCCTACACTACAGATATATTTCTGAATCACCAGAAATAATGCCATAACTTGCATCTAAATATCAAATTTACTTCTATTAATATCGATTTTTGTTCTTCCAATGTTGACCCACGCCAAATGTTTCCTGTTCCCCAACTTTTACAACATTTTTATCCTGATATAACAGCCGCCGAAGCACGGAGAAATTAGGCGCTAAACGGGTCAAATCGAGGCCTACAAGCAGAAACTCGGAACTAGGACTATGAACGTTGGATACGCATGGACCCACGTTGTGTTGTACACACATTTAGCAAAAGAGGGGTGCGGGTGTGAGTAGCCTACAGTTAAATAACAATTTGCAGTTTGTCGGCGGTTACATCCTCAAATGTGCATCTCTTCACCTACAAAGCCCTGCAGGCGACGAGGCCTGCAAACGCAGTAGCCTACTGTAGCCTCATTTTAGATGCAAGACGTGATTTGACCAGTTTTAGCGAGCAGCAAGGATTGTGGATGCTAACTGCACGAGTTACTGGGGTGATTGGACATTTAACGATGGAGGTTTCAGAAAGACCCAGAACATTAAATGTATTAATATTGTTTTAACGGGTTTAAATGCCAAGGAAGAGGTTAAAAAGTCATTCAGTCCCCTATAGTCAGGCAGTCCCCTATAGCTACCGGAACATCAGTATTTTATTCTCTCTCTCTCTCTCTCTGTGTATTATCCTCAGCAACATGGCTCTTGCCTATGACATTTTAAATTTAAATGCGATTAAACTGCAAACGCTGAATAATGTTTCGCAATAACTTGAATTGCAATTGGTGTAATCACAATTTTCCCCAACTGGATACCTTAACTAATCAGACGATTCGTGACAAGTGACCAGTTACAAGTGACAAGTTAGCCTTTTTTTTTACGAGTTACAAAATACATTTTCGCCACACATGCACAGCAAACGGGAAACCACACCCACGCTAGATGTAGGCCAGAAGGGTACTTCGGTCATATTACGCGCGAGGCCTGCAGGAATTTGCTCCAAATGTATAATTCGATTTATCATCCACTGTGTACAGCGGGCACTAGATCACCTAGCTCGTGCATTCACGCCTCTGCAAGCGATCAGGTCTGCCAGCAGCCCATCACAATGACGCTATTCATTGTTTCCTCCCCAACGGCAATATGCAGGGCACTTTTCAAGCCTTTCATGAAAGAATTTGTCAGGTGAAACACAGATCTGAAAGTTTTGGGGGAAAGGCTATTTCAGTGGTCCTTCCCCCCATACATTGTCAGGGCATATCCGTGTCACGCCCGCATGTGGAGATATCTGATATCGTGTAATATCTAGGAAGGTCTGTTCGAACTGAAACGCAAACACCCACGTGGGTTTTCATTAACCCCGTACTGAGAACACTCGTCGACACACGATCTGTGTCGAGATTATTCTCAGGTGATTGCGCAAAATATGGAATTGTGTTTAGGTCCACATCTAGTCTTATTGTGAAATCACTGCTCGAGAGTTCCCGTTAATTACTATGTCAGTGTACAGTACCAGTGGGGGGGGACATGTTTACTTCTAACTCCACAACTCACAGAGAGAGAGAGACAGAGAGAGAGAGAGTGTGTGCAGGGCTGGACTGGCTATATAGTCTACCGGGCAAAGTGTGTGTGTTCCGAGGGGCGCAATACATTTTTGCATATAAACGAACTGTTTGCAGCACCCCCGGTCGACAGAAAATGCGGCGTGTGTCTGAAATGGCCGATTTTTTCTCCCAGTCCAGCCCTGAGTGTGTGTGTTTGTGTGTGTGAGAGAGAGAGAGAGAGAGAGAGAGAGAGAGAGAGAGAGAGAGAGAGAGAGAGAGAACAGTTGAGCGCCAGTGCTAAATAACCCTGCCGTCTTTTTTCTTCTAATGTTTACTCTAACTGCATTTTATTTGTTATACACGAATAACACTGAGCCGTCACAACGCCGCTGCTCCCTCGTATCAATTAAGGAACATGCCCAAATAATGAATGCAATTACAACGCATTGCTGCTGGTCTACACACCACAAAGAACCCAATAAAAAAATATCGACGAAAAATGACACGTAACGAGATTATTGGCTATTGAAATATAGCTGCGTCAGGAGGGTTCACGCGCTAAACCCATTCACCACATACGGCAAGTTAAGGTTAATATAGCTACAATGTATAATCCTATATTATCTAGCATTTGTCAAGGAGCCATTGTGCTCCACGGATCTCACAGTATAGGCTACCTGCATTTGCGATGGTTCTAATGATAATCTTGTCACCCATACCCGCGGCCATTAAAATGGTTGTTTTGAATTAATCTGATATTATAGGCCTACATATATGAGTTGGACTGACAAACAGACAAATAGAGGACAGCCCGTGGATACGCCATGACGCTCAAAAATGTAGAAATATTAACGTGTTTAAAAATAATAATTGTTTATTTTATTTGATATTTGATATTCTATTAATAATACCCAATTTGTCAGATATAATCAATTAATTGTAAGATCCATAATTTCCGAATTTTGCAACCTCCCTGTGGGGAAATTGATCACCACAGCGATGCACATTTAGACAGCCTGCCTCGCGCGCCAACCAGGTGTTTCACGGCTACATCTGTGCGCCTCCTGTTACAGGCGGAGTCGGAAAATCCCCCAAAATAATTTCTGCGTTTTGTTTTTTTCATAGACCCTCAACGCATTTCGTCAATACTCTACTACTCTTGTTAATGTGTGTTGATAAAATGCTCCGTTTTCTGTTCTATTTTTTATATTATTCCCAAATGTATATCACGAAGGTTACTCAAAATTCCATCGCAGACCATCAATTGCATGCGCGTGGTAGCCTATTTATTGACTCACCTACATTAGGAGGAAAGGAGGGCGTGTTGAAATAGAAAAATAATAAATTGACATGAAATATTAAAATAAATACATTTGGGGACACGGTCCCTTTTTTACTGAACATTATTGGACACGTACAGTTGGAACATTACATTTAGACACCAAACCTGGAACTGAATTATAAGCGTGTGTTGGATCTGTTTAAGGAAGCATTTGGTGATAATTAACTTAATGGAATAAGTCCGTGGCCTGTAGATTAAGTCAGACCCAACAGATTTAAAGAAGCGCCAATTTTCGATTCTTACGCAAATGTCTGTGAGGGATTGTTATTTTAGGAAAGGGTAGGCCTATGTATCGAAAAATATAAAAATAAATGCATGCACAATAATAATAATAACATGTATAGGGCCTATATGTAAAGACTACAACATATATTATATTATATATAGTAGATATTTTTCTACATAAATGTGACATTATATATTTATTTGGTGCCCGCTGCAGATGAGTATACTTACGCACGCTGGATGTGTTTGCGATGTCACATTGTGCACGAGGTCGTGCACCTGAACGCGAGCACTGCATTCTCTCTTCACAGTCAGAGGGAGAGAGAGAAAAGGGCGCCTCGCTCTATCTCCAGGTGAGCGTTCTGTGTTCGCTACAAATCCTTTGATCACTCCATCTTAAGTCACTTGTAACATATTGTGTTTCCCCTGTAGAGAATATTTCAATTAATGAGCAAATGCATTAATTTCCGAATCACGCGAGTAGGCTATACGTATTGTCCTAAGAAAGAGTGATGACTCTTTCCGGACACTTTCTCTCTCAGAACAACGTTTATCTGTAAGGCCGATTTGTTATACCACCTGCAAGTAGTCAATCCCGTGTCGTAGCAAATTCAAAGCTGCGGTTAAATGTTCAGTGTGACAATTTGTATTATAGTCATAATGGAAACACAACTTCCATTCGCCGAAAATGTGTTTTAAACGTTTAGCCTGCGGAATAGACTGCGCAAACATACTTGACAGGAGCGCGCTTCCGTTGTTTCTTTTTTGCCACGTGTTCCATCACCAGGGTGACCCCATTATAGAATAAATAAGGCATTTGTAAACTAAGTATGACAAAGCGTGCATATTAGTGTATCAACGACAAAAATGACAGAAGTGACACTGACGAAAAAGCTGTAGCTTGATTTGTAGTTTGTTTGTACCCCTTGTTATAAACATTATCAACGAAAAATGTTTAACAGAGGCATCGGAGAACGTTCTTGGATCGTTGGGCAAAGGTTTGTGAAATTAGTGGAGCACTGACCATTGGTTTATGCTATTTTTATTTTAAAACGTATATATTATTTGACAGCATGTGTTGTCTTTAAACCACTGTAACCAGTGAACAATTAACGACTATTAGCCTGGGATAAATTAGGCCTTTTAATACATTTTGTATTAATGTGCAGGGCAACAGCTGGACAACCTAACATTTTTACATTTCACTCATACGATTAACTTCACAAGACGGACATGTTACAAAACATTCTCACAGTTTTCAGACCAGTCGTGACATTAAAAGTGGCTCCGCCTGATTCGACGGGAAACCATTTACGGCGAACAGTGTCTTTCATGCCTATTTTGAATATTGTTTTTCCATCTTAATAAACTATATTAAAATTGATATTACATATATTTTTAAATGATTGATACTATCAAATAGAAAAGACAAACTCTTATCCATATGTAAACATTACGTTTTTATATGCTTTTAATTTATACCACGCGGATATTATTCAGGACTTTTATCATGTCTAAAGTTTGATTCGAAACAAAAAATAAACAAGGATTTATTTATTTGTTGTGCCACCTCCACATTTAGCATTTATTTCTATTGATATTAATAATTAAAAGAGCAGTGCATGGCACAGATTCTGACACTGCCAATGAAACATCCATCAGTTTCAATATCAGTTATTAATAAAAGTCAGTATGGTCAGATAATTCGCTCCGGAGTGTACTCTTATTGTATACTTTACCGCATAACTCCTGATATAAAGATTCTAAAATGTTATGTCGTGCAAGGGTCAAGCAGGTTGGTGCGCCTTATGAATGGTGCTCTGCCCCTTCACAAAAAAGTCCAGGTAGCCGACCCATGAACACACCACCCTCGCTCCCACACACAACCCTGTGTGTGCGTACGTGCGTGTATTCTCGCAAACGAAGGCTTGTCCAGAATGGTAAACCGGCACATTCATGAGTACACACGCACACACGCGCGCGCGCGCGCACACACACACACACACACACACGCACGCACGTTCACAGTTGTGTCCACATTAGTTTTTCTCAATTCCTTTCCAAATACTAACTCAACATTGATGTTAGGAATTTTAATTGTGTCATTATGATTTTTTGGGAACGCATTCTGTTGATCGACCCAAATAAGAATGATCATTTAAGTGCCACTATTCACCGAAACACAATTCAACGGTTCAATGTTAAAAGCTGCAATTTTTTTTAGTCACGACTATTCTGTTACTCTATACTAAAGACGAATGTACCATTTTATTTTCATAGGATTTACAACTTTAACATGGAATAGCAATTTCCCAGTGTATAAGTACATCTTTACTATCCTATGAATGCCTGTATATTTTTGGTAAGATTTTGCACGTCAAGGACAATTTCTTTATACACGTTAATAGAGTGCGCTTGACACACATAATGGGTCTTAATCAGCGAAATTATTTTCCCTAGCTAGGAGACATGTTCCAGTTGTTGTTCTAGATCACATTTCAGATTTAATGATAGAAAATTACCATTTCAAATGCTACATTTTTTGACACTTAAATCCGTGCACCATATGTTTCCGTCTGCGAGGGATAAATTTATTCGAGCATAGAACTTAATGAAATTATATTTAGAAGATGTCAGGTTACGATAGCGCAATTTCAGAGCCACGACATACTGCTCAATGTGGCCGGTGGGATTTATTTTTAGCTTTTTTTCTCTCTCTCATGGTATTGCGGGCGGTGTTCAGACAAATAATGACAAAGCCCTAATATTAATTATGTCACTATCTCGCGCCTTTGTTCGCCTCTGACTTTACAGAACCGAAGGACACATGCTCTCGCGAGCTGTATGACAAGTTATATGAAGGGATAAAAAGAGCAAATGGAAAAAATGGAGGGAAACATGGTGAGTTGTATGACAAGTTATATGAAGGGATAAAAAGAGCAAATGGAAAAAATGGAGGAAAACATGGTGAATTCTTTGAGTGGCTAGTGCAGGCCGTATATTCTTCATGTTGAAATGCCACGAGAGATGCACAGCAGTGTGAATCTCTGAAGTAGCAACACCTAGCCTAAAAATCAACCAATTGGGGGATTATTACAAATAAATGCCTATTGAAAAGGCCAGAGTTTTAGAGTTCCCACTGTGAAACGGATGGCTATAAAGTCCGCGTAGCAAACATGGTACGTCGGCAAAATATAAATAGTGAGTAAATATAGAGTGCGAATATTAAATTATTTCCATGACTGTGCCCTACTGGCAGGTAGAGGAGCTGGAATCTGCTAGGATAAGCAATAACCCACCCAGTAACTTAACATAAAACAACGTTCATTTCAAAAGGACAAACCGTGTCCAATATTCTGCATGTGACTGAATTATTTTGTTCAATTTTTGCCTGAAATCCCCCAATAATGGGAGATTTCATCGGCCTATTAAACATAATATAGGCAAAGCGTCTCGATTTCTCATTTTGAACGCTATCACTGGACGCTTTACGTAATTCGGACGTGTGTTATTGCGGATGCGTGCGTGAGCATTGTTTATCATAAAAAATGTTTTCTTGACGACATCGAACTCCTTCAGTTGTGTGAATACGCGGCTTATACGTTCTATTTAAAGTTATTTGCAGCTGCATTTTGCACGTGACCCTGAATCCCATCGGGGTCACCGTGTGGGCATGCCATGTTTCGATGGGGAAGCTGTCAAAATACTCCATCATCTTTAAAAAGGACTGTCTGCATTTTAGCTTCGAAATATGTAAACAGGAAAATTCCCACCAACGGGGTGTGTTAAATGACGTAAAAACATGAGATCTAGGCTATTTTTTAACAATAGCATAATTGGGAAATTGACCAACAAAGAGCAAACAATTTAACCTTTATATTTTCTTGCAAATCAGACCCTTTGTGTTTTTCTAACAATAGTTGAGCTACTTAAGCTATCAAGTCTAACATATATTGCTGCCTGTTGAAATAGATCCATAAAGACACTAAAGACACATGATCCAATCATGCCGACAAAAGCGTTTAATTTAAAATAGAACGTATATTCTCTTGTAGGCCTACTGAAGAGCTTGGCCTAAATTATTTAACTGACAACAACAAAAAATCAACCCTTCAAAACAGCTGTCGTTAATGGATCGTTTTATTTTACCTATGTTCTCGGTTGCCTCGCCAATTAACTGATTTTGAGTTAACCGAAGAGCTGCAATTACATAGGCTATAATTTTTTAAAGGTGGTGATTTATTGTTGTGGGCTATATTTTACATCACCGTTAAACATATTGCCTGCCTTTTCGCATCACGTTAATTCGCCCATTGCAAACAGTGGGCGGTAGGCTTGAACCTACTCTGATACAAAAGCCTGAATGTTCACATGTATCGGCGATATCACTCATCAATACCTGCACTTAGTCACTGCATTTTGTCAGCCTTAGCCTAGTTGGAGAGCTGGTGGATTTAGTACAGTCTATTCTGAACGTGTGCTATTTTGTGTAACAAATAACTTAATTACACTGGAGGCGATGTACAAGTCCGACACACCGGCCCCATGATTAAATCAAACCTAAATCCCCCCACTCCGTAACTTCGACATTCTATTTTTAATTTCACCCACCATCAATACTGTGTGGGCTTACAAAAAGAGTGATATTAGTTAAATTACTTACATTTTACAGCCGCATTTTACATGTGATATGCCTCTGTTTAAATATCAACGCGTAAGGGATAAGATGGCCTACGTAGTATCCGCATTTTTATTTTATAACATAGCCTACGTGAAGGAGCACAAGTCTTCCTAAATTATCTGTGACTCCAAATGTATTGGTCCGCTCTGCACCTGGGTCCAAGCGTATGGACAATCAACTTAAGGTGCGGCTCTACGACAACATTTAAACGATTGTATAAGAACATATATTTTTGCAGTCCCCGGATGAGCTGGGCGGCCACAGTGTGGCTATAGGCACTATCCCCTCCTGTCTTAAGTAAAACAGTGAAGAGGCCTCGCAGTCTATAAAAAATAGATGTACCAATCTGACAGACAGCACTCGTTCAGGCCTACACGTGACACATAGTCCACTGGGTGGACTTCTACCGTTGTTAAAATATGCCAACACTAACACCAGTCATGCTGGCCTTTTCAGACAGACACACATTAGCTCTTTCACTAAGGACAAACGTGGCGTTGATTCACCTCAGGGACGTGGCCCAGTGACTACAGATATTGCTCTTTGTCGGCCTGTGTTGATACTGCATGGATGACATCATCAAAGAGCAAAATCCCCCCAGCTTCCCCTTTCAGCTCTTCTTTGTTGTTTTACTTAAACTCTGAAGTAAGTGAAATTGTTGTGTGCATTATAGCAAAAATGAGAAAAGCCTTACTTCATGTTCAGTAATCTACTTTTGTTTGTGTACTGGTTTTACATTGTTTGAAAAAAGTGTGTGTGTGTCTGTATATACTTGTGTAGGTATAGGTTATACATGCACACACACACACACACACATATATATATATATATATACATTGATACTGCATAAGTACATATGTATATATATACACATATATACATAAAGAAAATTTGCTGGAATATTCCTGGAAAGCTGAAAGACAGGCTAAATATAATAAATTGAAGGAAAAGACCTGAATCACAGTTTTGTTTTTATTGCAAATTGTCCCTTTGTCCTTGCTATCCATCACTGTCAATATTTTGTGAAGCTTCCGTATTATACTGCCCTCGAAAATGTTCTGACAATATTTTTACTTTTACAATATTAAGGAGATTTCAGGCTAAAAGTCATGTTTACCCAACCCAATATTAATAGGGAGTAATTCAAAAGAAAATATAGGATGGGAAAATACTATGACCTTATCTTTGGGTGATGAATTTAAGCAAGTATTTGTTGATGTTTTTTTTACATGGGACATTATTTAAGAAATAAGGGAACACAACACATGCTTAAAGTCTTTTTTCAATGTCAAAAATAAAACACACAGTGGTTGGATTGAATCGAGCCTTTACTCAACATTAAACATTATGCTGTGGTTTACCCGACCAACGGCGAATCAATGATTTAAACACAAAGGAATCACATTGTGTAGCAATTACCAGAAGTATAGAAAAACTGGTAATTTAGCCAGGCAATTCAAAACTAAAACAAATTGTCCCGAAAAATATAAAAAAACAATCTTTAAAATTGAGCATCCAGTATTCATTTTTACAAATATTAAATAGGAGCTTATTTGGTTTAAATATTCAGCCACACACGTCGGTTAAGACAAGCGATAGCCCCATCGGAACCAACAGCTTGGATACTCTTGTTTATCATGTCCTCTTATGAAACAACACAGAGTGCAACTGCACATCCATAAGCGATCTTATCTGGAGGTGCTTCCCCCTCTTAATGTACGGAATTGTGAAAGATTTCATAAACAATCTTTTCACAAAGTGCCTTACTTGAGCCGTTTCATTTTGTCAAGCTTTGGTTTCCCATTAATGCCCTTTAAGGCTCCCCAAAATTGAAAAGGAGAAGACAAAAAAGAAAAGCAGATCTGCCATTCCATCACACGGTCCATGAAGGTCATTAATGCTTGTATAAACTCCTGCCTTTCCCAAGACCTCTTGGAACCGAACAACATGCTCTCCAGACTGAAGCTCATGGTGCTGCTCCCAATGTGGTATAATGCCAGTGAGGAATGTTGCCTTGTGGACATTTACGGCAGACACTTGGTAACCAGCTCTGTCAGCTCACCCACTCAGCAAAACCAGAGTTCATAACATCTCCTGTTCTTTCCCTCCCTCACTTCCTATTTTACTCACTCAAACCAAACACGAGGCGGCTTCCTTTAGCAGGATTTTGATTTCCATTTGCCGTAAATTAACACAAAAATGATCGTCATGTAACCCCGGTGATCCTACTGCCTACAGTGCTGTGATGTTTGTCTGGCAAAACAATAAATAAATGTGTATATCTCATGTCCATTTAGAGTCTAATTCGCCTTTACTTGTGGGTGCAATTGGTGCCTTACCTGATCACCGGCTCACTGCTCCTTCACGCTTTGCTATACTGTGGCACACAGCACTTTGTTGCTTGGCTTTACTGTCCCAGGTGGGTCTTCAAGAGCTCCCAGTGCAATGCCATGCAGGTTGTCATAAGTGCTCTCACTTTACTTTAGGAGGGGGATCTTTTTAAAATAACAGTGCCGCTTTGTCCTTTACTTAGAACAAGGGACTTTAAGGACACTTTTATTCTTATTATTTTTTTATCTTACACCAATTATTTTCATTAATTTCTGGTAACACCAAACTTCTGTTTAGGTGTAAGAATAAAAAAAAGATAACACTTGCTTGTATGTGTAGAAGGCATCATAGTGGTTTGATTGATTAATGCCAAACCTCTCTTCATCAAGATGTCCCTTTTGAGTAAGGAAAACTAAAAAACACATAATGACACATAAATAATACATTTAGTACGCTAATCTAAATAGCTAAAATATCTGGAAAACAGTTGAAACAAAAGACAAAAAAACTCCCCAACCACTATACCCTAATGCATGATGGAATATGTATCCACATATTATATGTTGCTTCTCATATGGCTGTATTTTCCATAAATCGTCCAAAAAATAAAATTTTCATCAAATTTACCAGGCATTTTACTGGTACACTTTAATATTATCTATACTAGCAAATAACCATAATTTTGTGAGTTGTTCTTTTCCCCAAGAAACTTAAAAAAATATATATTATACATTTCTATCACACATGATCACTTAAAATGTTATATATAACTATATTTATTATATAACTATGATTAAATTGTAATAACAACAATTGTTATCTAACTGTAACTAAATTAAGTACATTAAAAAAAATTCTATAATTTAATTAAGCAAGTAATATTAGTAATACTAAGTGAATAGTCCTTGAATCAAATATATTAAGAACTAAATATTTTTCTTCATCCTTTATGATTTTTATGAGTAATTTTCTCATGCAAAATTGAGATAATAATGATCTATAACAAGGACACCCACAATCACAGGAACAGCAATAAGTAACTTTAGTTACAAGGCACGCTATAAGCTGTAAGTATGTAGCTGGCTGGTTAGCTAATGTATCTTGCAGCTGTATACACACCGCATTCAGAAAATATGGAGCAAGCTTATTGATACTTAAAAAAAAAAAATGTTTAACATCAACAAAGTTGCATCCAGAAAAATTGTAGCATTTGTGCCATGCCGGTTTAATTTTTCTCCTGAGTTTCAGTTTAATTTTGGTTCCTATCCCTCATGGTTGCCCTCAAAAGACTGTTTTTACATCCCTTTCTGGCTCACTTCCTTGCTTTGCACCTTGATGGGCTGATGTTGACTTGACAGGAAGTTCCACCTGGATCCCTCAAACCCCAGGTGCAAATTCCACCAACTTCTCTGGCTTCCATTAGCAAGAGGTTTGTTCTCTCCTATGATATCTAAGAAAACAAGCATTGCATTACATTACAGTCATTTATCACACTCTTATCCAGAGCAACTTACAATACAATGCATTGCTATATACTGTCAGGATAACCACAACTGACTCAACACTAATATAATTATTTAAACAAGATGTTTAAAACATAGAATTTAATACCCATGATAAGATAGGAGCCACTGTTGAGTTCTTACAAACATCAAGTTCTGTATGTTGTGTACACAGATAGTTAGACAACAAAATAGTTCTTATATTATTCACACATTAGTTTGAAAGTTTAACTAGATTTATGATGATGGTGATCATCGTTTTACTGTTTATGATGAAGAGTGGCATATAAGGTAATTAGAACTACACTATCAAACATTTCTAAGGACAAACATTATTTTAAAAGGAAGGAACCCCCCCCCCACAAAATAACATCATTGCAAAATATATTTATAACGCTTCTAGGTAAAATGTAAAAATAATAAGCAATTAATAAACAAAATGTGTAGAGGTCAGGTTAAATAGCTGCACCCTTATGAATAACGTTTGATGCAAAAATAAATCCTCAGCAGGAAGATCTAAGAAAGCAACGTAAATTCAGAAGGCTGTGTTCGGGAGAGAGGAAAATTACAATTTCATGCCATGCGAGTGCAAGGATCCCTCACTAAATAACCGTGTCTGCACCCAGCTCGTTAGCCGTCCTGGAACACAGACCTCTCAACCTCTGACCCCATATGCCTTAGCGACGAAGACGCGTCATGGACGGAACAATCCATTTACTCATCAACCGGCAATAATAAACCCTTTACAAATGTGTCATTTCTATAATTTGTGTATATATAATTTACAGCTCAGAACACGTGCGTATATTTGTAATACATCATGAAGTTGTCATATTATCCACAAACGACGTAAATAATTCCCTAAACGAACCCAATGGAACATACCAACTTTTGCCGCTGGGTGAATATGGCGTCTGGTTGCTTAGCGCTGGCCCGTCTAATCTCTGTGTGATAACGTTAGCCCGTATCAGCTGTGGTGCCATTCTTTAAATTATAAATAGTTTATTTATTTATCAACATAATGTCTGATTCGGAGGAAGACAGTCAAGACCGACAGCTGAAAATTGTTATAATAGGAGACGGAGCTTCGGGAAAGGTAGGGGAATGTTCAGATTTGTGCACGGTCTTGTTAGCTAGCTAGTGAGCGCGATCTGTCTAAATAGGTAGGTTGCTGAAGTACTGCAGTATCAACAAATCGCTAGCTAGCTAATATTAGCTTCGCAAAACAATGAATTGATACGAGACTGCAGATATTGCCTGTCTTTTTAGACACCGGCATGTCACAACGAAGGGTGGATTGGAGTAGCTAACGTTAAAGAGCGTGCGATTGTACTGCGTTTCGCGTTTTCCAACGGCTTTTATTGTCTAGCGCTAGCAAGCTAGTCAGAAAATCCCTATTGAGGATAGCTTGTAAGCGAACGTGTAAGCTAATCAGTTAGCTAGCTCTGCTACTACTAACTGGCCAGTCGCAATGTTCGATTCGATAGCCTGTGTAGCATTAGCTGCTCTCGGCTTGAGACGGTATATACTGGCCTGTGCTTAATCCGCATTAGCTAACGTTGGTTAATGCAAGTGCAATTACTAGCTTAATGTGTGGAGTTAGCCAACGTAAGTGGCACCTAAAACGGTTTGCTGGCTAGCTAGATATTGAGCAGAATATGTATGTGTGGTGGATGGATGGATGGATGGATGGATGTGGTGTGATATGACAGCCCAGGGGGTCGCATAAAACTTGTTCTACTAATTTAGCCACGGTAGCTAGCCCGCTCGTTACAATCGTTCCTGTGTGTTAACGTTAGCGAGCTGGCAAACGGAAGATATTTACTTCGCCGTGGGTGAGGATGCGTTCAGTAAATCTTGCCGATTTAAAGACACAATCAGAGCTCAGTGCCTGTCACATCGCCATCATAGATAACGCCAGCGAGAAGATGTGGCTCAAGTTCATGGCATTGGTGTGGGTGAAATGCTGACTTATCTAACGTTGCAATGTTTTATAAAAGATATGGTATAAAACATTATATAAATTACTAAGAAGGTATTGTCTACAAGGCTATATACTTAGGTGATACATCTTTCTTATGTGTTGCAAATGGAAAGAAATCGAGCATAACTACAATAAAATATAGATAGCTAGTTATCCGCGCCAGATTATGTACATAATTAACGTCACTGTTTTAAAATATTAAATGTGGTTTGCATTCTGCTTTAAATAACCGGTTTATAAACCTATTAATTGTACCCGCTACTTAATCCACGTTGCATGTTCAATTGGATGGATTTTCTGTAGGGCTTTTGGTGAACAGTATTACTTGTTTATGGCATTCAATATGTAACGCTTTATTTAAATTGTCCCCCCCCACACACACACACTTATATATCAGGTCGTGTACCCCTAAAAAGACTGAGATTGAGGTATCCTCGACTTTTAAATCTTGTGTTTACATCGATTGATGTCAAACAAAGTAATGTGAAGTGCCCCCTGAAACGAGGTGCCCCCCTAAAATGCAATTAATTAATGCGATCAATTTAGTAAAACTACTCTAGTTCCATTATACATTTATTTTATTTTGGCTACAAAACATGTATTCAATAAACAAATGTACAGTCATTTATGAAAGTGTTTTGAGAAATATAGCTCAACATTTTATTGGAAAATAATAGGCAAAATAAACATAAAAAAGTATATTATTGAACACAATTACTACATCATTTAATAGTTTTATTAAATGGAGAAATGCTCTAAGCACAATTCCGACTTCAACATCTTCATATACCGCATTTCTTGGTGTTCAGCCATTCTTTCTTTTCTGTAGGTCCCTGCAGTACAGCATGTACAGTTTCATGTTATTGCTGTGGTCTTGCAGTGACACATTCTTTCATATGAAACAGCAGGAGTTACACTCCAGCCACCCAGAATGTGGTCAACCTCCTCCAATGTGATCCAGATTGCCTTAATAAAACACATTTTTGAGGAGCCTCAATCATTATTTTCTTTTAAACTCCACGATTTTATTTGCATGTTATTTGGATTTATGATAATGTGTGTTCTGCGTGACGCTCCAGAATTGTTTGTTTGTTTGTTTATTTATTTATTTGTTCATTGCCGCTTTTTATTCAACCTAAGGGATGCAAATCCATTTCAAGGTTATCAGTGGTAAACGGAAAGATGCAACAAGTTAACTCGGTGATAACCGAAGAGCTGCATGTTTTTTCCTTTTGCAGAACATGGTCGGTTATTTGAAGTTCCTAAATTCATAACTTCAAGAGCAGCAAGGTTTCATCTTTAAAAATATATTAGGTCAAGTTCTTTCCCTTACTTTTGACCATATTCAATAAACTTATGTATGAAATTGATATTTAGCCTAGCTCTAAAAGATGTTGATTTTAAAAAATAAAAAGGAAAAGGAAAATTGTGGCTGTAGGTACCAAACCAACTGTTCCAACACCTAAAAGCCCTATTTGTCTGACCAAAGCACTTTCCTTGAGTTTTGCTTTCTTTTCCATTGAGAGAACCAATACAACGGTTGGTACTATATTGATAGTGAATTAATACAGTGGTTTCACAAACTCTTTGGTTGTATTTGTCGTAATAAATGAATAAGAAAAGGGTTGTGCAAGTTAAGCCAAAGGGGAATTTTGCGTTACGTTTTTCATTGGTCTGAACATCTTGCTGTAGCAATAGTGTGGTTTGAACCGATGGCGCTGTGCATCAGCTAGCTGAATTAGCAAGATGGGCTGTGAGGACAGGTTTGCAGGCTCGTAAACTGCCTTGCAAGAAATCTTCTGGGGCCATCGAATGTGGCAAATATGTATTTTTCTCTAGCCTAGTGTGCAGTGTTTACAGGAAAGCAGAACGGTTGTCATGACAATTCCAAGCAGTTCCTTTCAGAATGTGTCTTTAAACCTTAAATGATTGAGCATGAATGCCCCACAGTGGTTTTTAAAGTGCTTTTGGACCTATCTTTTCTTTGTTCTTAAAAAAAAAAGAGGAAAAAGTCAAGTTATTTAGGCTTAAGAAGGAAATTAATGGTTTCAGTACGAAGACACTTTTGTGTGTGTTTGTGTGTGTGTGTGTGTTCTTTGAACAGTAAATTAGCACCCTGGTTTCCTGAATGATGGCACACAGAAGCTGTCAGGTTTCACCTGATTAATCAGTCTCTGTGGAGAGCCGCAGTCACTTCTTGACAATATGAACTCCCTGGACTGCTGCCAGATGCCAGCTCTTCCCAATTCAAATGACTTACCTGTCTGCCTGTGAAAGGAATAAACACACAAAAAAACACCTCCCGTTTGAACAGGTACATTGACTGATATTGTGTCAGATTTTTCTTTCATACAAATCTGTTAGGCAGACAGCAATTGTCTTTGGTCTTTCTTTTCTTGTCTCGGGGTTGTAATTCCAACCTCGTGGCAGTCCGTCCATCTGCGAAGTCCGTAGACAATCGGGCGTAACTTCAGTCATGCATTTCCGGCTGACCTCAGCTTTTGTTTTAAAGCGGCGCATTTTCCATCGTTTTTCACATGAATGTGTGTTTTTTTTTTTTTTTTAACCATGTAAGAAATCAAATTCATGTTCTCTTTCAGTCCCTGTGAGCCGTCTTACCGATCACACCGGTTTGTTTTAGTCATTCGCGGGACGTAGCCTTTCCATCGCGAAACGAATCGTCGGTCGATCTGTCTGGTCCCACGGGACGTAGGCCGGGCAATACCCACGTGCCCCGGCCGTCTGGAAGCGACAGGGAGGAGTTGTCAGAGCTCTTGATGGCTTGCAGCTTGCCGGCCCCCATAGCTCACCCATTATAAATATCTGAGTCACCATGTGAAGCCCTGGGAAAAGCTCGCTATTTCTCTTTCTCTTTTTTCGCTGAAAGGCCAAAAAGGCTATGGTAAGCATCCCCTCTCCACAATCCAAACACATCCCCGCCTGCCAATGACCCTCTGTCGGCTCCGACTGAAAAAGATGTGGACAACGGCAACGTTTATGCGCCCAGGTTACTCTCCAGTCGTGTGGCGAAAATAATAATAAATGCATGTAGAAAAATATATGTGTAAGGACAAAAAAAGACAAGTGACTGTAAAGCCAAGACAAATGTCTTTGCTAAGCCAACATGAGCATACAAGAAGTACAATTCTGTCTTGGCTACTTATTCTAGTGTTGTTAATGATTGTTTGGGCTACTAAAACGGAGGTTTCAAGAACCACTTTCCACCCCCCGTTGCATTCGTTAACGTGAGTAATCTTTCCCACGCTGTAGTATGTATGTGGTGTACGGGACTGTATCCTTCCATTTCCACAGAGGCCTTTGAGGGGTGGCGGGGGGGGCTGGGACGCTTGTACATTGTTTGAGTTAGCGCCTAGTGCCTACTCACTCTGGAAATGTCATCACTGGTGACTGTGTAGAGTGTGTGGTTGGAGCTCAGTCGGAGTGGGTCTGTCTGGATGTAGTCAGCCACCGGCACGGTCAAAATTCAAGTACCTCAGAATGCAGAGTGGGTCCCCCACTCTGTAGGTTTGCTGCAATGTTTATGTAATTACACCGCTCCGAAGTTGGCAAACTGACATACTGTGCACTCCTATTCTCTCTTTAGGGTTCATCTCATCCATCAAAATGAATTAAACTTGGCAGTCTAAGTCCGACGCAGAGAATTCCCATGGATTTAGGAATCTGTCATTCAAATTTTTTTTTAAATAATTTTTTTGGGAGAGTTAAAAAAAAAAATTATAATACTGACACCGAGTTGAAGTTGGAAATTCGTGGCAATTATGGAGCCTGCAGTGCATCTGGACACCTGTTTTCTCAATTAGCTTTTTCGTATCTGCTGCCAAAGTCTGTTTTGCTGAAATGTCAGAAGCCCATCGGTGTTGAGCATCTCTCTTGACTTGTTTCCTTTAAAATAAAAAATAAAAAGACACAATAATATGTGTTTTAGCGTTGGGCTATATACGCCTGGTTTCTACTGTCTAGCCAAAAGGTTGTAAGGTAAAAACCAAAAAAAACGTGACTTACAGGGAAACAGGCTGGACGGTGAGGGGACTGAATTCTCTCTCTCTCTCTCTCTCATTTTCTCTGCGTTTCAGACGTCGCTCGCCACCAGGTTTGCACAGGAGGCCTTCGGTAAACAGTACAAACAGACGATAGGACTGGACTTCTTTCTGAAGAGGATAACACTGCCAGGTGAGCGCGATGGTACACGCCGATCCTCCTGCACCTGCGGACTGCGGGCAGAAACGCACAGACGTGCCGGTGTCGTGGCACAAACGGCAAGGAGGCCTCCAAATATCACACTGCTGGAGGTCCCGAGGAAGACTGCCATCTGAAGCTGTTAAAAATATTACAAATTATTTTCATAATTTTATTTTAATGATATAATCATCATTATTATTATCATACTCTTTATCATTAAGTATTTGTCAGACGCTCTTATCCAGACCAATATGGATGGCACATTATATGCATATGAAAGGAGCAACAAGAACTGTTGCGTAGATACAGAGCTGTCACGGTTTAGTTATCGAGCTGAAAAGTATAAATATTACAGTATAAATATAGAGCCTGCCAATTGTCAATAAGAGCAACACACTTGCATCGTACGGAAGTGAAAGCAGATGTGAAAATTAAAAAATGCAAAAACATTAACCGAGTATAAGGGTTTTGAGTAGAAATAAAAAGCTTCAAGTTCATAGGTTGTGGAGAAATATGTGAGAATCATGTACCCAAAGGCACAGTGTAATTTATGTTTTTGTGTCCTGCGCCCGGATTTGAGACACAGTGCAGACTGTCTGTTAAAAAAATACAAATAAAAATGTTTTATCCTTAAGTAATGTTATTTTGTTCTGGTGTGTCTTAGATATTACGTAGTATTACACATTTTCTAAGGTAAGTGCATAGTCAACAACCAGGAAGATTCAATTTAAATGAATTGGTTCAAGGTAATGTTTTGGCTGCTACTGTATTTTTGCCTCTTTTTTTTTTTAAGTTATTTTTTTTTAGATAAATGTTATAAATTTCACCTCACTTTTAATATCATTTATAATTTGCCTCCTGGTGGAAGTTAACAGGTATTGGGTGTGATTTAAACAAAGATCTTTCCTCCACTTTAATCAATTGCCCTTCATATAACAGAATCTTTCCTGAAATTAAATCCGCTAATTTCGCCTCTATTCGCTGGGACTCTGTCGTGCTTAATTCCTCGCTCGCGCATTGGTCTTGGAGAGGTTTCTCGTTTCTCGGTAGCGCTCTGTATTGTAGGGTGTCTGCCTTCTTTCACGCTTATTCCTTTTGAAAGCTCTTCTCTCCAGAGCAAACACTGCTCGCCCCCCCCCCCTCCTTAACCTTACAGACAAGTTATGTGATTCAGGGGAAATCTAGCGAATAATTCTGTGGGCACATTGCAGAGTAAATATATTTAACATTTATATTCATATCACTTATCCCCGAGTTTCAACTGAGCTTTGTTCAAGCCCACATAAAACTTGCACGATCTTATTTGCTTATTTTAAACCAGTGAAATGGGGGGGAGGAAAGGTCTTAGATCTTTAGTGTAAGTGCTCATTTTATAACTTCTACTATATTTAGAAAATGCATTTGATTTTCGTCCACTATAAATGCTTACTGCAAAAAAAAAAAAAAAAGGAATTTTAGTTTTCAGAAGGCTGAAATTATATTAAATTAAACTTGGGCCACCGATTTATCCATTTGTTAACGATCAGCTCGTACTGTCAATTAGACATTTAGACATTTATGCATTTTCAGTCATTTGTTTTGAACATATCGAGTCTCACATATTCGCTTGCATCCAAACACATTATAAGACAATAACACATTAAAAAACAAAACATTTTGTTGTAAAAACAGCCCGGGGAGAGATTCTGATCACAAACAGCTTCGACCTGTTCTTGCCAGTAAATAAAATCCCACCCCAGTCATAGGAACACTTTGTGTGTTTTCTTTTAGGAAACATTGCCTCATAAAATATCAATTGTGCCAACGTAGTGGTGTAACAGGGTCAGTATTTTACAGCGTAGGTTTGCAGTGCTACCCCCGTGTAACCGCGAGCAGGGCATGCCTGACACAGATGCCCCAGACCGCTGCACACCTCCGCGCGGTTCAGGTGTCCATACCTTTTTTTTTTTTTTTATCCAAAAAAGTATGGACAAAAAAGTTATGACAAAAGTCCCCAAAATCTGCTCACTGAAGCACCAAGAGCTGTCCAGGCTAAATTGTGTGGGAGAACGTGTGCTCATTAAATTGTGGATTTTTGAGCATTACGGTTGTAATTGGAGAAAAAAATTAAGAAAAGTACTCTCAGTGTGTAACTAACCTTACTGTGGCGACATTGTTCGACCAGTCTTGCAGTACAGTGACAAACCAACTAGTGAGGAAACGTGTGCCAGCCCTCACCATGAGCCTATTTTACACTGGAGCTCACAACATTTTAGTTAGTTCATTTACCATTGGACTTGGAGGTTGGCCACTGGCTGTAGCTGGCATAGAGCCAATTGGAATTTGTGGTATATTTCAATTTTGATGATAATTCGGTGGCAGCAGCTTACAGTATATGTGCTAAAATTAAGAAATATGGTACTGTAAGACTGTGAAGAGTTAGGCTATAAGATGAAGTGTGTATTTATTATTTCCAAAGCTTTACTGTTTCAGGCAGTGTACAAAAAAAATCTGTCTTGTTTGTTCGTGACTCTGCGAGTTACACCAGGGTTTAGTTATCAATCTCTTTTCATTAGAATAATGTGTCTTGTACATTAACTCTCGACTGGAGTCTTTTGAGGTATTAGTCGCTCGTGGCAAATGTATCCTGTCACTTCAGCCAGGTTCCTGCAGCCAGAGAGCTCGCTCTGTGCATCTCGATAAGTATGTAGCTAAGATGGGGCCCCTGTCACTCTGCCGGTTTTACCATCCCCTGTAATTTAGGCATGGCTGTGTATCCAGCGGATACAGACCGACTTGGGATTTATTTATGTTTATATATTTATTTTAAAGACAGTCGATCCTAAAACTGTAAATTTGTGGGAATTCAACCCAAAATCAAGGCTATCCCTCCATTATCTCTGGCTGCGGGCGGCTGCTTTGGCTGCACTGTGGGAGAGGCAGTGTGAGATCTGTGTGTGAGTGTGTGAGACACAGTGGGCGACCGTGAGAGATAATGGTGTGAGGTGGCGTGAGAGGGACACTGCAGAGGTGTGTGTGTGTGTGTGTGTGTGTGTGTGTGTGTGTGTCCCTGAGTGTGTGTGTGTGTGTATCTTGTGTAGTGTGTGTGTCTGTGTGTGTATCTGTGTGTATCTCTGTGTGTGTGTGTGTGTGTGTGTGTGTGTGTGTGTGTGTGTGTGTGTGTGTGTCTGTGTGTGTGTGAGTGTGTTTATCTGTGTGTGTGTGTGTGTGTGTGTGTGTGTGTATCTGTGTGTGTGTGTGTGTGTCTGTGTGTGTGTGTGTGTGTGTGTGTGTGTGTGTGTGTGTATCTGTGTGTATCTGTGTGTATCTGTGTGTATCTGTGTGTGTGTGTGTGTGTGTGTGTGTGTGTCTGTGTGTGTGTGTGTGTGTATCTGTGTGTATCTGTGTGTGTGTGTGTGTGTGTCTGTGTGTGTGTGTGTGTATCTGTGTGTGTGTGTGTATCTCTGTGTGTGTCTGTGTGTATCTGTGTGTATCTGTGTGTCTGTGTGTATCTGTGTGTATCTGTGTGTGTGTGTGTGTGTGTGTGTGTGTGGGGGGGGGGGTTGGGGTTTCCCGGCACAGCAGCTCCTGCGAGGCGGGTGGCCCCGGGGCTCCGCCCCCTGGCTGGGTGGGAACATTTCTCTGGGACTGCTGGTCCTCCAGCTGTGCTGATCTCAGAGAGGGCTGTCACTCTCGCTGTGAAAGAGCGGCTTTTCAAACCCAACGCACATTTTCCACACGCGTGCGTGCGTGCCTGCCAGTGTGTGTGGGAGGCGTGCTATGTCCTTCTCTGTCTCTCTGTGTCTGTGTGTGTGTGGGAGGCTCGCTATGTCCTTCTCTGTGTGTGCCCCTCTCATAACAGTGGCACCAGTCTCACCGTAGCCTACGTGCCCCCGCCAACAAGGAAGCGTTACAGACTGACTGTGCCGAGACACGGAAACCCATCAGCCGATGTGACAGTTTGACAAAAAACGTAGATAAAACATTTCAATCCGAGCCCGTATGCTTATTGCTCTCGACCCCCATCAAAATAATCTGAAGTCGTAGACGGGGGGGTGGCGATCATGGGAAATATTGAGTTACCGCTTCACTTCATCGGCAAAACCTACGAGCCGCGAACCGGCACATAAATCATTTATCAGAAGGATTGAACTGTAAAATAAATACAGAACGTATAGATTTTCCTTTCCACGTACAAAAAAAAAAAGAAGGCGGGGGGGGAACCAATAAAAAACATTAAAAATCACAAGGCAGAGATTCACGGCAGATCTTCAGTGCACCTTGAGCCCCAGGGCTGTATAGTCTGGATGTAGTCACTGTGAACGCTCGCATTTCCTTCCTCCTCAAACGGACCCACCGGCCCGGTTCACACCGTCAGTCACCCGCGGCGTCCCGGTACCGCTCAGGAGCCCTCCTCCCCGAGCGCTTTGGTGCGGCTCCAGCAAACACGCTCCTCTCTCAATGGGGCTGGTTTTTTACCAGGCCCTCTGTGTGCTCCGGCCGCCATCTCCACCCGCCTCCGCGTTGCTTCTGGGCAAACATACTTTGCAGGATCATTGCTCTCCCCCCAAAACGCAGGGCTCTTTTCTGACCCGTATAAACTCTGCACTGTGCTGCTCCGCCTTGTTCCCCTCCCCCCCTCCCCCATCCCACGTCCCTGCTTTCCAGAGGAAGAAAATATTTATTTGGATTTGGTTTTGTAGCTCTCCCCTACAAATTGGGGACAGAAATCCTAAACGCTTTTTCTGTTATTTTGTGTTGTAATCGTCATTATGTTTCTTAGCACCACATATATTTCCCCTCGCGCCCGTGTTCCTTTGGCAGGGCGCCTCACCGCGCAGACCAGCTGAACCCGGGCCCACAAGGCCTTTTTCTCCCCACCTCTCCGTCCGGGCGTTGGAAAGTGTTTTAAACGACAGGGTGAGCACAGGACCTGGTCGTCTCCCACTGGATCTGCCTGGAGAGATGTTAATGGACAGAGAGCCGCGGTCAGACGGCCAGACTGTAATAAAATTAATCACTGATTTATTGTTTCCATGCTTTACACAAACAATATTTACCTTTTTTAAAATTTTTATTAAAAGGAAAAAAAAGTATTCCTCCTACAAATGAGTCACTCTTGTTTGGCTTTACTGGGTAAGAGTGCATGATATACACCGATCAGCCACAACATTAAAACCACCGACACGTGAAGTGAATAACATTGATCATCTCGTTACAATGCCACCTGTCAAGGGGTGGGATATATTAGGCAGCAAGTGAACAGTCAGTTCTTGAAGTTGATGTGTTGGAAGCAGGAAAAATGGGCAAGCGTAAGGATCTGAGCGACTTTGACATGGGCCGACTGGGTCAGAGCATCTCCAAAACGGCAGGTCTTGTGGGGTGTTCCCGGTATGCAGTGGTTAGTACCTACCAAAAGTGGTCCAAGGAAGGACAACTGGTGAACCGGCGACAGGGTCATGGGCGCCCAAGGCTCATTGATGCGCATGGGGAGTGAAGACTAGCCCGTTTGCTCTGAGCCCACAGAAGAGCATTAACTTGCTGAAAAAGTTAATGCTGGCTATGATAGAAAGGTGTCAGAACACACAGTGCATCGCAGCTTGCTGTGTAGCCACAGACCGAGTGCCCATGCTGACCCCTGTCCACCGCTGAAAGTGCCTACAATGGGTACGTGAGCGTCAGAACTGGACCATGGAGCAATGGAAGAAGGTGGGCTGGTCTGATGAATCACATTTTCTTTTACATCATGTGGATGGCCAGGTGCGTGTGCGTTGTTTACCTGGGCAAGAGATGGCACCAGGATGCACTATGGGAAGAAGGCAAGCCGGCGGAGGCAGTGTGATGCTCTAGGCAATGTTCTGCTGGGAAACCTTGGGTCCTGGTATTCATGTGGATGTTACATTGACACGTACCACCTACCTAAACATTGTTGCAGACCAAGTACACCCCTTCATGGCAACGGTATTCCCTGATGGCAGTGGCCTCTTTCAGCAGGATAATGCGCCCTGCCACACTGCAAAAATTCTGATCCATGGAGGCATCACCTCGCAACTTACAGGACTTAAAGGATCTGCTGCTAACGTCTTGGTGCCAGATACCACAGGACACCTTCAGAGGTCTTGTGGAGTCCATGTCTCGACGGGTCAGAGCTGTTTTGGTGGCACGAGGGGGACCTACACAATATTAGGCAGGTTTTAATGCTGTGGCTGTTCGGTGTATGATCCACCTTAAAAAAATCTATAAAGAGAATAAATTATAATGTATATGTACAGGCGACTGCCAAAATTATGGAAACACTGAAGGGGTTTAAGAAAACGCTTAAGGGTTCTGACAGCTCTGTTATGGTGTGGGATGCATTTCCCTGGCATGGTTTAGGCCCACTCAACCCCTTAGAGGGAAAGGTAAGTATCAACAAATGCAAAGCCATTCTGAGTGATCACCTTCATCCTATGGTGAAGCATTTCTATCCTGATGGGAGTCTCTTCCAGGATAACCATGGAGCAGATTGGGGCTTGCTGTGTCAGCTGAACCCAGATCAGTGCTTTTCAGTGTCTCGTGATAGTTTGGAGCAGAGTGGACGGGGCTGGCTGTGGCAGCTGATCCCAGATCAGTGCTTTTCTGTGTCCCATGCTGGTGTGGAGGAGAGCAGATTGGGGCTGGCTGTGGCAGCTGACCCCAGATCAGTGCTTGTCAGTGTGGAGCAGAGCAGTGCCATTAGGGAGGCAGTACTCTGGGGCTCTCTCACGGTCCGCTGGAGGGGGTCTGGCTGCTGTTTAAGCCATTAAACGGCGAGGGGCCGCAGTGACTGAGTTTATACTCTCACTGTGTGGAGCTTTACGATAAAGTGTAGACTTACCCTGTAAAACGTGGACTGTAAAGCGCTGTATGGATTTTCAGGGTAAAACACAGACCGTGTGCAACAGTGCTCTGAGCTGTGGACCTCGAGGACTTTCCCTGGATCCACAATCAGTGATGCATTTTGAAATGACAGCGCTGCCTCTGAGATGCGAACGCATCAGGAATGGAGGTCGTTCGGAACTCTGAAACGTTTGGACTTGAATGCGGGATAAAAATGCACCAATTTTAATATTTTGAATGAAATACTCGCTCCGGAATCATTCGTTACATTACTGTAGCCTTAGTTCTTAACGTAGGCTACTCTTATTTTGTAGCAGCAAACCTTTTTTTAGTTGAACCAACAATCAAATCAGCGCTAATCGGGATGACATTAAAACATGGTTTTCTTCAACATCTTTTGACTTGCTGATCAACACCAGTGACTTGCTATCTTTGGCCTCTGTTTGATTTTGTTCTGCTGCTTGATATCAAACGCGGTTGACTTTTCCTACATTGTTTTCCTTCACAATAGTGCAGAGACATACCCCTTTGGCTAATTTTGATAGCATTTCAATTTTTTTAAAATCAATGGAATGTTTGACTCATTTCTGGTTGATGCTGGCCTTTTTGCGCCACTGTCAGTGATAACAAAAAGTGATATTGGCACGGTGTAGCCTAAGTAGGCGCATGATACTTCTGGGGTCATACCGCGTTCGGTTGGTCGGCCAGTCTGTAACTCTGAGGTTCCTATCTCTGAGGTACTACCACACAGGTGTCAAACTCATTCCATCGAGGGCCGAGTGTGTGCAGGTTTCTGTTGTAACCAATGCACTACACCAGGTGATTTCACTAATTAGCTCACTTCTTCAACTAAGGAGGGAACCTAATTGAAATCACCTGGTGTAGTGCATTGGTTACAACAGAAACCTGCACACACTCGGCCCTCGATAGAATGAGTTTGACACCCCTGTACTACCGTATACATTATTTTTCAAGTCCGGGTTTTGTTCATGTGTTTAGTTTCAATGCTGTGATCTGTGCACCCTTTTCTAAAGTCTGTGCTGTGTTTGAACGTGCTGCTCTTGTCCTCTGCCCCTGCAGGGAACCTGAACGCTACGCTGCAGGTGTGGGATATCGGAGGGCAGACGATAGGAGGGAAGATGCTGGATAAATATATTTATGGAGCTCAGGTACTGTAACTGAAGTCCTGCTCGCTGACACACACGCACACACACACACAGGCACGCACGCGTAAATGTTCTCTTTACTGTAGCTCAATCACAGTCTGTTACAGTGTTGCTCCATTAGGCTGTAGGGTTAATAAGCTTTAATAATAATATTAGTGTAGCATGACTCAGGGGAAGCTGCTGAATTTACGACCCAGCTGCTAAATGCATACCCTTTGTGTGTGTGTGTCTGAGTATGTGTCTATGTGTGTGTGGGAGAGAATTTGTGGGTGTGAGAGTGAGTGTGTGTGTGTCTTCTACTCATGTTTGTGTGTCTCTAATCACTGCACACTGTCTCTAAAGGAGAGTGGAGAGGATATTGTGTCTGTGCACGTCTATGTGCAGTATTTATGCATGACATGGGGGGCAGGGTGTATGTTACCTGATCACCAGTCCCTTACTACACAGTATCTCTAATGCAGTGAGCTGTCTCTAATCACTGCACACTGTCTCTAATCACTGCACACTGCCTCTAATCACTGCACACTGCCTCTAATCCAGTGAGCTGTCATACACTCTCTGAGGCCTGTGCTTGTTCCTGCAGATCACTCAGGTCACACAGCACCTCAGACTATAGGCTCTATAGATGTAGTTTTTCCACCAGTGAAATGATCACACATGAGGCACAGAAAGGTAACACTGTCTCGGATGCAGTCAGGCGAAACGAAATCTGCTGTTAGTGTGTGAGACTCATATAAACAGGCATGCTTTCCCGATCACGCAGAACAGTCAGAACAATCTGAGTTCTGCCTCGCGTGTCTGTCTGCAGCTCCGCGGATCTTAACGGTGAACAGACCGCCGCTCGAGCGCATCCTCCGCTCCAGTCGCGCGCGCATGTGCGCTGGCCCGTTGGCTCCTCTCACGACTGCTGGAACAGGGTGGAAAAAACGCCTGGTTCTTTGCGGTGAACACAGAACCGCCATGGCGATTGCAGACCCCGGATCGTTTCCCCCGTTGGGGACGTTGGTTCAGGAGGCTCTGGGGCCCACAGCAGCCGCAGCAAGGCCCTCAGGCACCAGCGCCACCTACTGTTCACTCCCTGACGCCCTGCTCTTCTCCTGCCAGAATGAGCCCTGAGGCCTGAGACCGGTTCACAGCGCTGCTCCATATAATGTGTCAAACACAACAGCACTGTGGGTGTAGAATGGCACCCATTCATAATTGTTTCAAAATAACTGTCATTCACTTATGTTCAGATGCATAGGAATGTGTGTGTGTGTGTGGGGCGGGGGGGGTAGGGTAGTGTGTGTGTGTCTTATGCATGTGTGTGCGTGAATCTTTTGCATTGTGTGTGTGTGTGTGTGTGTGTGTGATTGTTTGTGTATGTGTATATTTGACTTTGTGTCAATCCTCTGAATTGTGTGTATGTGTATGTGTGTGTGTTTTTGTATGTGTGAGTGTTTTTGTGTGTGTGTGTGTGTGTGTGTTTGTGTTGCTATTGAAGCCAAACCTATAAAAATGGAGCCTGTTCGATGATGGTTTTGACACGGCAGTGTTCCTCTCCTGAACAAGCCTTGTTCCTCTCCTCTCTCGGGCCACAGGGCGTCCTTCTGGTCTATGACATCACAAACTACCAGAGCTTCGAGAACCTGGAGGACTGGTTCGGGATGGTCAAGAAGGTGAACGAGGAGTCGGAGGTGCAGCCGGTCATTTCCCTGGTGGGAAACAAAAGTAAGTTCCCCCAGCGTCGCCTCGGACCGTGGCTTGCGTTAGTGAGTTGACGTGTTCCCGAACGCAGGACATCTTCGCTGTGGTGGAGAACCTGGCGTTTCAGGGAGCCAGTGAGCCCAGCGTCTGAAGTCTGTACAGAGTGAAGGGGGCTGACCCCTTTTTTGAGATCAGCTGTCTTGTTCAGTCCTCACTTCCTCCTGCATGTTCAGTAGGTGCGCTGTGTTTGGGTTGGACCTGCTGGTCTGGTGTTGTGTATATGTGTTCTGTATGAGTGTGTGTGAGTGTGTGTGTGTATATGTGTCTTTGATGTGTCTCAATGTGTCTCTGTTTGTGTGTGTGTGAGAGTGTGTGTATATGTGTTTTTGTGTGTGAGTGTGTATGTGTGTTTCTGAGTGTGTGTGTGTGTGTCATGTGTCTCTGAGTGTGTGTGAGTGTGTGTGTGTGAGTGTGTGTGTATATGTGTCTCTGTATGAGTGTGTGAGTGTGTGTGTGTATAGTGTGTGTGTGTGTGTGAGTGTGTCTCTGTGTGTGTGTGTGTGTCTCTGTGTGAGTGTGTGTGTATATGTGTCTCTGTATGAGTGTGTGTGTGTGTGAGTGTGTGTGTATAGTGTGTGTGTGTGTGTGTGTGTGTGTATATGTGTCTCTGTATGAGTGTGTGTGAGTGTATATGTGTCTGTATGAGTGTGTGTGAGTGTGTGTGTGTGTGTATATGTGTCTCTGTGAGTGTGTGTGTATATGTGTGTGTGTGTGTGAGTGTGTGTGTGTATATGTGTCTCTGTGAGTGTGTGTGTGTGTGTGTGATGTGTGTGAGTGTGTGTCAGGTGTGTGTGTATATGTGTGTGGATTGATGTGTGTGAGTGTGTGTAAATAGAAGAGGAGTGCAGTAGCATGGGAGCAGGGCTCCGGGGCCTGCTGGGGTTTAGGGCTGATTTACGAGCGCGCGGCTGGGCGGCGGGGCAGCGCTTATCTGTGGGCTCCTCGGGACACCCCTGGCGGGCAGACCCATTTTGGGCTGCGGGAGACCCGGCCAGACACTAACCAGATCCCCCGCGAGAAAATAAAGACTAATAACTCTGACTGCTTTAAACATCCCTCTGACGGATGGAGAGAGAGGCACAATTAAACCTGCGGCCTCCGCCCGCCCGCCGCCCTCTCTCTCCTCCGCCCCGCCCTCTCTCTCCTCCTCTCTCTCTCTCTCTCTCTCTCTCTCTCTCTCTCCTCCGTCCGCCGCCCTCTCTCTCCTCCGCCCGCCCTCTCTCTCTCTCTCTCTCTCTCTCTCTCTCTCTCTCTCCTCCGCCCTGATCTCTCGCTCCCGGAGGTCTCTCTCTCTCCGCGCCCCTGATGGATCGCGCCGATGCGTTACTCGGCCGATGCGTTACTCGGCGGGGGGCGGGTCAAAGGTCGCGTTTTAACGTCGGTATTAAATGGGGCTCTCCCCCCCCCCCAGGATGGCGACTGCATTAGACGCGTTGGCGCACGGCGGATCTCCTCCGCCGCGGCTCTCCTCTCGTCCACGTGTTTATAAACCGCCGCGTCGACGAACGTCCCCCCTTCCCCTCTCGGACAGAGAGCCGAGGGCCGTTTGTGTGTTTTACTCCTACGGCTTGAGAAAATACCGCCCAAATCGGCCCGTCAGGAGCAATCAATTACCGCGTGACGCTTTAAAAATTCCCCGGCCTTCACCTCGACTTATTATTCCGAGGGAAGGGGGGAAAAAAGACGTCGGCCTAGGTGCCTCGAGGGGGAACGGACCGCGGTAGACCTTTCTATTTCTGCGTCTGGGGCCCCCCATGTTCGATTTTGAAATTCCAGGACCCCGTTTTAGGAGGGAGAATGAAAAATATACAGCGCTCTGCGCGCGACGCTGCCGCCGGTTCCCAGGGAGGCGGAAGGAGGCGGGCGAGAAGGCCGTGTTTACGGCGGCCGAAATAGAACTGCAGGAATAAACGGCCCGGTGGAAAAACAGTAATTACGCCGCGCTGATTTATGCCCGCGAGAGGGGACGTCTTCGGGGAGACCGGCGACGCCGGCGTTCTGCGGGACCGCAGCTCGTCGGGACCAGATACACGGGCGGGAGAACAGGGCGGATTTAAACGCCCCGGAGCTCTGCTGGGGACGCCTGCGCCCCGCGTCACAGTCTAGTTGTAGTTTTCGCTCGCTCGCCTGCCCTGCCTCCCTCCGGAAGCTTCAGATGGCTCTCGAGGCCCAGTTGGGTATCGGTGATGAATGACATTTGTGATAATTGTAAGGCAAGCTGTGGAAAGTTGCTTGCAGTGAAGGAAAATAGTCCCAAAACCTGCAAGGGAGTAACATCTCGAGTGAAGCACGACAGCACACCTCTCTAGTGCGACTCCTAGAGAGACAACGTGTCCATCGCATCCTCCTCTGCACATCCTCCTCTTCCTCTCACTCTCTCCTTCCTCTGCCGTCTGCCTTCTTTCTTTCGCTCTGTTCTTTTAACTGTGTTTTTGTGCCACCTTTTTCCTGTTTAAGTTTTTCACCCTATTTGACATGGCCAATCATATTTATACAATGTGGAGGACACCCTCCCTCCCCAGCTATGACCCATAATGCACCAGCCCCTCCCACC